>BSBK01003623.1:1542500-2092500 GCA_027943335.1 Chamaecyparis obtusa
AAGTAGCGGGTGCATTACAAATTCCAAAGGGTAAGACTCTATATGCATAAGTTCCCTAAGGATAAGTAAATGTGGTTTTTTCTTTATCTTCAAGAGCCACTTGGATCTAATTGTAACCACTAAACTCATCAAGAAAAGAGAAATAACTACTACCAAAAATATTATCAAGCACCTAATCTATAAATGGAAAATAAACATAGTCCTTTTAGTGGCTTTCTATAGCTCTTTATAATCAACACATGCACACCACTTACCATTTTTCTTAGGTACTATTACTAATGGAGAAACCTAGTAGCTGTCAGAAGTTGGATAGATAAATCCTACCTACAATAATTGGTCTATCTCTTGCTTCACAAAGTCTCTAAGGGTTGGGTTAATTCTCCTATGTCCTTGCCTCATAGGTTTAAAATATTTAGTACATATGTGATTAGTACAGAACCTTGGATGAATGCCTCTAATATCCTTATACTCCCAAGTAAATGTTTATATATGCTTTTCCAATACTTGTTTCAATTCCTCTTCTTGTCTGGGAAACAAGGAAAAACTAATGAAGAGATGTTTATCTCCTTTTAATATAATTTTCTTGGTTTCATTACAATCATTAGATGGTTCACCTATAAGTGTTGTGGCACTGATGTATGCATAGTTATTTTATTATCTTCACTTTCTTTTTTGGGCTCTTTTCTTGAAAAATATTCTTGTAAACCCTTGGTCTCCATACAAGGTTCACACTCTTGAGAAGTATGATTAAATCCTTCATCTTTTTCAAAAAATTCTTGAAATTCCACAAAATTCTCAATTAAAGTGACCATAGAAAACTTAACTACTCCGTCCCCTTTTGAAACCATATCTTCATCCACCCAAACTTAAGCATTAGATTGTAACATGGGTTTAGTTGGAGAATATAGTGAAAATTATTATTTTTAACTCCATTTGAGATGTCATACTTCTTGATCTACAATCTATCAGTGATGTCGATGTTACTAAACAAGTTCTTCCAAAAATAATTAGATACCCTGATTATTTTTTCCTTCCTTTGAGCACTAGAAAATCCACTGGATAATCCAAAGTGTCTATAGTAATTGTTACATCTTCCAAACACCTTCAAGTTTAGCAATATATTGGTCTGCCAACTAAAGTACAACAGTATTAGATTGAACACTTGTCATTCCCAACTTCTCAGCAGTATCAATAATGATAACGTTTAAAGATGCTCCCAAATCTATTAGGACTTTAGGTATTTCCACACCTCTCATACTTAAGGTAATCATGGGACTTCTAGGGTCACTATATTTATGAGGAATCAATCTCCCTGATAAGACATCAATATTTCCACTTGAATTGTTGAAGGCAATTTTCTCTTTCTCCCTAGTTTTTTATACAAAATGACTAGATCAATAGATTGATCTCTAGAAAATCCTTGATAGCTTGAAGCAAAGGAATCTCTATGTTAATTTTCTTTAATTCGCAAAGGAGTTGTGAATCTTCCATATGCATATGGTTTTTTCAAAAGGTATCATGATCTACTTGATCTCTTTTGAAGCGCTTAGGAAATGATGCTTTATTAGGTACATATTCGATTTATCAAGAAATTGATTTTCATCCCTCTATTTTTTTATTCTCCTCCCATCTCATTTATAACATCAAGTTTAGAAGGAATGATTTGATTCCTTAACTGAATATCATTAATTTCTATGATATTTAAACCAGCAAGGTTAGAATCATCATTAAAATTTTGTTGAGGATGATTGTTCTTTGGATTTGGGACCAATTGTATTTGTATTTGAGGTTGATTTACCTTTTCATTGGTTGGATTAGGACCAGTAAGAAGAGGCGTGGGTTTTCCCCAGCATCTTTTTGCTCCCTGCTTCTGCCAAGGTTGAAATTGTGACTTATTTTATTACAATTGTGGTTGGTTTTGATTCCACTCTAGTTGATTTGAATTTCATTGTGGTTGATTCCACTGAAAATCAACCTATTTAGGAGGTCCCCGTGGTGCTTCCCAAGGCATATTTGGTGGTTGTATTGGATACTGAGGAGTCCACTAATTTGCATTAGACCAAGAGTTTTGATTTTAATTATTTAGAGCCATATTGTCCTTGATAAGAATTGAACCCATAATTTTGAGGTCGTTGTCCTATATAGTTAAGATATTCCTCTACAACCAATGGTTTCTTCAATTGATTCTCAATATCTGGTAAGATATTACAAGACCTTGTTGAATGAGGTTCCTCACAAATTTCATAGTGATATACTTGATTAAATGGACACTCCCTTAAAGGATGCTTTCCTCTATATTTTGTTCAATAAATGGCCAAAGTCTTAGTGTTTTTCTTATCAAGTTTATTGTTGAGATGAAGGATTATATCAGTTTTTAAATTTGCAATTTCCTCCATTACTTGAGATACATCAGGAGTAGATGCTTTCCTCCTAGAGTTTCTTGTTCTAAATCTAGTTCTAGAATAATTCGTACATATCTCAACATATTGTTCAAGATAAAGATTATTTATATATCCTTTTCCCATCAAATTCAAAGCTTCCCTAGACTCATCATCAATTCCTCTTAAATATTGTCTTACTTCATTATCCAACCCGTTAGCACACCTTCTGTGGACAAATTGAAATTGTTCAGCATAATCCTCTAAACTCTCATCGTGCATCTGTCTCATCTGAAGCAACTCTTCTTTTCTATCTCTCACCTGGTAGTAATCTTGGTATTTATCAGAAATACAATTTCAATTTTAGCCCATGTTGAAATTGAATCAACCTCTAAACCCATAAACCATCGTAAAGTTGACTCTTTCAAGATAGAGGCCGAAAATAGTTTTGACTTCTGATTATCAAAGGTATAATCAAAGGTCTAACATAAGACTTTGAACTCAAATAAGAATTGGTTAGGATCTTCAAAAGTCTTTCCCCTAGAATTTGGTAAAATAGATGGTGAAATATTTTTCATAGGAGGTTGATCATTCCTTCTTTTCAAATTAATTGGATATTGAAATGTCCTATTTGGTGGGGAATCATCTGTTATATTTCTTTCTTCAAAATGCTTCTTTTGTTCAAATTGTTCTTCTTGTTTAAATTGTTATTTTGGTTCCTTGGATGTATCAGAGCTTTGAGAATCCATGTGATTAGCTTAATGCCTTGGAATAAATCTGTCAAATGGATCTCTAGCTCATCTCATCAATGGTTCAACTACTATCCCTATCAACACTAAGGCTTCAAATCTTGGTAGCTAGATCTTTTCATTCCTCGGCAACGGTGCCAAAAATGATGGATGAGATTGTTGATGTTACTCGCATCATTTATTTTTTTTCAATAATTGAACTGAGTGTATCTCAAAGCTATCTACGATAAGGATTGTCATTTTTTTGGTGGGGGCTTTCACTATAAATAGTGACTTGACTTAGGATCAAGCTTCATTGGGAGCTTTCAGGAGGTCTACTATGCTGCTAATTCCTAAAGGATAAATACTTATTAAACCAATTCTAACCTTAATTTATCACTAATTATAACTTCTAACTTAATCCTAAATCAATAATGAACTAATTTCAGCATGGACCAAACAGGACTCAATTGAAATTAATTTGTGCAATGTCTAACAACTCAAAATTCAGCAACTACTCTATCAACAGAATTGAAACTTATCTATTTCAATGGAATTCAACTTATTGTACATTTATTGAGATCAACTACATTAAGGGCTCACTCTTGGAGAAATGGTTATTTTCCCATGCATTTGAACTAAAAAAGAATACATTTAGTACAACATATTGTTTCAAATATAACCTGTAATTAATTAGACAAAATGGAAAAACAAGCAAACATATAAGCATATAGTCTATCACCAAATATATTAATTAACAAAGTATCATAATTTTGTATGTTAAATTTTAAGTATTAAAGGTATAATAGATTATGACCATCAAGCTAAAATGATGTACTTAGACAACATTGAAAAGTTTTGGAAAAGCCAAATTCATATTGGAATGGGTCGATGGGCCAAACAGAGATGCAATCAACAATTTTTTGACAAGTTTTGTAAATTATAAGCAATAAGAGAAGTTGAAAGGACTAATAAATTAATTTGAAAATAAAACATTCTTTTAAATTGTTAATGGTGTTACTACAATTATATAGTGAACCTTTATCTTTAGTTTACTTTTGTTACATTATTTTCCTACACAACTCTTATCGATAAAACTTCCAAAATAAAATTAAGAATAGAAAGTTCTATTTTCTTAGGCATCTTGCATGTTGGGTGAGGTCCACTTGTTGCATATTCTTTTGGTGGGAATTTTTTTTTTCTTATAAAATGTAAAATCTTGCTCATTAGAACAATGTAAAAGTTTGAAGAATTTGGCTCACCTATTAATATAGAAAACTATTATATTCATCGGATTATATCCTTTCAAATATAAGTTTACTACTATAGATGTTATCTACCATAGCCTTCATCCAAAGCAGTGTAACGCAGATCTGAGGCAGTGTAGAAGTGACAAATTGAGCAGAGATAAGAAAAATAAAAAATTCATTTTAGTATTTTTCTATGTTTTAGTAATTTACATTTTTTTGAGGTCTTTGGTGCAAAATTTGGGGTCGAAATTGTCGTATGTCCCTTAACATGATTTGTCAAAGGTATTGTGTTAAGAGACTAAAATTAGATCTTCTAAAGGCCTTTCCAATAGTGTAAGCGGTTTTAAATTCTGAGCACTAGGCAAAAAGTTATGCACTTACCAAGTTGGGATCACCAAGCACCAAAATGGCACAGTTTCCTCTAGGTCTGTGAGCTCTTTTCCTTCAAGGGATTTTACTTTTCAAAGTGTGCTCATTATAGCGAGTGCCATCTGTCAACGCCACAAAGGTTCTAAGGTTCAAAAGGGAAATAAAATTCAACAAGAGCATGTTAGTGTGCCACATGACTTTACCGCATGCCCTCAATCCCATCTTCAAGTAAAGGAGTTCCAAAAACTCTCGTTGTTGCAACACGTGTCCAAACTGTGATCATGTTGGTCAATGGATCTGTGGAGCCCACATCCTCAAAGGCAAAGTGCTACAATCTAGTGGGGCATCTCAAGGCAGATTTGATCCAAAAAACAAAATCATCACCACGTAAAGCGACTAATAACTACAAGTGGGATTGGAAATTTACTCCCCCATCGCTGCAAAGAAGTTAAAAAGGTACATGCAACACCCATGTTGCATGTGTGGAAGGAGATTAGTGATGCGGAGATTGGCACACCAAGGAAATTATGAGAAATACCATGATGATGCTTCCACATGGCACAAATGCATAGGCCCTTCTTAGTTGCATTTACAAGGTTCAATTCATGAAATCATATATATATGCCTATGGGAACATTATAAAGAGAGTAGGGGAGAGTTTTTTGCTCACCACTTTGAAAAAGAGGAACACTTAGAGATAGTTACAGTTTGATTCCTTAGCTTTGAATTTCACTTAATCAATACAAGAAGATGTATCAGGTTGTGCCTAGTTTGCCTCTATTGTGTGTTTACTTCTATTTTGTGGATGATTTTAAATCTCTGCATCAATTCTAAACAAACATAGTTATTATTTGTTATGGTTTTTTTCTTTTATAATTCCAACTATGAATATGTGGGTCTTTGAATCATGTTTTATACTCCTTCAATCATCTGTAATTATTTTTTATTTGGAGTTATACTATGCCACTTGGTTAATGAAGTTCTCATGGAATGGTCATTTTAGTAAGATAATAGGAACATCCCTTGCGAGCCTTAGCGGGTGCTCACATAAGATCTAAATATTTTGCTCTATGTTTGTTTGACTTTAGCATTATGTTCTCTTTCCAACGATGAAGAGTGTGGCATTGTGTGCTCAATCTTTTAGGGTTGTTTATTCTTGTTATTTATGAAGTGAAACTCTCTGGTGCATCGCCTTAGTTTAGTATTTTTTGTGTTTTCTCTTCCTTCCCCCTTTCCCAAAAACAATAGTATGAAGAATTGGCTTCTAAAATCTCGAAGGTTGCTTCACAGGGTGCAATCTATCTCTGCTGTGAAACTTCTTGACTGCCCCTATTTAGGTGTGAGCCTCTTAGGGATCAACAACTACCAAGCAAAAAACATGTCCAAAATTCGAAGAATTAAGTTAGAAGTTCATAGCTAGATTTTTTTTTAGCATTTTTTTATTTCTAAGCATTCTAAGTTAGTTGGAGACAATTTTGAAAAAAACCAAATGCACATATACCTAAAATAAGTTTAATATGAAATTGGTTCCTACAATTTCAAGATTCTCTACATCCATATGGTGTAGTGCCTTATCTTGATTTTGTGTATTAATTTCTTAAGAGATATGTGTCTAAATGAATATTGTGATTTTATTTATTATATGTGCATGTAATGTGATAGATGGAAATGAACCATGCATTAATATGATCTAAAATATTCTTAGCTTTCATTGTTGATATGAAAGATTGTGTTAATCATTGCAAGCATAATTTAAGCATTCAAAATCAAAAGGTTGTATATGAGTATTAGGTTCAACTTTGTCATTCTACAACTCAAAACAAGGTGCAAAGCTAATTGTTATTGGAGATGTTAATGTGCTAAAAAAAGAAATCTAGCCCACTAAGAATATAAATCAACTTTATCTAGTTTTTGCATGAGTGCATCCAAGGTAGAGATAGGAATGGTACTAGTAATAGGGACATTACGGAAAATAGAGGTTGTAGCAAGAGGAAGGCAAAAAAGACAAGAAGATGGCCCTAGAGGAATGAAAGACCATGTTAGAGGATAAAAGAAAAGTGGAAAACCAATAGAGTGAGAGGAAGTAATGGAACTCAAAATTTGGGAAGAGGGGAACGAAGTGGAGTACCAATAAGATAAGAGATGTGCATAAAATTAGCAATGTAGCAATGTGGGAAGGTCTAGATTACCACAAACAAATGAAACATGAACCTCGGAAAAGGAAGGAAATGGAATAGTGAGAGAGGACTCAATGATAGGGAAAGACGTTACCTAGAGTTTTGCACTCAAATAAATGAAGAAATCAAATAAATATACTTAACTAGAAATCTAATGCTAGTGTTTTTATATTAAAAGCAGCAAAACAAGGGTGTTGTACATTACACCACTACAACCCAAAGATGTTAAAACCACAAACCAAAGCAATTATTTACAACGAGCTCAAAGGAGACCATTGATAGCAGACTAGCAACACAGCTAGTAACCCACATTATTTACAACTGTCTAGGCAATACCGTCAGAGGTGTCCCCACCACAAGAGGTGGAGGAACCCCCAAAGAGAGAATCTAATGCAAGCTTTGTGATAGACATCTAAAGATGATTTATCAATATGGAAAAAAAATCAAACAAACTCAACTAGAACTTTGGAAACTACAAACGTCTAGTTTGAACATCTTGGCCATTTTCATGATTGTGGAAGTGACTAGTGCCAATTGTGTGGATTTGATCTACACACCTATGGCTCTAAAGTTTGAAGCATGGACCTAATCTTTATTAAAGATTCGATTTTTGTTTCTTGATTCACCTTAATTTTTGTGATCTATTATCGTATTGATGATTAGCAACATGTTTTAATAATTTACTAAGCAAGAAGTATTTTCCTTATAGGTAATCATGCATGGAGCACCCTAAGTGATATAATGTAGTAATAACATTAGATGTTAATTTCATTGATCTCTTTGTAGCATATCTAGATGTGTAAAAATGCAGTAAGGTTGGTCCTTGAATTCAATTCCAAATGTGAGTAGTGAAATGTTTCACATTTCATTTCAGCAAATAATTACTTATAATGGTTAGGTCAAGCCACAAATTTGAATTTGAATTTAAAAGTTACAAGTTTATTACCACAATTTGTGCAACCATAGGATGCTTATACAAATTATGTATCTAATCCTAAGTAGGAAATGAACAAATTAATAATCAAAATCAATCCCAGAAATAAGAATAAATTAAATCATATTACATACAAATCTACAACTATAAAAATGGTGTGGTATCCTTGGTGGTCAATGAAGCTTTTTTAATATTTTAAACTCAAAATCATACACCCCTTGTGCACAAACTTACATTGCTCTCATTTGCCGCAAGTTAAGGAAATTGTGATAGAAGTTATTCCCTTCTATTGTTTGCAACAGAGAACTTACTCACAATAAGGTACTAGTACGAACTTCTAGCAGTTTAAAACGTAACCTTGGATTTTCTCGTCTTATTATATTTATGGACTCTCAATCTATTATTAGTCTACATAATTTATAACTAGTCTAGTAGATGAGAATTGATTTTAATGATCAAAATTGTAATTCCGGTAAGTGCTACAATTTTAAGTTGTAAATTGCATGGCCTAAGACAAGTACAAGTTCATGTAGTCTGGGTCTTCAGTCTGTGATTTTCACTACTTGGCTCCTATAATGTTGTCTCTGACAACACACAATATACATTTTGTTTACATGACGCAAGATTTATGTGCATGACTTACTCGAAGTCTAATTTCAATATTAAAACTGGAGGCGTTCTTTTTTCAAGTATCCAGGAAACCTTGCGATAGGCCAATTTTATGTGCATTAAAAGCTTACAACTGGTAATCAGTTAGCATGGCGATTTTCTGCTTTGACAACTCTGGATGCTTCCATTCACACAGTTCTGGTTTCCGATAACAAATAATATACAGTTTGCTTACCTGTGAAAAACTATTTAGACATAAAGATCCCTAGATTAACTCCTCATCAATACATGAGGTCATTAACAGCCATCTGCACATGCATAAGTATCGGAACCCCATTTTAAAACAAGGTGAGAGTAAAGGTACTAAGATTATGAATATATTATAAAGAAATTAGTACCCAAACGATGCACTTATAGGGATAGGCTCCTCATCCTTTACAGGGGTCGCCTAATTAGTGAGCATTAATATCTCAAATAAGCACGGTCAACAAAGATGTGTTGATGCATATCCATCATTGATGCTACTTCCAGATAGTACAAAAAATGGCACACTTCATTAGACATACCTTGGCTGGAAGAGCAATTAAATTGTTAATACAAGTACAAAATGCAGCACAGCGTGCTGCTTAAGAAATTGATGCCTTGGGTCTTACAAACAATTTTATCCATGAACCCTAGATGACAAAAGACACGTCTAAAAACCAATTTGCAAGTCTCTATACAGGGCTCTCTCTACTCTGATTTACAACCAAGCCAACTGCAAATAAATAGAAGCTTGCAATAACTGGTGCTTGAGGATTACAAAAACATGCATATCCAACCATTTGCTGAATAGTGTAACTAAAAATAATACTATTGAATGCTCAGCCTCATAGCCCTATTTGAAAGTAAAACTGTTTCAGGACCATATACATCGAATGGATTTTTGGCCACTTGCAATGGCAAATACATCCTGACATATACTTCGCTGAATAGTATATAGTAACTAAAAATAATACTACTGAATGCTCAGCCTCATAGCCTTATTTGAAAGTAAAACTGTTTCTGGACCATATACATCGAATGGATTTTTGGTCACTGGCAATGGCAAATACATCCTGACATATACTATACATTTTCCAAGTTCGGAGTAATATGATATCTTCCCAAGAAACAAGGATGCAACTAAGAAAATAGTTGGCATCGTAGATACCAGAAGAAATGAGGATAAGGCTACCAGTTCAGGACAGGACACCAACCAAAAATAGGTTACAAGAATAAAATGATTCATAAGGAAAAGACTATATTATATGTAAGTGCTGTCACCATAATTCCAGGACGAGAATAAAATGATTCATAAGCAAAAGACTCTATTATATGTAAGTGCTGTCACCATAATTGCAGGTGGGTGGGCAGTGATGTGGTCCATATTCCTATAATGGAGTTTCCTAGTAACTAGGTTTGGCACTACCAAACAATAAAATAAATCTGGAGCAATATGCATTTTGAAAATATCTATCTAAAATACCTCACAACCATAATAATCCACCCACCAAAATCCCACAAATCATATACAAATTTCAACATTCCAAAACGAATGGTTTCAGACTTGGGCCACCTGAGCTGTCATTTTTAAATGCTATAAAATTCTGGTTTCTAGTTTGGTACCAGCTGGATGTAGTCCAACAAAATGAAATCAATATAAATATTGTTGCAATATTAGATAGCTATCTCATTCTTTGGCTTGCTGTGGCTTTAATCGAATCAAATATTGATGGCGCAAATTAGAAGCAGTTGAAATTCCATATTAGGTACTTATTGTATGTAACCATTTTATTAACATTATAGATCCTGAACTTCAAATTAACAGGGTATAGGATTACATACCTAAAGGTAACAGCCCAAAACTGAAAACGACAATAATAATCTGACAATCTGTAAAACTGAAACATTTTTTATTTCCCTGTATACACATGTTTGAGAAAGTGCATATAATTTGTAAAGTCCAATTGGCAGAAAATTACCCGATAATTCAACCTCCAAAAAGTGAAACATGACCAATTATACTTCAACAGACAATTTTCTGGAATAATTTGTACTCAAAATGTAAGGAATTTGAATAATATGCAGGATGCAAATTATAGTATGATTTTCAAAAAGATCTGAACGATACCATAATATTACTGGTCAGATAAAAGAGTTGACAACAAGATCCCATTTGACAATTTAACAACATATTTTCAGAGAGGAATAAGTGGGAATATCTGTTAAATTCACCAAGATTACACATTTGAATTTCAGTAAAATTTGTAGTATTTTATCTTTCTTAAAATTCTTAAGCTTGTAAATTTTGAAAAAAACAGGGAAAATATCAGTCTAACAACATTACTAACTTTTAAAAGACAACAAAATTCTGGAAAAAAAATACTCACATAGGCTGAAATAAACTTTGGTCATAAGAGAAACAATGCCTACTTGGTAGACCATTAAATAAAAGAGGCGTAAAAATAAAAATATGCCTCAGATGCTATCAATTGAGCCACAAAATGTAGGTAAACCTTTTACAAGTCAAAAAAGGGAAGATTACTGGATCGAGTAGATTCTTTGGCCAAATACACTACACCCAACCTCAGAGACAATACACAGTACCACCCGATCACCATTCGAACAAATCCCATATGGCAATCCAACTTGATTCCAGAAAAATTAATTGAATAAAGAGCTTGCAAGATTCACAAATTGAATCCTCTAAAACGAACTGTTGGAGCTCTGGTGCAGCTGCTTCTCTATACCTTGTAAGAACTGCATCCACTTGCTGACATTTTTGTATCTGGGCAGCTCGTACAAGCTCTTGGTAATTGATCAAGCTTACAGCAGTGTCACAGGTGTGCCTACATTGTTTGCAGATGATGGTGGTTTCACAACATAAATCTGCTTCACTTTTGAAGTTGTGAAATTTTTGTCACCTGGTATCTGGGATCTCCCTTGACTCCCTATTTTCCTGTGGCCTTGCACTGACCAATCATTTGCAACACTTGTCTTGTGTCCTGTATGCTGTTGGGTTGTTCCTCTCTGCTCTGAGTAACCAACTGGGTGGGGATACTGCCCTGATGCTGCCTGTGGAGAACCGCCCTGAGACTGAAAAGGATGACCAACTGTGCGGCTTCCATGTAGAGAATGGCTACTTGATGTAACATTATTTGTTCCCACAGCTAAAGCACTATTCTCACTGCTACTTCCAGTACTGCTAGATCGAGCAGACCTGGATGAGCTCTTACCTTTTTGAACTTTAACATTACCTGATGGTACAGAGTTGTAATTAGCATGGCTACCTGGTAAATTGTGTGATGTCAGAACAGAGCTATTGTTACTAGAAACTGAGTCTCCCAATCCAAGTTCATCTGGAAATTGTGCAGCTGCATCAACAGTTGAGAAAGGTCCACTGCCTGTTGGTTTAGAGGCAAGAACACGATGAAATCTACTGCTAGACTCCACTGTGTGCGATGCATGACTCAGTTGCGATGATAAGCCATCTGTTTGCTGCAATGGCATTGACAGGCCAACCATACCCCCAGACATCGACATGGTCTGAAATGTAGGAGTCCCAGGAACATGGGACCACTGGGTCTGCATTGGTAAGTCTGCAGCAGACTGTTGGCCATCAGGAAATACAAAAAATGTATTAGTAGCTACACTATATAAAAGGACAACAAAAATCATATTAACAAGAAGCAAATACACCATGCTTCCAGCCTTTAGTAAAATGGCTATTGTAAATATGCAAAACTCATTTCAAGATCTTGAAAATGTATTTACCGAGCCTTCCTAAGCCATAAATATTGTAACCTCATGAAATAGAAGTACAGTTTTCTTACAGATAACCCTAAATGTCAAAACAAAGTGATTAATGCCGACAAAAAAGGCGTAGCCAGACCCTTCTCAAAGACTAACAGAATTTTTTTAACTGTCTCAAGTTTCTCGATTTACTGCCCCCTGTAAAGTAGTCAATTTATAGTGATTATGATTACTTCACTAAGCACTGATCATTTCAGAGTTTCAGCACTACGGATTTTGTATTTCGAATAACTAAAAAATTGCAAATCGCAGCTATGAAATTTACTATTAGTCATTTTATCTTTGACATTAATTTACACAACTGGACTCCACTTCTCATCATACATCCAGGCCTCTAGCCTAATGAGCGTCAAAAACATGACAATGATTGCATTGAAGTTTGAACATTAACAATGGTGGGCAGATTTTTTAACTTTGGGAGAAAACCAAGAATATGTATTAGAATTGCAAACAAAACGTCGGCATACTAAGTAAATTTTAAAGTTTAAACTAATAAACATAAAAAGCATGGCAATGATTGCAATAACAATAACAATCGTAAGTGGAGATTTGGGTTGGGGTATAACAATTGTGGGTGAAGATTTGTTGTCAAAGGGCAGCATCCCTAGTGGGAGTTTAGGACAGAGCTCCCAACGAAATCAAGGGGCAGTGCCCCTTGCCCAGGGCCAGAGTCCCCATTGGAATGAAGGGACAACGCAAATAAGGACTCCAAAACCTCAAAAACCTTCATTATATCTTTTTCACAAATTTGAATTTATCACCTTTTTTTGTTTTCAGTTAAACTTTCTAACCAGGGTCACAAGAGAGTCCTCGACATCCAGTGTCTCGGCAATGTCCTGGCAGCAGTGGTGGTGCAACAGGGGGACGTAAGCCCCAAGTTCCCCGTCCCAGAAAAGCGGAGATGGAAGGGGGGGAGGGACGTCCCTGTGGAACAAGGGAATATTATTAAAAATCCAAGGCTCAAATATTTAAACAATCATAAGCCCGGTGTTAAGGTCTTTAGTTCCATTTTATGCCATAAAAGTTTCCAATAACCACAAAATTTCACATACACCCTCGAGATTAAAGAACTTAAAAAATATAACCATAACAACAATCTGGAGCATGTAAACACAATGAGATATCTTGAACCTCCAGATTAGAGGATCAGAATTTGAGATATACCAACATTACTTAACACTTGTACTAGGTTAATAGCTTGGAATCAGTCATAAATACCTTCATGGTTAGGATCGTTCAAAGTGAATAGTTGAAGTATAACCAAGCACATTTTTTATTGCTAAAACTCACACCAAAAACTGTTGTAATTGCTTGTCTAAAAGGATAAGCATCATCATATATGAAATACACAACAGAAAACTTAGATTTGATGCTGCAGGGCAATCTACTACTTTCAAATTTTAAACAAAAATCAAGGAGAAGCCAAATAAGCATTCATTAGTTACCTGGAATGAGGAAGATAGATTTATATCAAACAAGCCAAGAGATGGAACAATAGGCATATGCTGAACAGGAGTTGGCATGTTGGGGTTGCGTTGACCTGACATAATCCCCAGATTACTAATATCTCCTTCACTGAGACCAACGCCAGAAGTAGATGCAGGTGTGTGTTTCCAGTCTGGTTGTTTGCCAGACGGAATATAAGCACTCATGAAGCCTACCTGCCCAAACTGCCCAACTGCTGGAAAATGATTATACACAAACATTGGAGGAGGTCCTTGGATGCCTGGGATACCTACTGGGGGGTTAATGAATGGACCAGTAAAACCAGAAGGTGGAGCCCCATAGAAGGAGTCCACACCCGAATGGCATTGTTGCCATCCTCCAACAGGTCCTGCCCCCATACCTGAAATACCCTGCTCAACAGAAGTGTTAGATTTCTGGCCTTGAGATAGAGGGGTTGCTTCGTCATGCTGCCCATATGCAAATATCTGGCCACCCATCATTGGACTCATTTCGAAACAGGGGAAAGGTGGAGGTGCACCAGGGAAATGGGAAAGAACTGGACCTGCAGAGTTTTGCCTACTTGCTACAGAGGGCCATAATGAAAGAGGAGATGGAGTTTCCACAGAAAGATCAGCTGGAAGTGCCACTGTCATGGAGTCTTCACCCCTTGCTTGAATCATCACAGGCCGCGTAGTAGATACTCCTGTTTCAGTAGAAAATTACAAAGTGGATTTAATTTAATACTGCTTTTCTGGCTGAGACTTAAAATTTAACCTTTCTAAGAGAGAACAAATATTTGGAAAAAGCTACCAGCATACAAGATCCTTTGTAGAAGAAAATTTTACACTTATAATACACAGAATGTTCAGAAAATTCTGTACCTACTGAAGCTGCACCAACATCTGAATTCCCAAAGACTTTAGATTCAGCAACAGACATTGAGACACCACCTAAGCCATTCCCCACAGAATCATCGCTACTAATTGCAGCAACTGCAACCGCTGAGGCTGCTGCCTCAGCTTCAGCCTCAGGATCCACCATTTGCCTGCATCTGTCCTCTGCCTTGTTAAAAAAAATCGTAGAATCACCCTCTGGTGCTGAAAATGAACTCTCCATGGATCCATCTGGTCTACAAGCCACAGAAGGTCCAAGCCCAGTTGAAAGAGGTGTCATGATGGAGCAGCTACTATGTGGTAGTAATGTTGGGGAAGTGACCGCACCTTTAATTAAAAGCAATTACAATTAAGGAAAACACTCAAGCAGAAAAATCTGTATGTACAATATAAAAAACTATAGACAAATCTAGCACTACCCACCAAATTGAATTTTTTCACCAGCAAGAAGCGAACTGAGAGGAACTGTTGATGACAAAGGTTTATCTTGTGCCAACACTGAAATCGCAGACAATCCAGCCTCCAGAGCCATGCCACCACGATCACCCAAGGGCAACAGAGGTGTCCGTTTGGCTTCAAAGGAAAGAGGTCTCATGGCTTCTTCTAATTGAATCTGTGTGAAGCTCACAACCTGCCAAAGAAATGGTCTATTTTATTCTAGCGAGCTTTACAAGAGCTTAGAAGAAATTAGTCAACTGTAAACTTATATCTATTATATTTTTTTAAAAATATCTACTGTCAAATTGAATAAAACAATCCCAAAAAAGTTATATGTTTCTAATATTCTCATAATGTGAGGTACTAGCATATAAACAGGTTGATAATAAGATTCATGGTTAATTAATTACAAAGCAGATACAACCATGATAATAGACACATTTACTGTTATCTGGATTAGCTTAATTACAAAAAAGATCATTTAGTAAGATCTTCATAGGTTCCTTTAATCCGTAACACAATTCCTGGTTAATTAATTACAAAGAAAACATAACCATGGTAACACTACACATTTCATGCTATCTGGGTTTGCTTTCCTTTACCAAGCATTCAATTTACCCTGCAGAGACATAAGTGCTACTATTTAGGAGACTTTGTTTCCTTTCCTATTATAAAAGTATGTTGCCAATGGTGGTCCACAAGGAGGATTGCCTGAGGTACCAAGATCATGTCTCGGATATTTCAGAGACAATATGCTTCAGGGTGTGCCCTATTTGAGGGTGCCATGATGTCTCAGGACAGCCAAGGGGTGTGAAGACATCCCTAACAGTCCCAGCAACACCAAAGCATCCCCTAGAGCTCAGCTTAAAAATATAAAAGAAAGAGTTGGAAAACCCCAAAATATTGGTTACTGTGTTATCCATTAATACATGTACAATGGTTTCACTGCAAATAGTTGGATATTGTGGCATGTGTCCTACAAATTGTTCAACACGTCAATCTCTTCTCCCTTTCAAACATAAAATAAATAAAGGAATGGAGCTCTTGCCTATAGACGATTTTGGATACACCAATAAATACATGTCATGTGCTTCAAGGCATGGATCGTTATGAATGAAGTAAGCTGCTACCTTGACATCTGTAGTTTTGGTGCAATACCATATGAGTGGATTCTTTATAGTTCAATTGAGTTTTTGTATTAAATTTTATTTTTCCCTACATCTCGGAAAAAGTTTGCCATCTCTGAGACTAAGAAAACCAGTGGTTGCCAATTATACCCTAAACCAATAACATACACATCTTTTAAAAAAGTAAATTTAATTGTTGATTGATGTCTCAAGCTTAATAAGCAAGTTGTAATGCTTATTGGGCTATTCAATTGTCATGGCAAGAGAACTAGTACAGTTCCCATAAAGGCATCTGCCATCCGAGCATAAAATCTTATTTGTCGGAACAAAGAAAGTTAAATAACACTGCCAAACTTTTCTACCGCAGTGGGTGAGAGATATAATAATAGGAAAAAGTCGAAAAGACAAATTTTAACTAACTTGCTCATAATTGTCTAGCGTTCAAGTGTCTATAGAGTTGAAATACCAAAACTACAACCAAATAAACAAAGTTGTATCTCAAATCTTCTCCCCTATTTTATCATATATGACATTATTCCTAAGCTTTTTTCTTTAACGAAAAACAATGGGTAAAATAATACACTATAACATCTAACAATCTATGCAATGATCAAGATAAACAATTCAAGTAGCTGAAAGTCTAAGTTAGCAATTTCACTAAGGAGAGATAAAAACCTGCTGGCTGTTCCTTGTGCTACCCCATGCTCCAATGCCTGTGCTACTAATACCTTCCTGTCCTGGGCTCTGACTCTCAAACCTTAAACTCTTTCCTACATCTGTGTCAATGTGTGAAATAGCAGGCATGGGATTTGTCTGAATAGGCCTGCAAAAAAAAAATTATAGCATTTTATTACTGTATTTGATTCCTGAGTTAATATGGAACTGAAAGATATGCTAAAAGAAAACTTAACATATAGAAAATATTTTCACTGACTTCAAAGATATTGATCTTTTATCATTAGATCCCTCAGTAGTCCCTGCTGGTGTACCAATGGGGGCCAGCTGCTGAGGGGGTCCTGCCGAAGTGACAAGAACAGCAGATGAACCAGCAGTGGGTAGATTCTTCCCATCAATTTGGGCACTATCTACAGTAATGGTGGAGGGCATCATGGAATTTCGCTTTTCTCCTCCTGATGATGTCGCAACTCTATGAGAATTTGCTAAAGTCCCATCCACTTGGGAGGTTGATTTAGGAGGAGCTCTATACCTCCGAGCAGCTTGATCCTTTGGCTTCATTAAGATGAGAAACAATCATGAAAACTGAACGACAGAAAAGTCATGAAGAATAAGGAAAAGAATCAATACAATTAGCTATATCACTTACCTTCAAGTCCTTTGATTTAGCTTTCATTTCCTTATCTCTTTGTTCACGTATCTGGCGTCTGGTCTTTACCTCAATGAAATCATCCTCATCACTTGGAGTCTCAATGCCAGGCTGTTTAAAAATTTGTACAATACCACTTTGTAAAGGAACATCATCTGCCACTTCAGAGTTTTCATTTCTTTTAAGGATTCCCTCAGTTGAATGAGAGCCCATAACCCCTGGCATCCGTAATCCACTTCTCTGAGGCAATTTGCCACCTGGCATTTTCTCCACTTTGTCTTCATGGAGAACAGAGGTAAAACTAGTCCCATAGCCTGCCTTTGAACCGCTTTCTGACTTCATCAGCTTCTCAGCACTCAACCCCAGATCCTTCTTAGCCCCCCGATCCATTGAACTACTCACAGAGTCAGACCGTACGGAACTTCGGGGTTTGTCTTCTTTTCTGGCAAGGTTATTTGAATCCATTACTTCAGGATGCCTTCTATCAACTGTCACTCGGAATTCATTTCTTTGGATGTTCCTACGGCCTTGTTTATGGGGCCTTCTGGCCTCTGGGACAGACCACAAACCCTCTGATGAATTTGATGATGCTCTTACTCCATTTGTCCTCACTCCATGCATAGTTCTATTTCCCCTGCCTCGACCACCCATCTGCAATCCACCAGAAGAGGATTGTACTAAACTACCTTCATTTTGAGCCTGCTCTGGAACATTAGCAAAAGGCTTGTAAATTTTGTTAACTGGAATTTCAATTTCAGATGCATATTTAGAAGATTTTATATGTCCGTTGTCAATAGCCATGGCAGAAGTGCTATGATATTGTCCAGCATGAGATTTTACAGTCAAAACAGATTTGAAATTTTCATTTGGTACAAAATGATCATTATCTATGTTGCCTCTGCTTTCTTGTGAAGGTTTTCCTTCTGCAGATGCACATTGATTCGCACATGATCTCAAGCCTGTTGCTATGAATTCTGCCTGATTTTGAATTGTAGATTCTAAAATATGTTGAGCAGACAATGGCATCACAGGTTGCCCCAAGGAATAATGTGCTGAAACACTGGGATGAACATAAGGCATGGGTGGCTGAGATAATGTCAGAAGCCCTTGAGATATTGGAGCCGGGTACCTAAGCTGGCCAAACTGGAGCATAGGAGGTTGTGGTGGAGGGATTTGTGTCAGTGATGGAGACACCTGAGGATGTAAGTGCAGAGGCATTTGTATGGATCCTATTTGAATTGCAGGAACTGTAGCTGGTAAAATTGAAGTACCAGGAAATAATCCAAACTGCAATTTGAAGGGCAATTCTGTCTGACTGGGGAGGGCAGACATTGGCGTCAATATTGACGAGCTTAGAGATGTAGTGGTTGATGATATGTTTGAGTGGGGTAAGGGCACAGGAGTTGATGAAAACGGTTGCTGTGTTGGCTGAACCAGACACTGCAGGGAATTCTGAATATCTGACTGTACTTGTAAAGATTCTGAAGAGGCTAACCCAGATGTGCCTTCCATTATAGCTTGCTGAACACTAGGCTGCTGTGCTAATGGTAGTTGCACTTTGTCAGAGCCCTCTTCATCATCAGCTGAGCCCTCCAATTGTACCCCAGGTGCTTTAATCTCCTGCATTTCATGTTTGTTGTATTCTGCCACCACCACTGAGTTTTGAGTTTCAAGTGAGGATTCCTGATGCTCACTCCTATCAGGTTTTCCTTGTAACTCACTTGCATCCTCATCTCCATCCTGCAAAGTTCTCCCTTCTAAATTATTGAGATAAGTCTCTTCCATTTCAACTCTTTCATTAAAAAGAAATTGATTATTCTTGAGCTCTGTTTTCTGTTGTTCCACATGCAAATCATCATAATCATATTTTTTCTGTTGATTTTCTTCCTCTTCCTCAAATGTCCCATTCTCTTCCTCATCCAAGTGCTCTTCTTCATACTCCTCTTCCTCAGAAAAGTCATCATCATCCTCAAAAACCCATTCCTCGTGTCTTTCTTGCCCAGCAGTTTTTGAAGGGGAGGATGCATATTCATCACACTCATCTGTCCTCAATACTTCAGCAGATATAGTATTGCCCAATGTATCGCCTAGATTAGGCAATGCTGGCATCTCTGCTTCATTTTGCTGAAACATTGGAATCCGTGCCTCTTCCATGGTATCATGTGAAACTTGAGCAGGAGTGCCAGGCAAACTAGAAACAGATGGAAGAGACTGTGAGTCAGATCCTATCATATTCTTTACTTCATACTGATCCCCAGAGCCATGCTCGTACTGTGATACCTGCTCCTCCAGTGGTTCATTATTGACTGCACCATCTTGTTCTGAACTCAATTCCACTTTGCTTTCTATATCATAGGATGAAAGACCTCTTTTAGTCTCCTCTTCCAATAGTGGAGAGGAGAGAACTTTCTCAGCTCCATTCTTAAATAAACCCTTTTGCAGGGCTGCCACTGAAGGAGGTGGAAGAACTCGTGGTTGTCTAAAATGCCGTGACCGTCCAACAGTAAACTCATCTGTTTCTGAGGTGTGTGTATAAGAAACAGCAGATGAAATTCGAATGCGTTCTCGACCTTGCCATGAATCAGATTTCTCCTGCTCCCATGTGATGTCAGCATACCCATCAGTTGTATTCTCAAAGACTTCACTATCTGCATTAGATCTTCTCTGATCATTCCGATAAGTCATGTGATCATTTACCAGCATTGTTTCTGACCTCTCCATATTGGGAAGTCCCTTAACTGAACTGGTCCTGGAACCTTCAAATAAATTTCTGCGAGGAAGTCCTCTTCCACCATTCAGTGGTTCCCAATTTGAACTCTGATAACTGTTATTCTGATCCGCAGCAATAATTTGAGGAACAAAATGTGAACCATTTCCGTTCTCAGTGGGCTCTCTTCTCCAAGAATTTGAAGGTTTTGTCCTATCAGAAGCCAATGAGTTTGCATCCCGTAAAACTTGAGCCCGCAATCCTGTGTCAAAGGATCTACTCATATTTGAACTCTCTGAAGATGCGGAGCTTGTAATGCGATCAATTTTTCTTTCTTCATCTTCCCACTCTCCTGTATCTACTCTCCGGATATCTCTATCCTTCACAGATCTCACAATGGGAAGTCTTCCATCATCAGTTGTTGGCATGTCTTCTTCTTTTTTACTTTCTGCCTGCCTCTTTGCAATTCTTTCCTCCAACTCTAGCAACTTGCGTCTAGCAGCTTCTTTTCTTCTCTCCTCCTCCAAAACAATTCTTCTCTTCTCCTCTTCCCTAGCCCTCCTCTCTTCCTCTAATCTTCTAGCAGCCTCCAATACTTGTTGTTCCTCCCTCCAAGCAGCTTCCCTCACCTCTTCTTCAAGCCTCCTTTGTCGCTCTTCTTCTTCTCTAGCTTGGCGTTGCCTCTCTTCTTCTTCTTTCCGAGCAAGCTCCAGAGCTCTCTCTTGTTCCTCAATCATCCTTTGCCTCTCCTGCTCCTGCATCTTTTGAACCCTCTCAAGCTCAGCTTCAAAGGATGCTCGGATTGGGTCATAGAAATCAGTTTGTTTAGAATCATCTTTTCTCCTCCTAGTAACCTTAATTTCTGTGCCAAGACCCCCAACTAATGGATCTCTTAGATCAAATCCTGGAATATTGCCAAAGTCTTTCATAAAGGGATCCTCTGAATATGGTTTGCCATAACTGGTAAAAGAGCGCTTATCACGGCCAAAATTCAATATAGGGTCATTAACAGGCATCCCTCTGCTTCCTGTAGAAAATGAAACTCTGTTCCATGAATTATTTTGTGGTGCATCATTTTCAAAACTTCTATTTCTGCCAAAAGTATCTCCATACCTGCCAGCTGCAATGTTTTGCTCACCACCTTTCCGAAGAAAACCATCCCTTCCATGGTTTCCAATCTGTCTGTCCCGACTGTACACACCATCTCTGCTGTAATTGTCTCTAAAACCTGCATCCCAACTACCATTGTCTTTTCCAAAAGAATCTCTGCCTCCTAAATTTTCCCTAGCATTATCAACCTCCCAGTTTTGTCCATTAGTCCTCCCATAAGGGCCTCTCATTAATTTCATTTCTACATCATGGTTCCTGTCAATTATGTTTTCTCTGCTGAAAGTTGCAGACCTCAAAAAGCCCCTCTCCCTATCAAATCCCATGTCATTGCTAAAGTTCCCTTCTTTTCGTAAAGAAGAGCTTCTCCTGAAGCTCATGTCCCTATCATTTCCACCTTGCCACACTTCCCTGCCATTAAAATCAGCTCTAAAACTACCTTTGTCATGATGTGAAAAGGCAGTAGCATCACGACCCTCCCTAACAGAGCCTGGCCCCAGAAAAGAGCCACTTTTCTGAAATGATCCAGGCCCATATCCCATGTCATCATTGTTGTGAAAGTCATTCTTTGTAAAGTCTCGCTCACTCCTCCCAGTGTCACGCTCATCATCTGCCCAATTAGATGTATGATCGAGCCTGACAAGTGGCGGAGGTCCAGAGGAATAACCTTCCGGCTTCTGCAAATGCTGCCCAGGTAACCCCCTTGATCTGTCATTGCCCCGAAAATGCAAATTTTCTTCCGAAGAACTATGTTGTTTAGACCTCACCTGAGGGCGCATTGGTGGAGGTGAAGCCTGGTTCTCAGGACCTTCTTGGGGACGTTCCTGCTGCTGTTGTGCTGATATCCCATCCAGAACTCCTTGTTGTGAGAGCTGCTGAAGCTTGACCTTTTGCTCTTTCAAATCTTCCTGATTTCTCCTTTGCTTCTGTTGTGCATCCTTCTGTTTCTGCTGGGGAATGGTAACATGTGGCACAGATGCTTGAAGGGACGGGAAATCTTCACCCCTAAGCATCACAGGGAGGGCAGGTGCCTGAGTGGACACCGTTACCGGCCCACCACTTTTTGCTCTTGCAGCTGGAGGTGTGTAAACACCCGGCCTAACCACTGAATCGGCTGAAGACCCTACTGCATTTCCAGGTGGATACACTGGCTTAACAGCTGCTGCAGAGCTTGTTCCCCATGTGGAAGGACTTGGTGCAGCAGATTTCCCAGACAATCCATCTGAAACCTGTTCCCCATCACTAGTATTTGTCGGCATAGCCGGTTTAATCCAACCAACCGGTGCTGTGCTCGTTGTCACCACCCCAGTCTGAGCAACTGAATCAGTACCCCCGTGCTCCCTACGCAGAGATGGCAAATTCAAGGGGGGTGGAACCGCAAGCTTGGAACCCTTAGGTCCCGCGGCCCCCTGCGTCGTTCTAGGCCTCGACAGAACCAGCATTCCTCCATGCCCCCCGCCCGGCCTCGATCGCCCACCTCCGGGATGCCCCATCCCCGAAACGCCCTGCTGCCCATAGGATTTATTCAGATTCACCGACACAAACTTGTTCCCGATGCCCGAACTCCCCATGGCAAACCCTAACCTTAACTTTAACTCTGTCCTTCTGCCTCTGTTTCTGTTTCTCTCTATCTTCAGCTGATCTTCCCCACTGCATCAGCACAGACGAGGCTGGCCCCTCGGACCAGCCTTCAAACCCAAAACCCTAGATGATTCGGATTTCTTCAAAACCCTAAAATTTCAAATTTTCCACAGCTCTCTTGCAAAACAAACCCTAGACGGAAAAGTTAAGCTGCCCTCCGACGACGATCTTCAGAAAAACGAAAAAATACCCTAGGTCTTCCGATCCGATAAACAAATTAAAACCAAATATAACAATTACCGAAGACAACTTCAAAGAAAATCGCTCAAGTACCAAAACAATCTTTGGACATGAACACACAATGACGTCTATGACATTTTTGAGGAGTTAAGTATTGCTTACCTCAAATCCAACGCCGTTTACTGATTTAGCTTTGCCGATCTACCGGCGACTGTAAACGAAAGGCGTTAAGTATAGTTCGCGTTTAAAGAAATATCGTTTAGGTGTGTGTTTTGTGTTCTGAGAAATGGCCGCCCTAACTAGAGCTTGGCAGCCATGGAATGAAGAAAGTCTCCAATTCAAGGGTTTGGAAGACTATAAGAAACCCAACAAAATAGAAAAAAGATTAATATATATATTGAAAGAGATATTTTTGTGTTTTCGAAGTTTTATTAAAAATTTAAAGAAGAGATGTTTTTTTTATAAAACCCCTCTCTTTCGCTTCCCCTTTTCAACATTGCAAAAGTATTGATCATCTTCTTGGAATTAGGTTCGTTGTCCATCTATTTTCTAAAAAAAAAAAAATTTAAGTAATTAGTGTAGAATAATTTTTTTGACAATGATGATGGTGATGATAATGATGATGACAATGGTGATAATGATGATGGTGATATTAATATTCATTCCAATGATGATTGTTTAATTAAATTGTTATGTGCAATTGAAGATGTAATGTTAGTAGTTGTCTTTATTAAGATAAACCATTCATAATCTTTTTTAATGTTGTCTAAAAGTGTAGCGACATATATGGTTTTAAAACACAATAAAGTTGAAACAAACGTATAAAGAAGAGTAATAACAACTAAAGTTAAACCATCTTACATATAAGCATGAGTATTGTTTAAATATCTAATTAAAGTCATAGATTAGCATATCAAAATTGTAACAAAACATTAAGTTCTAATTGTCAAGATAGTCCTTATCAAAGAAAACTTTTAACTCAAATGAACTTGCATCAACTATTTTTTAATCTTTTTTTAAAGGACCAACTTCTTGAGGGATAAGTAGAGAAGGTGCACCGCCAAGAATGTTTACAACTCTATCATCTTGAATTATGCATTGCCTTTGCTCCAGTCGACATCAATATTAAGATTATTCAACTCATTTGTTACCTTTATCAAAAATTTCAATTAAAGGCATCAACAAATATCTCAATCTTTCATGACTTTTAAAAAATCCTTATATTTTGTTGGGAGAAATTGTTGGAAAAAGATGCATAATCTTTTAGTGAAAAGATTCAAGAGTGACAAGTTTGAGTTAAACTCCAAGCATCAAGGTAATTACACCTAAATTGAACCCCTAAGTTGAACCCCTATTCAAAATATTATTGAATATTTCTATATAATTAATAGTAGCAGTAGTAATAAATAAATGGGTGCATGTGCAAAAACTTCTTATATAACTTGTGAAATAAACTTTGATGAAACGTGAGTCTCCAAACTACCAAAATTTAAGGAGTGCCTTGATCTTTCTTCAATCTGACTTCCCTTACGAATCCTCTTAGTGTACCTTAACAATTTCTACCATTAAAAAGAAGTCATTAACCCAGCCTAGTTTTAATTATTTATAATTATTTCTCTTTATTGATAATATTCATGCAATGATTTAAGATTATCACATAATACTTCATATATAAACATCTATATAGTCTCTTGTGATAAATGAAGTCCATCGATTTCCTCATTCATAACATACTTAAAATCCCATAATTCATTATAAATGTTAATACATTCATTAATCTTAACTAGGAGGGAGCATTTCCCTTAGCAAGAGAAGCCAACATGTTAAGAGAAGGTTCTCTTCAATCTTTTCCATTGTAGTTATGTTTAGCACTTTTTAATGTAGCCAGTGCCTTCTTGAGCTCACTCTCAAGAATCCACTTTTGAACTGCTACCTATTGGACAACATTTGAAATAAGGTAACTTCAACAATGAGTTGATGGATTTTTTTGTTCTTCAAAATGCATGTTTATGTTTGTCATTTGTATATAAACACATCATTTTAGTGTATTAAACAATCCATAATTTTTTTAAATAATATTTCTTATATTTTTTTGTCATGTTTTGTATGCTCTATGATTGAGTCATTCTTTGCTAGAATTGGCATCATTTGGGGTTTTTAAGTGATTAACATTTATTGTTGTGTACCATTGCTAACTACATATATAAAATAATCATAATTGAATCTGATGGGAGGGTTAGGGTTTTTTAGTGATTATTGTTTAGAGATTTTGAATGAAACAAACCTTCTATCTAATCCTAATGCGAAGGTCTGTGATGTTGAAAAGAAAGTTAGGAAACTTTTTGATGAAATCAGAATTATACAAGATGAGAAAGACAGGAAGTTAAGGAGATATACTCTTTTGAGAGAGCATGTTTCTATGAAGTTAAGTGTATTGAAGAGCAGTTAGAAGATTGTCTTACAGCTAAGACATCTTTTCAAAAATTCAACTTTGAAAACCTCCAAGCTTGTCAAATAGCATCTTATGGACTGAGCGCACTACTCAATGTGGTTGATTCCATTAAGAAGTCATGGGAAAAGGAGATAGAAAACATGAAGATAGATTTTGCAGATTGTGTTGCAAGCCTACCGGCTTTGCAATAAATAAATTGAGGTATAACTCTTTTTGTGATACAATTTTGTAGCCCTCCCTACCGTTATTTTGTCATTGTTGTCAAAGGGGGAGAGATATTTAGCAAAAAATTGATAATATATGGTAAGAGTTGATACTCTTAGGGGGAGTATTGTATTATAGATAAGATTTTTGAGGAGTTATAAGGATAGTATATATATGTTATACTATGGCCACAATTTTGTCAATTTTGAGATTTTGGAGTTGCACACTTAGCCAATTTTCTCATATGTTGCCACCAATGACAAAGGGGGAGATTGTTGGCAATTTGGCTGAGTTGATTGCATAGATGTTGTCATTATGGCAATATATGATCCACATGAAGATTGCACAAGTCAGAGAGCAAGTATGACAGAGCGCATTGCATACTTGTTTCATTCATAATCTCTGCTTAAGCAAGTATTTGTAGAAGTATGATGCGAAGTATATGAAGCATATGTAATAGCGATAATGAAAGATCAGCGAAGAGATATTGTTGAAAGCAGTATAAGGTTATGTACCTTAACTTATTTTGTAATCAATGTATACTGTACATTACTTGTTTGAGCAGTGGGCTCAGCTGGTAATCACATTTTGTACTACCAACTCCTAACAGGGTTGAGGCTTCTAACAAGGCCTATAGTCCCTTAATCAGGACTGATACACTATATGTTTGTAATAGACTCCTAACAGGGTCAACATCCTTAACAAGATACTTTTGATTAGTGGATCTTTGTGGGTACCATCCCCACCGGGGTTTTCCCTTGGCCAAGGTTCCCTCGAGAACAAATCATGTGTTATGAGTTCTTTAGTTTTATTGCTATGCATGTTGTTTAGCTTCTTATGTTATGCATGTGTAAAGATAATCTGTTATATCCATAATTGGGCAAAAGATAAAGTTTTTAGAATACTGATTCACCACCCTCCCCCCCCCCTCTCAGTATTCCTTATTTCTAACAATTGGTATCAGAGCTTTCTTCAAGATTCTTTTGTAGTTGATCCATATCCATAGAGATCTTACTCAAGCTGCTAGGCTTTCCTTGAATGATTCTTTTTCGAGTAACTAAGCTTTAAATTTTCTATCTTCAATTCATGCTTAAGGATCTCATTTTCTTTTTCCAAATTGTCATCGCAATCTTCAATAAGAACTTCGGATTTCTTTTCAGATCTCAGATCTTCTAATTTGTTTTTCAGTTTCTCAATGAGGTTCTTTGCATCATCATATTTTCCTTTCAGAGTGTCTCTTTCATCAATAAGCATATCAATCTGTTCAAGAGCTTCAGTAGGTTTCTTATTTGCATTGTTAGTATTCCTAAACATTCTACTATTATTATTATTCTCAATAAATTTAGGTTTCCTACATTCAATAGCTCTATGTCCAAATCCATGACAGTTATAACAATAACCATTAAGAGGTTAAATTTCTTACCTGTGCAATCTTTCTTCATATGACCAATAGTATTACAAGTAAAACATCTACCTTTGAATTCTCTTTGCATACCTTTGGATGATTCATCATGCTTCGGTGATTATTTTTCCTTTTTAGGTGTATCTTCAGATTTGTTGATCTCATAAGACTTTTTCTCATCTAAGCTTTCAGATACTTTCAAATCTGGTTCCTTTCTTTCATCATTTGCTTTAAGAGTGTTAAATCCAATACCAGTTTTATCATAGAATAGTTTCTGAAAAGATGCTTGTCTATCAATCTTCTTAGTAGTTGAATATAGCCTTTCAAGTTGTTGCTTGGATTGAGTCAGTTCACCTTTCACAGTCTTGTTGTATTTCTCAAGTTCGGCATACTGCAAATTGACTTTCTCAAGTTCAGATGTTACATTTCCAAGTTAAGATTTCAGTCCTTCATTTTCAGTTTTTAGACTTTCATTCTCAGATTTTAGATTCGCTTCATTCTTGCCATTTCCATCTTTCAAATGATCATATCCTTGTTTCAATGACAAGTCCTGGTTGTAGATCTTCTCATACTCACTTGTAAAATCACTATCACTGATGGTTTCTAACTTGCATCCAAGATAACTTCTTACATTCTCTAAATGCAAAACTCCATCTGGTACAGATGATAAAGCTAACTTAGGGTCTTCTTCCAAAGGTTCAACCAGTTCCCTCTTCATTCTAGGTCTATTTTTATCTCTGACATTGTGAATTAAAGATACATCCATGATTGCTTCAAATTCCTTTTACCGATTCATAGATCTGTCAAGTAAAATACCTCAATTTTGCAAATTTAGGGCTTGCGTAGATTCAGCGCTCAAATCCTTCACCAAATCGTTGTAAAAAGCTTCCAATCACTGCTCTTTGATCTCCTTAACACTTGTGTTTGCTTTGATGATCAAATAACACCAATCATAATCTTTTATTACTTCAATCTCACTTAGTTCTGACATCGCATTCAATTCTTTTGCCGCTTCCTTCCAAAAAGTTGTTCTGCTAACCTGCAAAACTTAAAACTTCTTACGATCTCGCAAAATATAATATTTTTCTTTGCGCTCTTAACCATAGCATCATAATATCATAAACTATCTTCCATTAACTGTGCGAGACTTAATTCATCATAAATCTACTTCTACACTAATCTAAGTTCCTAATCTACTATAATTTTCATAAATTAAGTGCTTTGAGATAGGTTAGGTAAGGATTCATTCTTACCACTTGATACTTCACCTTTCTGATTACCTTCAATGTTGAATATGTCTCCTTGATCTGTGCTTTTAACAAACTTCACTTCATTTATATTGCTACAGCAACCTTTCTGTCTGTTACCTGTATCTTCATTTCTTCTTTCATGATTTATAGGGTTAGGGTTAGGATGAAAAAATCCATTGTATTCAAGAATCTGGAGAATATTGTTGACAATTTGGAAATTTAGAAGGGAAGTTAGAGACACATTGATAGTGGCGTGGATGACAGCACAAACTTCAAAGTCACACGAGTGAAGATTTATTATATTTGGAAGCTAACAGTTTTATGTAATTTTTTCCTTGTTGTGATATACAGATAGAGTGAGAGTGGTTGATTATGAAGTTGTGAAAGTGAATTGTGAAGAAAGACATGCGAAGTAAAAAGATCTGAAATTGAGATCTGATGTAGCAGTGAGTGCAGTTTGGCACAGTCAGAGAAAAGGTATCATATTATTATGTTGAATAATGCAAAGATTATTTGGACAGTGAGTTCAGTGATCTTACCCTGAAGCTGTTTGGGCAGTGGGTCCTTCTGTCTTCCATAACTCTTAACAGGGTTAGAATCTTTTAACAGGGATTCAAAATCTCCTAACAGGGATTTATATGTACTTAATGTATTTCATAAGACTCCTAACAAAGTCCATCCTTTCACAATGAATATTCGTATTAGTGCATCTTTTGTGGGCATCATTCCCACCGGGGTTTACTCTTTGATCAAGAGGTTCCCTAGTCAACATATCTTGTGTTATTGTGTAATTGTGTATGAATATCTTTCTATGGTTAATAATTATATTGCTTATATGGTTTAATGCTATTGAAGATGATAAAAGTTATAATTATCCGATAACTGATTCACCCCCCCCACCCCCTCTCAGTTATCTTGGTGGATTTTACTTTCTAATAATTGGTATCAGAGTTGAGTCATGAGGACTCTAGTAAATGTATTTTTTCTTCTAAATAGTGTCTTTTGACATTGAGTTGTTGTTGACATAGTGATGAAATTTCTATCATTGATGTCAATGGGGGAGAAGTATGCATGAAAAATAATATGAGAGAGCTGAACAAGATAATGAAGAAGCAGTGTTGCAGTATTGGATTTTTGGAACATTGGATGTTTTTCATCTATGTTGCCATCAATGCCAATGGGGGAGATTTTTAGGAATGAATGCTAAAGTGTTTGGCACCCATTCTATAGTAGTTGTTGTTGCATTCATGACTATGATTGTCATTGATGTCAACACAGTGTTTTACCGAAGACTTGTAGAGAAGCAGACAGTGTTTTGATTAGCGCACGTGAGATATTGTAGTTGGAGCTATGCGATGTTGAGGATATACTCTTTGATATGTTATATGTCTATGGTTAAGAGCTTAGACAGTAATTATTTTATTCATGAAAGTTATGATCATTTTGGTGGAAGCAGTATTCAGGCAGTGTTCCTGAGTAGCGGTTTTTGGCAATCGGATGATATCTCCTAATCGGGATGGAATCTGGCTTTGTGTAGTTAAAGGGAAGTTAGAGACACATTGATTGTGATGTGTATGATAGTGCAAAGCCAGATTCCATCCCAATTAGGAGATATCATCTGATTGCCAAAAATCGCTACTCAGGAACACTGCATGAATACTGCTTCCACCAAAATGATCATAACTTTCATGAATAAAAGAATTACTATCTGAGCTCTTAACCATAGACATATAACATATCAAAGAGTATATCCTCAATGTCGCATAACTCCAACTACAATATCCCACGTGCGCTAATCAAAACACTGTCTACTTCTCTGCAAGTCTTCGGTAAAACACTGTGTTGACATCAATGACAATCATAGTCATGAATGCAACAACAACTACTACAGAATGGGTGACAAACACTTTAGCATTCATTCCTAACAATCTCCCCCATTGGCATTGATGGCAACATAGATGAAAAATATCCAATGTTCCAAAAATCCAATACTACAACACTGCTTCTTCAAATCCTCTTCATCAATCAAATCTTGCTTCGTTATCCTGTTCAGTTCTCTCGTATTGTTTTTCTCATATTGTTTTTCATGCATACTTCTCCCCCATTGACATCAATGACATAAATTTCATCACTATGTCAACAACAACTCAATGTCAAAAGATACTATTTAGAAGAAAAAATACATTTACTAGAGTCCTCATGACTCAGCTCAAATACACATACTCCCCCATAGAGGAAGTGCCAACATCCAGTCTAGAAGAAAGATAGGGCTCATATATTACTGGACGGATGCAACCAACTACATCACTACTCAAAAGTAGGCTGGGGCATAACCCCAAGCATACCTCTCAGATACTCAAATGTATAACAAAGAGATTCAAGAAACTTTCTCAATATATAACAATAGGTAAATATATTACTGTCTACTATTTGTTCCTTTGTGCTTATGTACTCCAGTCTGACTTCTTTCTCAGCAACTTTCTCTCTTACAACATGATACTTGATCTCTATATGTTTTGTCTTAGAATGTAGTACAAGATTCTTAGACATACTAACTGTACTGGTGTTGTCACAATGTATAACAATAGGTTCAACAAATTTAATTCCAATATCCTTAGCATCTGCTTCATCCAAATTATCTGGTTACAATTGTTTGCTGTTACTACATACTATGCTTCTGATGTGCTCTATGAAATACAATTTTGCTTCTTGCTTAGCCAAGAAACTAATCTTCCTCCAAGGAAAAATGCTCCTCCACTAGTGCTTTTCTTATCATCAACACTACCTCCCTAATCAGCATCTGTATATGCACATAGGGTAAAATCATCAGATTTTTCATACCATAATCCATAGTCCATTGTGCCTCTTAAATATCTCAGTATCCTCTTTACTACTGCATAATGTGATTCTCTAGGTTCAGCTTGAAATCTTGCCACAATTCCAACTAAATGTGCTATATCTGGTCTTGTGTGTGTCAAATACTGCAATCCTCCAATCATGGATCTGTATTTCTTCTGCTCAATTGTCGGTGTTTCATCTGTGCTAGATAACTTATGTCCAGTTACCATAGGTGTTCCAACTATTTTGCAATCCTCCATTCCAAATCTTTTCAGCAAATCATTCAAGTATTTTGTCTGACTTACAAAGATACCATCATTGTTTTGTGTTATTTGTAATCCCAAAAAGTATTTCATCTCACCAATCATACTCATTTCAAATTCAGTCTTCATTTCATTAGCAAATTTGTCACTAGCCTCATCTTCTCATCCAAAAATAATGTCAACAAAAAAAATAACTCTGATCAACAAACCATTTCAATTTCTTTTGTGTACAGATTGCTATCAGCTGTTCAAATGCTTCTTTGTTCTTAATGATCTTAAACTTATCAAATGCTTCAAATTTTTCTTTCAGAAATGCAATCCACATCATTCTTGTAAAATCATCAACAAGAATCATAAAATACCTTTCTCCATAGAATCCTCTAGTCCTGGTAGGACTGCTCAAGTCTGTATGAACAATCTCCAACTTCTCTGCCGATGTGAACTTCTTACTATGAAATGAACTTCTCTCAACTCTAGGTTTCCATGCTTTCTTCTTCACAGAAGTGTCATCATCTTTATATAGTTATATAGTTATATAGTTTAAATTTATATAGTTATTTCTTACAAGTCTAAACTACCCACAGTTGAGTTTGGACCCCTTACTTTCTCTTTTAAGTATGTTATTCAAGTCAATAAGGTCAAGAGAACTTGTCAAGAGAATGTTGCAAAAAAATTGTTGCGCACAACCAATGACTTAAAATCATATTCAAAGATGGAAAATCATCATTGATCTAATAAATATTTGCAAAGGAGTGAAGATCAATCTATTCTCATAACTAATTTAAATTTGATCATTGGAGATGTGCTATATATGTCTAAGCATATCATCTACCATAAGGTCGTGGTTATTGTTAGGAAATCATGCATAATACCCAACACATTTAATTCATTTCCCTGCACAGCCCCATGAGAGAAAAGCATGTATACAAGCTTACAAAATAACCAAATGCAAAGATCATACAAACAATCCATAATATAAAATAAGATATGACCTATGAAAACCCTCAAGAAGGAAAATACAACCTCCAAAAGCATTCATACTCCAATTATTCAACAATAAAAGTATGCACGCACTTACAAACTTACAATGAACACTTTTGAAATAACAACTCATCTCTAATGCATCCTTCATGTGTCCAAACATTAATCCACACATCTTGTGCCATGATTCATAAATGTACTCCTTATAAAGACTCATTGATATGACATCACACTCACCCAACCAACATTAACCACTAAACAAGTGCTTGCTTATATAGAGTCAAGCTCATGTGGATACAACCAAGTGGTAAGATAAAATAATGTGCCTCAAAAGCATGAGAATATAAAACCATTGACCCCTCATTTACTTTTGGGGTACTAAGGTTACGCAGTATTAAATATCTTCCCTTAAATAATATTTCATTATTCCATTTCTCTCAAACATAAAATAATTAACCCAATTCACATATAGCTTTACTAGTGGCCCAAATGACTAACTAGTGTAGCTAAACACATCTCCTAGATATACTACAACTAAATAATTAAATAAAATACAAAAATATCATACTTCATTTTATATCTCATGTGTACAATTCTCAATATTCTTAATGAAATATATCAGCATAGCAATACTTGAAACCACATGAATATCCAACATGCTCTCATGTTCCATCAAGATACATGCATTGAAACCAAGGTAACTTTCATCTTAAGAAAGAACTCTCATCATCTAGCATGCCACCTATAGAAGAAAGGAAAATGACAAGGTGAACATACACCAATCCAAAGAACATAGCCATCGAATTCAAGCAATAATAAAGGCTCTGAAGTATTTTTAGAGGGAACAAACCACGTGATTGGAAATAGCTTCCACAAAAAATCTAGATACATCTAATTATCCATACCTTGCATGTATCAACAACATCATTAAACTCATGCTTACAATATGTGTAACCTATAAACTATAATTATAAGCTTATTTTATAAAATGTGTCAATGAAGGATGTACATCAATCTAAAAAATAGAACAAGGTGTATCAATTCTACCAATAAATGCTCAAACTAAGGAACATAAAATGATCAAGTGCATGAAGTACTAAGAATAAAATAATGCTCCACACATGCAACTCATATGACTACATACTCTCTCACAACATGCAAATTATAATCCTCTCAAAACATATGAATATGAACCTCTAGGAATAAACATAAAATGAAGAGAGAGAAATATAAACCATACAATTTTATTTTATCAATACCTCGAAGTGTTGTGTTGTGTCAAGTATGATCTCCTTGCAAATCCAAGTGGAATGCCTCAAAACACCCACGTGTTCAATCTCATAGATGAAACAAACCATATGTATCATGTAATACCAACATGGATGTAAGTCTCTCTAACAAGAAATTTAAACTCAAATTAACAATTATTAAATCATAAAATTGACCCAATAACCACCTCCTATATTTTTTATTAATTATGTCATAATATAATTCATGTAGAGGTAGATAACCATGCCAAACATCCCTAAAAATGAATCCTCAAGAACCAACTACCTACAACTCAAGATATAAATACATGAAGACAAATGCATCTAAAAATAGGATGGGTAATACGCATTATAAGATAAACCACTGAGTAGGCCAAGATTGGATAATGAGGATGCTTATCCAAGATAAACAATTGATCATGACTCCCTCTAAGAACAAGCTCTTCCCAAGTCCATGTTCAAGTGAAATCTCCTCGACATCCCTATTGAAACTTCATCAAAGAATGCCCATCTGAAAAAATATCTCTAATTCTAAGAGAATTCAAACCTCATCCAAGTTTTCAAGTATCTATATGGATACCTACCAATGATCAATCCAAGCTAAATCCCAAATGCAACATCACACTCTCATAGATCTCCCAAGAAAATGATTAATGTACTCAATACTAAGAGAGCCAACAAGACTGCTATCAAAGTTCCCACTGTAAAATTAGGAACCAAACCATGACATCATGATCTTACATATTATTCCAAGATATCATATGCACCAAGCACACATCATGGTCTTAGTAAATCTTATTTCATGTTAAAAATGTAATCTTGAATCGAGAGTAAACCATAACATAATACTATGTGCACTCTAAATCAAGAATAAATAACTCTTATAATATAAAGATAACCATCTCCTAGTAGTGAATCTATAAATGTGAAATAACTCACATTATAGCAATAGGGTACAAGATATCTTCCAAGACATCCCCAAACACTTAAGGTGTTCATCCATCACTAGGTGATGAATCTACATCATTCCTAACATCTCTTGTTGAACCACAATACCAAACCATGCATGTGCTCATCATGACAATAATATCTTGAATGAAGATCACCTATGGTCTACATGCACTCAACCGTAATCCTAGTAGCTCCAAAGAAATCTCACAACACTAAGATGTCCAATCTAAGAAGATGCAACTACCATAAAAGTATTAGGAATAAATCCTAGGTTGTTAAACCAGCACTATAAAAAAAACACAAAATGTGTCCAAGTTATCCATGACATAATGATAAACCATATGTGACAAGTCCCATTCACTAACAATCATGTCACCTAATCATCCATCCTCTCATTCCAATACATATACATACCAATGCACAAATTACCATAAATAAGGGCAACTAAAAAAGTTTTTATCGATACTAAAATAAATCTCATGGACATAGATAGTTCATAATTGAGTCGTCTCATTCTAACCAAATTAGTGATTATACAAAAATACTACATAACTCATAAATCACAAACTATAAAACATGCAAACTCATCATCATATTAGTAGCATGCAAATTGATAAATCAAAGAAGATAATTCATGGACATCAAGAATCAAACACCAATCATCCATGTTTCTTATTTTTCAACCATGTTCACAAATGAGTAACTATATTCAAGGAGATAAATAAACATTAAGGAGATAAGAACAACCTCCTAACACTCAACCACAACACCACCAAACAACCACAAACCTATTCATGTCATGCCAATACTTAAATGTACCTACATAATCATGACACCATAATCATCATCGATTCTATACTTGCACTCAAATATCACCAACATCTAACTTCAAGTCTGTAATCATGTCAACCTGTGTCCTCAAATTGGAAGATAACATGTGTGCATATCACCATTGAAGTGCAAACTCTTAAATGTAGATCTATATAACCTGAAGCGCCTGCTAGTTTATATGTTGTCATTAGTGTCACACATATAGTCGGTAAAGGAAGCAAAGAGGCTAGTCGGTCAACACACTAAGTATAGTAACCGAGCAAAGCACAAGACAAAATGGCATAGTAACCGAACACAGTCTTGACTGAGAAGATACACTGAGCCAAATGATTACCGAGCACCAATTATAGTTTTAACTGAGCATTCAAATTTACAAAGCATCAATAATTTACCGAGTGATGAATGCAGTATATATCGAGCAATATAAGGACATAAAAGTTTGTAATGGCACAAAATACAAGGTAAACAGTTTACACTGAGCTAGAAATTTATTTACATAGATCAAGGTGAAGAGTAAATGTAGATGTAATCATTAAATGATTGATGATCCCTATGTAATGATGTTTTAGGTTATCCATTTGGATCGTAGATCTTAGGTTTTCTAGGTGATGCCATAACCCTAATTAGATCAAAATATTTTGATATAAGAATTGTCAAGATGTCATTATTACATGTACCATACATGAAGTAGTCACCTACATAGACATCTGAAAATCAAATAGGGTTGTGAAGTTAAAGTTTTGACAAAGCATTCAAGGATTGAATCAGTAATAGATCATAAGGCTACCAAGTAGAATTCAAAGAAGAAATCTATCACAACAAGGTGATAACAATTAAGTACTTATCAGATCAGAAATTAGGCAAAGTAAGTTGCTACATACAAATCAAATCTATTGTTACTTTCTAACAATTGTGGTATACTTAAATATCCTAACAGAGTAGACCTAACAAGTCATTTTGTAAATCTCTTAACTGAGTGGACACTTAACAGTGTTGCTTAAATCATCTAACCAGGTAGATCCTTAGAATTCTTTATTATTACTCCTAACAGGGTAAGATCATCAGAAGTGATCAAACATTATAGCCTTAACTGACACACTTTATTACTATAGTTAGTGAGGCTTTGTGGGTGTCATCCCCGCCGTAGTTTTTACCTTCTTACAAGGGTTTGTGTGATATTAAAATACTTGTGTATTATGTATGAAGTTTCATGGATGTTTACATGTTAGATTAGAAACCATTTCTTATTTTTAGTAATGTTATGAATGGATGAAAATATAACATGTCAGTCGGTTAATGAATTACATTATTTTAAGGATTCATTTGAAAAAAATTTTGAGGTTACTGATTCACCCCTCCCCTCTCAGTAACTCACCTTTCCATAATCCCAACAACACCAAATCGATAATCAATTATACCATCATAAATTTCACATAAAATATATACTTCCTATAATTTTTTTCCTTGACTTATTTGAATTCCCACACATTCATATTTTTAATCTCACACACCGACAAACAATAAAACAAGTACAAACCTTCTCTTCACAATAAACTAAAATCTACATGTTCCATAATGGAATACACTATAAATTCTCTATAACACCTATTTGAAATAAATAGTAATAATTTAATATGTAAAATTTATAACCAAAAATTGTGTGCAATAGCATGTTTAACTTATAAGAGCTTAGAAGAGATATTTCCATCAACTATAAGAAGTCAAAACCAACTCCTTGGGTGAATGTTGTTCATGTTTGAAAAAAATATGAAGGCAACAATTTGGACTAATTGATGGCCCCACCAATAGTGGTAGCATGTTGATGTGAATTGGGTGGTATAGAGGCAAAGAGCTAGTGGTGCAAACAGATTAGGTAGACTTGACAGGTAAATAAAATATTTTCTGATTATTTAAATCCTAATGATTAAAAATTAACAAGATAGAAAAGGGAGGTGTGATATGATTTAGTATTTTTTCAATAATGTTTTTTAATATATATTTTAGTTTTGGCTACTCATATGGTTGTATAATCGCATGGTAAAGGGTGATAGGGCTAAAAATTTGCATTTTTTCAAACGGGAAAAATAGGGCAAGCTTCATGACAATCTTAATTTCTCGATCACCTTGGATCCAATGGTGAGGCTAATTTTCTTTCAAGAGGTCATTTATGAAACTCTCCCTATAGAACCCTCGCGTTAAAGCACAAATAGGAAAAATTTAGACCCAACATTTTCAGAACCCAAATCTATAATACACTCAACAAATATCAAACCCCAAATGCCTATTCTACAAAAAAAAAAACTTGCATATGTGCTCCACTCCTTGTAATGTCTTATATATTTCCTGCATTTTCATTGATTCAACTTTGCACCAATCTACTCAAACAAGGGTTATACATAACTTGGGATCTTACACCTCCCACAACAATGATAAGCCTTTAATACCACTTGTTAGGAAATCATGTATAATACCCACTACATTTAATCTATTTCTATGTAACCCCATAAGAGAAAAGCATGTACGCAAGCTTATTGAATAATCAGATGCATAGATGAAATAGAAAAGTCATAGTATACACCCTAGAAAAACCCAATCTCCAAAATACCCATACTCCATTTATTATTCAACAATAAAATAATAGATGCATTTATAGAGTTTTAATGAACACTTGTATGAGAAATCATACCTCTCTATTGCATCCTCTATATGTCTAATAATTATAACTGTGCAAAGGAGACTAATACATGCATCAATGCTAGGAAAGGATGCAATTATATTGTATCTTGTTCTCAAGCTTTATCCAAGTAGAAATTTTATAACAACCCTCAAATTGCACCACAAAATTTACTCAATTTTTTTTCTTAACCTAAACTCATCTTTTGTCCATATGAGACAAATATCCATCTAAGTGGTACATGACATCTATCAAAATGAGATAATAATAATAATAATAATAGACATTAGTAGTAAATAGTAGCGGGGTGGCCAAAGCGAGAGAGGGAGCGAGAGGTCACAAGTAGATGCAGGGTAACGCAAGGGCACATTTGCATTAAGTGCATGCAAATTAGAAGGATGGATCAAATGGTTTTCAACATTCAGGATCTCATTTACATTCTGATTTTTCAAATATTTTTAGGAAAAAGCCGATAGTCCAAACTTCTCGTGAAGAAAAACTTGGTCGTAAGGGTTTCCAAGTCTTTGATTATGCACAAAAGAATATCTCTCAAACCAGAACCAATACAGATAAGGATTTTCAAATCTTCAAAGGGAAAGCAGTTGTCCAACCAATGAAACCCTTTTTTGTGAATACAAGGTTTTGTTTTAAAGCAAACCCACATGACATCATAGATCGAAGGACTGAGCAAAAGGGTAAGAGCCCTACGATTCACCATTTAGGGCATCTTTCTAAAGCAAGTTGGCAAGGCTTTTAAGGGATATAAAGTTATGAGCATGGTGAGACATCCAAACAGGTGGCTAATCAATTTTTGTCGAAGAGCACAGGATTCCATAGAGTTGACAGAAGTTGGAATGCATGGAAGATGCAGAGACAAGCACCATTTGATATTTGTGAGGGGACTCCTCCTAGATCACTACCAAATGTAGGGCACCTTGATGGCACAGAAAATGTTGCTTCATTAACATCAAGTCCAATACAAAGAGATCTAGCTCTCACAATAGCGATTCTTAGTAATAAGCATAGCAAAGCACCCTTCAATCCAAAAAAGATCACAAAAATTTGGGTGGAAAAATAACCTTCTACTCAAACCAAGCAAAAACATCAAGAGACTGAAGAAGCAGTCAGCATTACTATCCCAAAATAGATGTTGCAAAGTCACATAGATCTCCTTTGACAAACAACCTCGATCAGTAAGTTTTCAAACAAAGATCTATGCTTTTTTGATATTAAAGAATGGGCTTTGGCTTCACAGGGAGGGATGAAAGATATTTTATTATTAGAGTCAAGTACAAAATTCTTTGTTGCAATTTTTGAGACACTTGATCAGAGAAATGAAACAAACAAATACAAGGGATGGTTTTTCAAAGGAGTAGGATTATTCACTAAGATATGGACTCTAAAATTTAAGCCAGAAGAGAAAGCATGTCGATTTTTTCCACATTGGATATCCCTACCATTTTTGGCCCAGGAATATAGAGATTTGGACATTGTGGAAATTTTTGCGAATAGATTGGGTATTTTCATTAAACATAATTTAATCCCCTACAAGCTCTCACATTGTGATATCAGGGTATGTGTCCTTCTTGATAGCTCCAAGGATGTGCCAAAATAGTTTGTAATTAAAACTAAATGGGGGATATGGCACCAAAGTATAGTTGTGCAAAATTAGGAGGTGGTCCTCAAATTTTAATACAAATTGGGTCATTTTAGTATGCAATGCAAGAACACATCGCAGAAAGAAGTGGTAGTGTGTAAGGATTACTCTATAGACCCTGTTAAATGCTCATATAAGGAGGAAAATCAAGGAGGAAAAGACTTGACAAAATTGACTATTTTCTCTTCACAAAGTTTACATTTGCCACTAAACATTATGACATAGTGTTTCAACATGTTTGCTATTTTTTTTTGTGTCTTAAGGAGGGTAATTAATTACATGGAGAATCAAAACAATTCTTGTCAAGCCTTGTCAACACACCCAAGGTATATAGAATGGGAGTAGCCAAAGGTCTCATCTCACATGATAGACAATATAGTACAAAAACTGATGTATCAAGACTACTTGATAAATGTGGCTAATATGCATAAGGTGTTTAATAAATAGGTGATGGCAAAATTCAAAGCAAGGAAATTGGAAGATCAAATTATCACAGAGCTGGCCACCAAAATAATCTATGAAATTGCAGATGAAGAGGGTGTTATGTTTCCAGAAGATCAAGAGGCTGGAAATGATAAGCATTATCTGAATATTGGAAATATGCAAAATAGTAAAAAATCTGATTCTAATGAAGGCATGAGAATAGGTGATAATGTAGAGGCATCCCATGTTGTACATGGACATTGTAAGTAAAAAAATGACTTAATTCTGGTCCCCTTAAATAATGGGCTCATTGATCATTATTGGGAACCTGAAGCGCACTTAGTAGATTATCAAACATAATGCATTAGTCCATGTGGTGATGTGGATTTGGAAAATAACATTGCCTTAGAGGAGCCAGATATGCAAATTAACAAGAGTGAGCACAATGAAGTTCAGAATACTTGTGATGGCAATTTTGATCATAATTTAGTGCTATCAATTGAGCAGACTCCTATTCGGACACATACAGACAAAATTAACCCTAAGAAGAGGGGGATAAAACCAAAGGGAGTTAAGACTAAAGAGGAAATTGATGCAGGCATTCAATCAATATTGGATGGCAAATTCACACCATCTAAAAGAGTGATGAGGAGAGCCCAAGGTTCTCCTTGTCAGGAATGAAAATTGTATCATGGAATGTCAGGGGCTTGAATGCCCCTAACAAAAGAAATAGAATTAGGAAAGAACTTGATTCTATGAATGCAGTTATTATATTTCTATAGGAAACAAAAATGTTGCAGGAAAACTTTGAGAAAACAATAGCTAAATGGGATTCGGTCCATAGGTAGGGGATAGGAGCTTCAAGAGGTATTGATGCACTATGGAACTCGACACTAGTGAGAGGGCAACTTTTAGATCAAAATGATAATTGGTAGCTTTTGAAAATGAATAAGTTTGAACTCTCCTTTAAGTTGATTAATGTTTATGGTCCCACATCAACCTAGGGAAAGCAAAAATTATGGTTTGACTTGACTCAGGCCATTCAGGCACAAAATGATCAGCTTGTAATTTTGGGTGATGATTTCAATGTCATCCTTGACATGTCAGAAAAGAAAGGGGGTATATGTCCACCACTAAATACTATCCAAGACTTTTTGGGATTCATAGTAGACAATAACTTGTTGGATGTTGAGCCAAGCAATGGCACTTTCACATGGATTAATAAGAGAGCAAACTTTGCTCAGATTGTGGTTGGATTGGATAGATTTATAATAGCATAGGAATGGAAAATAACTAATAATACTTTCCAATTAGATATTTTAACAATACCAGGTTCAGACCACTTTCCTATATCGCTCATGATTGGATCTTCTTTGGCACAACAGGGATTCCAGCACCAACCATCTTTTAAGTTTGAAAGGATGTGGCTTCACCACCCGCATTTCCTTCCTCTAGTCAAGCAATGGTGGATAAGTGCTCCATATTGTGAAGGTTCAAAAATGTATCAATTTGTTGCCAAACTGAAATGCACCAAGAAAAAGATTAAAAAGTAGAATGAAGTGGTCTTCAAAAACATTTTCAAAGAGAAAAAGACAGTCAAACAACAACTGGTAGAAGTTCTTGAAATAATAACAAAACATGGCATGGATGATGAAATTTATCACAAGTAGAAAGATATGCAATTGCAATGGGAAGAGCTATGCAAAAGAGAAGAAGAGTACATGCGGCAAAAATCTAGAGAACTATGGTTAAAAGAAGGGGACAAGAATACTTTTTTTTTCATGCATCAACAAAACAAAAGAGAGCGGCAAGTAGATGGCTCCAGCTATTCCATCCTCATCAGGTCAATTATAAAAAAAAATATTAAATAACATACCCTTAGTTGCGACAACAACAGATAATGTTGTACTTATGGCCCCCTTCACCATACAGGAGCTTAGGAAAGTTGTACTATCACTACCCTCGGACAAAGCACCAGGTCCAGATGGCTATATAGCACTATTTTTTCAATCTTGCTAGGATTTTATTGGGTGGGAATTGCTTGGTGTGATTGAAGAGTCAAGGAAGACTAAAACTATGTTAAAATATTTTAACACCACCAACATAGCCATCATTCCAAAGGTTAAAAACCCCAAGACATTTGCAGATTTTAGACCGATATCATTATGCAACACAGTATACAATATCATCACAAAGGAAATATACATGAGAATGCATTACCTCATTCCAAAATTGGTGTCTCTAGAACAAGGAGGATTTGTACCAGGCAAGGAAACAACAGAAGGAGCTCTAGTGGCACATGAAGTACTTCATTCGATAAACAGCAACAAAACTGCAAATTTCATTGTTAAAAAGACATGATGAAAGCATATGACAGAGTTAGGTGGGCTTTCCTTTTCAAGGTTTTACAAAAATTTGACTTTGATAAGAGATGGTGTAAATGGATTAAAGCCTGCATAATGGGTGCTTGGTTTTCAGTTTTGATTAATGGGGTTCCAGTTGGTTTTTTTTCCACTACACAAGGCATTAGGCAAGGGGACCCTTTATCTCTGGTTCTTTTCATCCTTATGGCAGAAGTGTTTAGTAGAGCTATACATAATTAGCATTCACTTGGTTTTTGGAAAGGTGCTAGAGTTGGGGGTACTGAAGTTTCGGTAATACATTCTTTTTTTGTGGATGACACCTTACTTTATGGGGATTCTAATGTCAATGAAGCAAAATAGATTAAGCAAACCTTGGATCTCTATACTTCAGTCTCAGGTCTGAAAGTTAATGCAAGTAAATAAAAAATCTACTTGTTCAATACCAGCCATTTAATTTCTAATAGAATTATCAATATCTTGGGTTTCTCAGTGGATAACCTCCCTTCAGTTTATCTTGGTATCCCCCTTTTCATAGGGGCAAATAAAATCGGTTACTATCAGCCCATCATTGAAAGAATTAAATCTAGAGTTGTGGCCTGGAAGGCAAGATGGCTCTCTCTGGCAGGCGAAATCCTCCTTATAAAATTAGTGTTTTCAGTTATTCCCAATTATTATTAAGCAATACTGAAGGCACCTGCAACAATGATTTAGGCTATATAGAAATTGCTTAGAGATTTTTTGTGGATAGGAAATATGAATGGTGAGAAGAAGACTCTTCTTGTTTCATTAAAAGAAATGGCACAGGTAAAATCAATGGGGGGTGTTGGGGTTCATGATTTAGCATATCAAAACAAATCCTTTGGAGGAAATCTAGTCTGACACATGTATTATAAACCACACTCCAAATGATGCCAGATTATGCAACAAAAATACCTGGATAATAATTGTCCAACAAGAGTACTTTCTGTTTTAGATCCTCCCAGAGGTTCAACCATTTGGGATTTTATGATGTCCTCAAGAAATATTGTGGTTAACTATGTAACATGGGAAGTAAACAATGGTGAAAGTGTAAAGTTTTGGAGAGACTCATGGAATGGAGCACCTCCTCTAATAAAAAATGATACATATCAGGACTTGGTAATTAAGTCAGAAATTGGGTGGGGTTGTTGTATTGTGGACTATGTTTCAGTGGTATGCCTATTCTCTAGGAAAGTGATATGGAAGGATCCAGATGAACTACCCATTTCCCTACAAGACAAACAAAGATTCTCAGAGATGCTTTTAGCAAAAATAATATACTTATCGGATAAGAAGGATAGATTATTGTGGGGCCCAAGAAAAAATGGTAAGTATTCAATCAAGGAGGGCTATAGAATATTGCAGCAGCAGGAGAGCTTAATAACTCATAATTGAGAAATGCATGCTTGTTTCTTGCTAATCCAAGTCACAAGCCTTCCCCCTAAAAAGAATGCTCCACTGGTTGTGCTCTTCTGGTCATCTATGTTTCCAGCCCAATCTGCATCGGTTAAACACTAAGTTCAAATTTTCCTTCAAATGTATACCATAATCCATAGTCTTCTATTTTCTTCAAGTATCTCAAGATTCTTTTCACTACAACCATATGTGAATCTTTAGGATTGGCATAAAATCTAGCCACAATCCCCACTGCATATGCAATATCAGGCCTACTATGTACAACATACATTAGTTTACCAATCATAGATCGATACAGAGTCTAATTTACTTCTCCAAATTCATCATCTTTTGTCAATTTATAGCTAGTTACCATCGGTGTTCCCACTGGTTTAACATCTTCCATGCCAAAAGTTTTCAATATTTTTTTAATGTATTTTGATTGAGTGATGAAAATCTAATCTTTCTGCTGTATAACTTGCAAACCTAGAAATAATTTAATCTCTCCAAACATAGACATCTCAAATTCCTTTCTCATGTCATCAACAAAAGATTTGCAAATTAGATCTTGTCCTCCAAAGATTATATCATCAACAAATATCTCAATAATCAAAATGTTATCATCGAATCCTCCTTTCATGTACAAATTACTATTTTCACTAGTTCTTACAAAACCAATACTTATAAGATAAGCATGTAATCTTTGATACCATGCCCTCGGTGCTTGCTTCAATCCATACAAGGCTTTGTGCAATCTACATACCATGTCTTTCTGATTCTGATCAACAAACCCTTTTGGTTGTTCTATGTAGACCTCCTCCTCAAGAATTCCATTCAGAAACATTGATTTCACATCCATTTGATATACCTTAAATCCCTTATGTGCAGCATAAGCAAGTAATATGCGAACTCCTTCCAGTCTAGTAACTGGTGCAAAAATTTCACCATAATCAATACCTTCTTCTTGTGCATATATATCCTTTGCAAACAAATCTTGCCTTATTCCTAGTAACTTCTCCATTCTCATTCAACTTATTCCTGAAAATCCACTTAGTACCAATAACATTTTTATCCTTCGGTCTAGACACTAAAGTCCATGTTTTATTATTTTCAATTTGTTCAATTTCCTCATTCACAGCATTTATCCATTCCTCATTTTCAAGTGCATCCCTAACAGTCTTGGGTTCAAACTCACAAACTAAGCATGCGTTTTGTCTTAACTTACTTCGGGTCATCATGCCAACTTGCTCATCTCCAATGATTTGGTTCTCAGGATGAGGTCTTCTAACAAATCTTGCTAGCACTTGATCTCTCCTCTGCTCATCATTCTATTCAGGTACATTTTCCTGCTCGGTAGCTTCTTCCCAATTCTCGGTTTCCATTTGTTGATTCTCAGTTTCCATTTGCTAATTCTTGGTAGCATTTTCCTGATGCTCGGTAGACTTAGCCTGTGGCTTTGGTAGATAATCTGGATCTTCAACATAAGTAAACCTACCATAATCTTCCAGCTCTTTCATGCTTTCTTCTTCACTCTTTTCCCCAAACTCATCAACTCTAACATTAGTACCCTCTATCATCTTATTAGTAACTTTATTCAAACATTTGTAAGCTTTACTATTAGTATAATAACCTAAGAATAAACCTTCATCACCTTTAGAGTCAAATTTTCTATTCCTATCATCTTTTAGAATATAACACTTGCTACCAAAGATTCTGAAATAACTTACACTCGGTGTGTATCCAAACCATAACTTGTAAAGTGTCTTGTTTGTGTCTTTCTTCAATTGAACTTGGTTCAAGACATATACTATTGTGCTAACTGCCTCTCTCCAGTACATATGTGCAACATTTTTCTCAATCATCAATGTTCTCGCACAATCAATGATGGATCGGTTTCTCCTTTCAGTAATTCCATTCTGTTGCGGTGTTCTAGGTGTAGAAACCTGCCTTTTTATACCATGCTCATTACAGAAGTTAGTGAATTCATCAGAAACAAAATCACCTCCTCTATCAGACCTTAAGCATTTCAATTCTTTTTCAGTTTCTTTTTCAACTTTACTGTTATACCATTTAAACAATTTGAATGCCTCATATTTTTCTTTCAAGAACATAACAATCATCAATATAGTATAGTCATCAACAAACAAAATAAAGTATCTATCACCATAGTAGCTTTGAGTTCTCATGGGACCACATAAGTCGCTATGAACCAACTCCAAAATTCCTTAAGATGAGTAGTCCTTACTTTTAAAACTAGATTTTTTCATCTTCCCCTTCTGACATTGATGGCACATAGCATGATCAGGTTTTCTTAGAATAGACAATCCTCTAAATTTTCTCTTTCTACTGATCTTAATCATGTTATAAAAATTTACATGACATAACCTCTTATGCCATAACCATGCATCTTCATTTTTCACCAGTAAACAAGAAGTCTCAACATTGTCAAGATAAAATAAATTACCTTTTGATTGTTCACTTGTTCCAACAAGCTTTCCATTTTCATCATAGATTTTCACCTTCTTGCTCTCTAGTGCAACTCAATGACCTAAGTTATTCAATTGTGCTACACTCAACAAATTTTAATTAAGTCCTTTTACCCAGTATGCATTATCACATCTAATTTTATCATTCAATAGAATAGATCCTTTTCCTTTAACCATGCAAGGTGTGTCATTTCCCATTTTCACTGAACCTCCATTATAATGCTCAAGATGATCAAAATTATCTTCACCACCAGTCATGTGATGTGTATAGCCACTATCAATGATCCAAGTATCATTCTTACTAACTTTAGAAATGAGTTTTGTTTCTACATACCTTTCATCCTCTTCTGAATCATCTTTCATTACAACAAATACCACCTCAATATCATCATCAGTGTCGGTGTTAGAGTCATCTTCTTCAGTAAGGTAACATGCCTTTTTGCCCTTATCTTTGTGATCTCAGTTGTCTCTATTGTAGTATCGGTAGCCTCTATTGTTTCTTCTTCCATACTTTCCATCACCAAATCAGTCTTTGTCTTTATCATCCTCTTTCTTGTTAGGACATCTTGTAGCAATATGGCCAACTTCTTTACAATTAAAACAAGCTAAAGGTAACTTTCCCTTATATCTACCTTTACCTTTATGCAGTCTCTGGGCCATAAGTGATTCAAGCTCATCAAGCTCATCATTAGTATTACTATCACTTTCATTCCTTATATTATGCTTACTGCTAGATTTACCAATCTTCAAAGAAGACATAAAAGTAGACTCAACACTCAGTACAACACTATTGTCAAAATTATTCAGCTCAAAATTTGTTAACATTCCAATCAGACTATCAAGAGTAAGAGTGCTATTAGGTGCAAACCTCATTTCATGAATAGCAGATATTCTGATTGCATAGACATGCAACAAGGTTCTCAATATATTACTTACCACTGTGTCCTAAAAAATAATACTACCAGCTCCTCGGATAGCATTAACTGCCTCTTTGATTCAGTTTGTGTACTGTGTAATATTCTCTCCTTCCTTCATCTTCATGTCATCAAATCTGCCTCTTAGGCTTTCAGCTCTGGCTCTCATCACATTCACATCACCACCATAAACTAGAGCAAGTTTATCCCACAATTTCTTCGTTGTAGTGCAATCCTTGACATCCTAAAATTTAGCATTAGATAGAGCAGCAACAATCTCTATCATAGTAATATTGTGTTCATGATGGTCTCTCAACTAATCAAGAGTCAAAGGACTAACTATTGGTTGTATGTAGCCATTGTCCAGTAAGTGTATAGTAGATTCTCCAATTCTAGATATGTGAAGTCTCATCTGGCTTTTCCATGTAGGAAAGTTGTCTTTGTTCAGCTTCGACACTTCCCTCTTATACATCTTGTAATCTTTCTACTCAAGTCCTTAAAACTTTCTTCCAAGCAACCAATATGATTTGATACCAATTATTAGAATAACTGAGAGGGGGGTGAATCAGTTAGATCATTTATCCTATAGTCCCAAATACAAAGATGTACCTTATAAAATAAGTTCAACAAATTATGTAGCTCAGTAACATAAAATATCAATCTGTCTATCCACTTTATCAATTACCAGTAATTATCCAAATGTGATTATCGACTAAATCAACTATGTAGTATGTAAAGTATGATAGAAAAACAATCATCACAAATAACAGTTAACACAAAGATTTAACGTGGAAACCTTGTTAAGGGAAAAACCACCTGGGACCGGTAACCCAAAATAATTCACTCTTCTAAAGTGAGCTCGGTGGAGAGCCAACCCTGTTAAAGGTTACAATACACACTGTTAGGTGTGACTTAGTTAGAGGATTTATCACTAACAATTAAATTTTGACCAACATTCACTATGGGGTCAACAAGATAACAATGTACATTCTTTCAATGACATAGGGTAGAATACAAGACAGTTAAGTCCACTTGGTTAAGAGATTTTTTAAATCAATGGTTAAAATGATACAGTAATGACCTAATTCAAATACAACTCAATTGTAGATATTCAGATCTATGCTAAGACCATAAAAATCCTCTGATCATTAATCAATTCACTTCCTCAATATTCTTCAACTTACTTTTACTTGGTAAATGGTTCTTTGACTCTTGGTAAACTCTGTAGTCTCGGTTCTTTCACTAACCAATTTGATCAGGCATGCATGAATAAATTCTTCGTGCGAATTCTCTAAAGTCTCCTTCTGACATGTTTCAATAGTGAAACTTATATCTCTTATATAGACAAGTAAATCATTTTCATATCAGCCATTAGATTTTGTTTCTTAATCTCCTTTGTCCATTTTGCCTCTTAAACCTTCCTCGGTAGATGTGTCCATATCACATTTCAATCTCATCCTTTAGATCTTCTCTGAATTTTGTCAATCATGGCTCTCATAACAAACTTCATCCTTAATCTCAAAATGATACCAATATCTAGCTCATCAATTTCAGTCAATTGTTCTTAGCATTTAATGTTTTCATCCATACTCAGTTAATATAGAAATGTGTTGGCGATAACTAGTTGAACTAGCTTAGTTAATACTGTCAGTCGGTATACACTGCACTGGCTCGGTGTATACAGAAATCTTCAATTACTGACTACATTAACATGTTCAATTTCAAATCTCTTCTCCATAATAGATTAATGTAACATGCTCAAGTCAACAATATAAAGCCATAGAATCATCAATAAGTTACCCAATATTTTCCTTATCCTTATCTGTCATATCCATCTTTTCCTCATGTAGATATCTTAGTTCTTCATCTTTTCTTCCTTCAACAGATGTTCAGATGTTTGTAACTAACATGATAAGTACTGTTAAGACCAGTTGACATCAATGACAACATATTGACTAATTTAATCATCTTACATATCATTTCAGTAGCTCGGTGATCTCTAATCATTGTTTCTTCAGTTCATTTAGATATTCAATCAGTTGTAATTCATCAGAAAGATACATGTTTTCATCTTCGTGGTTAGATTTATAGGGTATACTATCTATTTGTAATCCTCATATTGTATAAAACAATGATATTAGGTTTTCTTTCTGGTTCTTTCCCAATTGAGTTTTTGAACTAGTTTATTATAAAATAATATAATATAGTGGCATGACCACTTTTGCTTTTAAAAAATAAAAAATAATAGACATTGGTTATATATATACATATAAGGTTAAATTATTTTTAGGTATCTATTTAATTATTTATATTCATATCCTTGTGGGGATTACATGTGCATATTGTCTAGTTGATAGGATTGAAGATATTTGTTTATTTTATGTCTTTTAATCCTTTGTTGGACTACCTATCTTGATCTTCTGGAAAGTTCCATTTTCTTGTGTATCCCCCACTCCTTGTTATCATTTACCCTCCTCCTTCTTAGCCCTCTTGATGTTTGTTTTTATTATTTTTAGTAAACACTTTATTGTGAACATCATTACTGTTAATGGAGGGAGAAGCTTTGAGGCTCTTTGGTTTTATATCTTTTAAGATAATTTCTTGTGGTAATTACTTTTGACCAAGAAATTTGTTTTCTAAGATGGAGTCCAATGTTCACACTTTTCAATCCTCCAAGACAAGAGAAATGGCTTTCCTTGGTTCGATCACTCCTGAGAGATGGATTTGTATTCTTAGGCCGATGAAGGACGTGGTAAGAAGAGGTATTGTGAAAGATTTTGGTTAAAAATATTTTGATTGTAGTTATACTCATCACTGAAATGGTGAGATTATAGGTTGTTTTATCACTTGTATGGTCATAGAGGGTGTTGGAAAGCAGGAGATTTTTGTTATGTGTAGGAAGATCTTTCATGAGAAGAACCTTTGAGGCTTGGAGAATGTTGTGTATGCCATTAATGAGAAGAATGAAATTCCTTTCCTTGAATTTTACATGACAACATATGTGGGTAGTTTGATAGGGGTGTCCAATATAGAATGGTGCCCAATAATGTTATTCAAGGATAAATCCATTTTCTCTATTCATTGGCCGGAAATGAAGAGGGATATGTATTTCCTTCTTCCCTGGATCAAGGTTATTCCTATGGTAGACAAAAATTAGCTCTTCCATTACCTTGATGTTGAAGGGTATAGTGTCCCACCTACTTTTAGGAATCTAGACCTAGATCACATTCAACTTTATATGCACAGTTCCTTTGTTCAGCGTAGTCCTTCCAAAAAGGCTAGTAAAGGCAAAGCTATGGAGTTTTCTTACGATTTGGATGAGAGCTCGAAGGAAGAGCTAGTTCTTGTTAAACGTAAATAAAACCTTTATATGGATAGGATAGTACTAAATTATTCTTTTTGGAAAATGTATGAACTTATTTTTTGGGGTTTGTTTATAGTTCTGCCTAAAACACACTATACTCATTTAAACAATTTTAAATAAGTTTCATGTTAATATAAGGTAGAATTTTAAAAAACATATCTAGTTAATCTGATAAGGATATTTTTGTGTAGATTTTTGTTGTTTCATTCCTTACTTTTTATTTGTGTATATTGTATAATATATATATTATATATATGAGCATATATCTATATGAATATTATATATATACTCATATATATATATATATATATATACACATAATATTTATGTATATTGTATATTCAGATACACACACACACACACACGTGTGTGTGTGTGTGTATTTGAATATACAATATTATTAAACTTTAAACTTTGAATAGCAGCAATACCAAATAAATGAACACAATGAATGCCAACACAATAACACAATATTTATTGTTGAGGAAACCCTGTTAAAGGTAAAACCCCGGTGGGAATTAACACCCATTGATGATGTACTGAGAGTATGGTATCCTTGTTAGAAGATCTAGCCTTGTTAGGAGTTGATTAAAACATTACAGTATATATTCCTTATTAGAGGACAAACCCTTTTAGGAGTCAAGAAAAGAAGTAGGCTCACTTCCCGAAGAAGGTTAGGACCACCTTCAAAACTTTTTGTTCACAACACAAGTGTATGAAAGGAAATACACAATCCTTAAACTGTCCAATAGCAATTGTATGTGCTTGATCATCTCCAATGAAGTATATAAGTTATTGTCTGCTCTACATCCAGCAGACACAAACTCGCAACTTCCTCAATCCTCTTTTACATCACATACATACTACCATCTCTTTTCAAAAGAAAAGATCTTACATATATACCCTATTACAAAATAAATAATCAGGTTGGCCCATTAGGCTTTCCTAATATACAAATAATTACATAACTCACTAAAATACATGAGGTATCTAAAACAATTATATCTCAACAATTAAGGACTGACATCTGTAATCCATGCTTGCCATTCATGATACAAACTACAACTTTGAAGTCGACTTCCAAACAGGTCTTCTCCAGAATACACACCATAACTAACATCATCCTTCTTTCTGTACCTTGCTAAGATTAGTGAACATTCTTCAGTAGACTATCTGTCATCCCTTAAGCTGACATACACTAAATCCTCATCGCCTATAAGATATACTCAAAACTCAGAGACTTTACTTTGTCAACTTCCACTTCATAGTCCAGTAATCAGTCTTCACCAAATCTTTTGTAACTCAACTAATATGCAATGTTATATCACATGATCTCAGATATAAGATCATAACACCTTCCTATACACATAACTGTGTTCGCACATTCTGAATCATCCGTACAATCTCCATACACTGTAATAACCAGCTTGTTCTCTTCATATAAACATATGTTGACATCAGTGACAAAACATAAATGACAACAACAGTAATTCTAACATCACACAATAACACAATATTTATTGTTGAGGAAACCCTGTTAAAGGTAAAACCCTGGTGGGAATTAACACCCACTGATGATGTACTGAGAGTATAGTATCCTTGTTAGAAGATCTAGCCTTGTTAGGAGTTGATTAAAACATTACAGTATATATTCCTTGTTAGAGGACAAACCCTTTTAGGAGTCAAGAAAAGAAGTAGGCTCACTTCCCAAAGAAGGTTATGACCACCTTCAAAACTTTTTGTTCGCAACACAAGTGTATGAAAGGAAATACACAATCCTTAAACTGTCCAATAGCAATTGTATGTGCTTGATCAGTTCCAATGAAGTATATAAGTTATTATCTGCTCTACATCCAGCAAACACAAGCTCGAAACTTCCTCAATCCTCTTTTACATCACATACATACTACCATCTCTTTTCAAAAGAAAAGATCTTACATATATACCCTATTACAAAATAAATAATCAGGTTGGCCCATTAGGCTTTCCTAATATACAAATAATTACATAACTCACTAAAATACATGAGGTATCTAAAACAATTATATCTCAACAATTAAGGACTGACATCTGTAATCCATGCTTGCCATTCATGATACAAACTACAACTTTGAAGTCGACTTCCAAACAGGTCTTCTCCAGAATACACACCACAACTAACATCATCCTTCTTTTCGTACCTTGCTAAGATTAGTGAACATTCTTCAGTAGACTATCTGTCATCCCTTAAGCTCACATACACTAAATCCTCATCGCCTATAAGATATACTCAAAACTCAGAGACTTTACTCTCTCAACTTCCACTTCATAGTCCAGTAATCAGTCTTCACCAAATCTTTTGTAACTCAACTAATATGCAATGTTATATCACATGATCTTAGATATAAGATCATAACGCCTTCCTGTACACATAACTATGTTCGCACATTTTGAATCATCCGTACAATCTCCATACACTGTAATAACTAGCTTGTTCTCTTCATATAAACATATGTTGACATCAGTGACAAAACACAAATGACAACAACAGTAATTCTAACATCACTCAATAGGATAGCATAGTGATTAAACATATTAAATGCATCCAAAAATCCCTCCAATGCATTATTAATATCCAAAAATCTCCCCCTTTGGCATTGATGGCAACATATGGGAAAATCCATCAACCCAAAAGTATTTTCTCAATACCTTTACCACATAGTTTCTTTCCCGTAGGATTTTCACAGTCTCTTTCCCCTTTGACAAAAATGGAAAAGGGTGCCATAAGTCATCAAATATCTTCAACGATCACTCCCCCTAAGGAATAGATCCATACATCAAGTCCAGAATAAGATGGAGCTTTGAAAACCTCTAGATTGATGCATCCCTCCATTTAGTTATCACTAGGAGGGGCCTGCACCCCAAGCATACCTCTGAGATACTCAAAGGCATCTTTTGGAAATGGCTTTGTAAATATGTCTGTTATTTGTTCTTTTGTGCTAATGTATTCCAACCTTATTTCCTTTTCTACTACCTTGTCTCTCAAGAAGTGATACTCAATAGAAATATGATTAGTTTTAGAGTACATCACATGATTCTTTGACATGTTTACTGTACTGGTGTTATCACAATGGATAACCACTAGTTTAACGAAAGTTATTCCAATATCTTTCAGCATTTGTTTCATCCAAATAATTTGAGTGTAGTTAATTGCAGCAACGACATACTCGAATTCAGCAATAGATTGAGCTATACAATCTTGCTTTTTACTTAGCCATGAAACCAACTTTTTACCAAGGCAAAAATGCACCTCCACTAGTACTCTTCCTGTCATCAATATTCCCTACCCAATCAACATCAGTATAAGCATGTAGTTCAAAGTTATCATTTCTATCATACCATAAGCCATATTCCATTGTTCCTTTTAGATATCTAAATATCCTCTTTACAATATCCAATAAGATATATATATATATATATATATATATATATATATATATATATAGTATATTCAAACTATATATGTGTGTGTGTGTAATGTCCCTCACATATTTCTATTTCATTTTTTCTCCTATATTTGACTCGTGTTTAAATTATTATGCATAGTGGATTGTCCTTACCTAACGTGGTATTAAGTAGAGGTTAAATCTTTAAACTTGTTTTCTTTAAGTTTGTGAGTAAACCTTCATTTATCAACCTTTTTACTAAGGAATCTAGTTTAATTAAGAATAGAGTCTAGTTTTAAATACATTCAAGCCTGTTTGAAGCTTATAGCTTATGGCCGCTCTGTTTAAAGGGGACAAGTTTATCATTTTGGTGCTCAAATTTTAGTAATTGATGAAATAGATGGAAGTGAGTTTAAAAGGTAATGATGGTTATGGGGAATTCTCAATCCGTGGGATTAAAAAGCATAGCTCAGATTAAATAGAGTAGGTCAGCTATGTTCCTTTAGTTATGACAATAATCCTAATACTGATTTGGAAATTGATTTTTGGGAGATGGTCAATTTAACATATTGATGGCCAACCTATATTATCATTACTTCTATTGCTTAGTCATTTTTACAGCTTAATGAAACTTTGCACTTTTTAATGAGAATATACTCACTGAATCTAATTTTTGGTCCTTTTAATCTATTTATTTCTTTTCATAATCTGCAGGCCCTACAAATCTATAATATTTTTTTTAATATAACTTATTTAAGGGTTTGTTTGATTATATGAAGATTATTTTTAATCACTTTAATTGGCTATGATTTTATATTCCCATACTCTTTCAAAATCTAACTCATCAATGACAGATAGTCTTTTATTGATTTCTAATGATATCTCTGGAGTTGCTTGGTGTTTTTTTGTCTATGTTGTGGGTGCAGGAAGGTGGATAATAAAATTAGTTTTAACAAGGATATGGCTATTTCTTAGGAAAATCAATCAATCGAAACTTTTTTCCTTATCTATAAGATTATATGTAAACTTATTTTATTCAAGATGTTATCATCTATAATCCTATCAATGAAGGATTACTGTAAATAGGCATCACCGTCATGTAATATACTGTAATATCCCTTGCGAGGGAACAGACAATATTTGTAATCATATTTGATGTATTAAGAAGGTATACTTTCTTCAAAATCTTCAACTAAGGTTGGGGTACATGTATCATTGAACTTATTTTCAGTTAATATTGTCCAAGGCTATACCAAGGATTTTCTTCCCCGTTCTTTTTCCCCCTGTGCCTGCACTTTGAACGAGGAAAATATGTAAATATTTTTAATATTAATAAAATACAAGGCAAAAGCCTATTACCAACTATAATAATAATAACAATAATAATTGGTTAACCAACAAATTTCATAGCATCTAGCTACAAGAAAGAAAGAGTAATAGCTTGTAGCTTGTCTAATATTTGATATTCTCTAATAAATACTTAGAATTTAACAAACAAATTAGGATATTTTTTCTAATATGGGACAAATAAAAAAATAGTCGATCTAAGTTCTTTTATGCATTCGGAGCAACATCCATAGAGTTCACCATCCATATGTAACATTAGTAAATCATGGTCATTTTATACCATTCCTTTATCCAATATGGGATAGGAAAATTGGATAGCCATACACACTTGTAAGGAAGGGTAATATTACTAATTAAGTTCTAGATAAAAAAATTGACTCGTCGAACCAATTAAGTTTATAGTTGCTTACAGAAAACTATAGCATGACCAATACAATTTTAATTTTTTTGCATGCCTATAAATATCCTATACCCTTCCTTGTACTTTTGGACTACCATCCAAACACAACATAAGTACATCCTAGGGATTCTTCCAAGCATAAGCGACTATCATATTTTTACAGCCTCACACAAAATATTCTTAGTTTCTCAAATTGTCTACATATTCTACAAGAACATGAGATCATGATACTAGAGAATCAAGTGTATGAAATTTGTATTTAATATGTGAATCCAACTTTATGACTCTATAAAATGTGGGAACACAATTCTCTTAGAGTCCAGTCTCCCCAAATAGTTCTTCATCAATTATCACCCACTAAGGTGAAATCGAGATTAAAAAATAGATAAAATATATATGAAAACACCTAGAAAAAGGTATTTAAAGTTAGGTTTTAGTTGAAAAGTCCCTAGTTTATCTAGAACACATGTTTAGTTTAAGTAAGTTTTCTAACCACTTCAACATTTTTAGTTTTTAGTTTTCCTTATTCAAAAATAAGTTATTTATTTTACATATAGATTTTAAAAATCTAATAAATCTAATTATCACTTAAATCTCAGTTAACTTGATTCTTATCACATTTAGCTATCATGATAAATTGATTGCTTAACCATGTTAAATACACATAAAATAATTAGTATACTATTTTCTTAAAACCATAACTATTTGAATAAATTTTATATGTTGTGACCATATCAAGCAACCTTACCATTTTCCAAAAGTGATTGATGAGAATCCCATTAAGAATTTTTTTGGCTATGATACCAAAGATTGAAAATTTCAATCTCTATCTAGATAAAAATTTAATGACTTTAATGGAAGAGATACAAGGCTCAAACTACTACAATATAAAAATATAAAAATTATATGTAAATTTGAAAATTAATTTGTCTTAATATGTAATTACCATACTAAGATCCGTATTCTTTATGATTCTAAAAATCAACCAACATACAATGCTTAGTAACACTACCTTATGTTAACTTATAGAAACTATAATAACAAGTATCATCATCATAAGATAGCAACAAAGAGGCATAAATTGTAAGATAATAGAATCACGTAGGATAGGATTTATGTGGAGAAACCCTTGTGAGAAAAAAACATCACCAAGAAGAGAGGCCAAGTATGAGTTATCTCCAAATACATGAGATTACAATATATTCACTTCAATTATCCTCTTTTCCTCCAACATGATAGAAATCACATACCCATGAAGAACCTCTTTGTGCCTCAACCAATCCTTATTCTTATAGAGTGACTCTACATTTAATTGTTCCTCCTTATTTTGACATCCAAGGAGTTGTTTATATAGACTTGTAATGACATATTATGCACCAATAAAGGTGATCAAAGATGAATCTTCATTCCAAACATCCCAAATCATTGAATTCATCCCCTGTAATGTGAAACAACATTAGTTTTGAGCTTTAATATTTTCCCACCATCTTGGGCACCCAAGCTTGGAAATCAAACATCACATAAAATGTAATAAATGTCAAAATACTAAGAGACACTTGTTGCCTCTTTGCAAGAAACAACTTGGAAGCCCAAAAATTACTATTTTCCTCTATTCTCATGTCCTTAACCACCCCATTTTATCCATCCACATGTGACAAAAAATATTAAATATTCAAGTCCACAAGTAACGTTTACACCTCTACTAGAACCCATCACCTCTTATGAACATATTACAAATAATAGTAAAATAAATATTATAATTTATTTCCCCAATACACCCTAAGTGCCTAGGGACACTAAATATATTGGTACCACGTAGTATGAGATACCATTTACAAGGTATATGGTGTAATCACCTAAAAATGGTCACCTAGACTATTAGCCCCTTGCTAGCATTATTTGCTAAAATCATCAATTGCTTATTCTTGATCAAATCTTGGTTCTATCATTTATTCGATTATTTTCCATGGGCTAACCATCTTATCCTAAAGTCTTTATTTAATTAAAAGGAATTTCCTCCCCTTTTATTAAATAAAAAGCCCCCACTTTTCCTCTTATCCTAAGTTGCACAAATAAAACATTATTCCTGTCTTATAAAAAGGGAAAAAGCACTTTTTGTCTCATATGGGCACAAAAGTCAACTCTTATTTTCTCATTGGAGGATATTTGTGCATATGGATTACTCCTCTTTGATGCTCCACCATTGATTAAATCTTTTACCTCTTAATCTCCATGGTCCATTCCTTCTCATTTCTTATAAAAGGAGAGCTCTCTTTTTCATTCTCGAACCCCAACTTTTTATGCTAACTTTATGCTGCAGGATTTCTTGGAGACTTTAGAGCTTTTGAAGACTTTGGAGCCTTTTGGAGATCTTTCTACATTTATCTTTCATTCTTTCATTCTTAGCTTTGCTTCATGTTTATGCTTTCTTAGATTAGTTTCCTTTCAAGCTCTAGCTTAGATCTCACATAGTCTAAATAGTAAGGATTTGTAATACTTCTATCTTTCATTTTTATAGCTTAGCTTGCATTTCCATTTCTAGCATAGTTGCATTGCATTTGCATTTCCATTTGATTCATGGGGATATTAGCATTCTTGCCCTTGTCTTCATTTGAATCTCCCATTGCATGGTTTACTAGCAAGGTTATTGGCTTAATAGCTCTAGCTGAGAGCATTCCTAACACCTTTGCACTCCATGCCTAGGGAGCTCTAAATCAATTTCTCAAAGTTTCCAATCCATGGATTCTCTTGGAAGCAATGATTTAGAGAAGTGCACTATTTAGTGTGTACATTTTTGGTGCCCACTATGTGGTAGAACATTATTGTTTTGTTCTTCTTTTTCTGCATTTTCATTAATTTTTTGTCATATTTTAGCGTTAGTTTTGGCTCTTTGTCCTTTTTGTCTCAAATTATCGTGTGATAGTTTGCCAGTGTCGTGCGATAGTTCTCTATATAGTAGTGTGCTACTTTACCAGTTAAAGTATCGCGTGCCTTGCAGCATTTTGTCGCACTGTAGTTTTGTACTCTGTCACTCGCAGGTAATGTGAACTATCGCACAGAAAGATAATATCGCCCCAGTATACTACAAAGTATCACGTGATTCTTCTGGCAACATAAATATCGCACATACCTAGAAGTGATTGTTTTTAGCTCTTTTTTTTATCTTGCAAGTTTCGGGCTTTCTGTTATCTTTTTGAAAATTTTAGCATTTTCAAAATCCGTGCCACTCTGGAAAGCTGGCACCCATTTTTGAGAAATTTTCGCATATGGTATCAAAAATTTAAGTGTGATATATCATTGGAAAGCTCTTTCCAAGCCTGATCCAACCATGTTGGTTTCATTTTCAAATTTTGCCATTTGATTAGCTATTTTATTTGCAGATTATCTAATTTTTGATGTGCTAACCATTGTGGAGCTAACAAGTTGTGCTTGTAGGTGCTCTCATTGCTTGAAATATTTTGCCAAAAGAACGCATGTCAAAGCTTCAAAGGCAAAAGGGCTACTAATTGTGTTTTGTAGGGCTTCCCAATGCCTAAAAACAACCAATTGCTTGTTTATTTACTTTTCTTTTAAGTGCGGCATATACTAGTTGTCTCATTTCTTAGGCACTTAAGATCTTGTTGTAGGAGTCCTTTGGTGGTAGGAAATTATGCTCTTCACCCTTGTGGTGAACCAGAAATCCTGACCCACTTTTAGACTTTGAAAACAAGAAGGTAATTGAACTCTTTGTTTGGTGTGTTTGGGGGAGATTCTTGAGCTAGGAGATTATGCTCTTCACCCTTTAGGTGAACTAGAAATCCTGACACTCAAAAGTCAATCCACTCTTTGTTTAGCATTAGGATCCTTTAGTGGGCCTGCTCTTGAGCAATCAAGAGGAATGACCCAAGTGGGGACAAGCTAATACTGAGCTATTCCAACCCACTATAATCTCAAGGCTATCAAGGACACAAAACCTTGGTAGATGTAGTGCTTGTCTTTGCTTAATGTGAGTAATTATGGGATTGTGACCATGAGGAAAGTGTTGAGCAAGAATGCTTAAGGTGCTCTTATGGCCGTGAGGTCCCAATCCTTTTTGAGGAGCAAGAGGGGTAATACGAATGAAAGCCCTTACTAAGAACCATAGGTAGAGGCCACCCTATTTTGCTTCTTAGCTTCTTGGTGCAAGGATTGATCCAAGTGGAATAACCCAGATCACCCCAAGATTACTCACCATCTGTGTTCCTTTGGTTATGTCATTGACACCTCCACGACAAAGCCAACATCTATTGTGGGCAACCACTTTGTGTGAGGTAATGGAACATCAAGTTTGGGCCAAGTTGATAAGTATTGAGCCTTTGTCCTTCTAGGCTAGCAAGTGCTTGAACTGTTATCATTGTTATGTACCCGTGCAAACGTTCTTGAACATACAAACATTGTGGTAGTGCTCATAGAAGTTTTCATTTTGATATCCCAATTGTTTGACTTGGCAAGGTTGCTTTTTCTCTTGCACAAGTGTTTGATGACATGTTCCATCCCCTACTATTTGCAAACCTTCTTGAATATTGCTGTTAATATGTTTGAAATCAACAAATTACCCATCAGATTGCAAAATTGACAAAAATACCTTCAAAAACTGAGACTTTTTATGTTCACTGGTCAAGAGTCATACGACACTGAAAACAATCACATGTTGTTTCAAGTTTTATCATGTGATATTTCATTCCTAATTATCTATCACCCTACCTGCCTAGATTCTATCACCCAGGCTACCTGGAAAGTATCGCTCGGTCTCAGTCAGAAGTATCACCTGGTTATATTTTGTCACCTTGTTTGCTTGGAAACTAATGCCCAAAATCTTTTTGTTGTCTCATTACTGCCAAATTTGAAATCTCATTTGTTGAGTGTCTTTTCTTGTTCTTACTCGACCTTGGTCTATTATCTACCTGTTTAAGTCTATTCTAGACTGAGAAAATGAGTTAAAACTATTGGATTTGAGTTTCCCAAATGCTACTTTTGATCACTTGTCACATTATGGTTACCTCTCTAGCTACTTGCTAATTGAGATTCTTGCTCATATCTCGGCTTGAGTCAATTGATTGCTATAAGTTCTTGAGCACTTTTGGCCAGCCATCTTTGTTATTCTATCTTGACAAGTGATCTTCTTTGGATTTGTTTATCTCAAAATCTGAAAAACTTTGTCTCATTTTATTAGTCAACCAACATTCCTTTTTCATGCCAGTTTCAACTCGGTCTTAATTCGAGCAAGGGAGTCACCCTCCATTCAACTATATGCAGTTACCTTCACCCATAAGATGCTCATGAGCGCTAGTTAGTAACGACAGTTCTAATCCTAACCAATCTAAAGATTCTAAGGTCACCCCGTGGTACAAAGGAGGCTTCCTCTTTTCTGCATTCAAGACCTCCAAAAGCATAGATAGTGTCTCACTCACTTTGACTGAACAAGAAAAGTTCTGCTGTTTGCAAGAACATTTTGAGCATAAGGACAACCAAGCATGTTTAGACAAAATGGATGCTACTAGGTGCATGGCTATGAAGGGGATGTCTCAAGAACAACTTGAGATTAGTGGCTATAAATATAGACCCCCTCCTTTTGGTACTTTGGGTAACTATGGCAACAACACGCCACCAAGATCTCCTCCAAGATGAAATTTTGCTGCTCCCTCTTCACCTCCTAGACCTCCTCCCTCTCAGCATGAGGAAGAGGCTAATGATGAGATTTCTAGTGAAGAGCTTATGAGATTTGAACAAGATGAAGCATCCCAACGTATGATGCTTAAACTTTTAGAGCGAAATGGAGATCAATACTTTCAATACATGACTTCTAGGGGATACAAGCTTCCTCCTAGCTATGATGTGTGACAGATTGTTCAAGAAAGAGTACCAACTGAATTGGAAATCCTTAGGGATGAATTGCAATGAACCAATCAACGTCTTGCTCAACTTGCAATAGACAAAGAACCTCCAAAGGTTTCTTTCGTAGAATCTATTTGTGCCCTTCCTTTTGATAGGAGTCTATACATGGTCCCATTTCCTAGGGATATTGAGGTTCCCGAATACGACAAGTATGATGGAAACAGTGACCCCCATGACCATGTGCATCACTTTTACGCTCTTAGCATGGAATTCCTTCATGAGGACACATTTCTTTTACGATTGTTCCCTAGAAGTTTGAGAGGACAAGCTCTAGAATGGTTTGCAAAGTTGACACCACCTCTTAAAACTTTTGATGAGTTGGTTAGACGCTTCACCCAACATTACTCATACAACATCCAACAACCTATCACCATGATAGATCTCAGTGCTTTAAAGCAAAATCAAGGTGAGCAATTTGCCACTTAAAATGTTGGAGGTCATTATATTCTCGATATCCTCGCCAGCTAGATGAAAGAGAAAAGATTGACATTTTCGTCAACACCCTTGTGCCAGAACTATATTATGATCCAAGGAAACAACTATTCTCCTCTTTCAATGACATGGTTGAAAGTGCATATCAGATTGAAGATGTGGCCATAAGAAAGGGGGATATTGTTATTAATAAAGATACTAGAGGCAATGGCAAGGACAAAAGCAAACCTTGGAATAAAAACAAGTATGTTGTCAATGATGGTGTTGTGGATGTTCCAAAAGCCAAAGAACCAGCTTTCAACCTCTCTAATGCTATCTACGTAGCAAAACAACAAGAAGCTACCGACACTCACAATGTTCCTAAGCCTCAGAATGTAGACAAACCTAAGAAGCAGTATCAACGATGAGTCTACACCAAGATGGTTGAACCATACGATGTGATTCTTAAGACTTTGGTTGCTAACAAACATCTTACGCTTCTTGAATTTGATCGTCCCTATGCTCCGCCAGTTAAGCCTGATTGGTGGACAAAAGATCATTACTGCCACTATCACAGAAGTAAGGGAGACAAGACAAACAATTGTTTCAAGCTTAAAGATGATATTCAAGATCTCATTGATGACGACATAATTCTCATAGATGGCTTAGTTAAAAATTTTGATCACACAGCTTTCAAAGACCCCCTACCTAAGCATGACAAGGGGGAATCTTCTCAAACAAATAAGAAGAATCATGATGCAAAGATCAACTATACATATGCTAGTGATGCGCCTATGATCAACATGGTAGAGCCCATCGAGAGTGTTCTTATGATGAGATCTCAAGATGATAATGACAATCATGGTAAGCCAAAGTTGGTCTTGCAAACATTGGATGGTTCATCCTCTCGAAGTGACAAACTAAACACTATGACTAGGGGGTAAGCCAAAATTATCCTTAAAATTGTGCCTGATCCCAAGCAAACCTTGTCTTCCAAACAAGCGGCTCCTTCAGCTACCTCTAGCTATGATCTTGTCCACCACTTGCAATGGACACCAGCCCAGATATCCATTTTTGAGTTGCTTCAGTTACCCCCTTCGTACAGAGAAATCCTTGAAGAAGCTCTACATACAGTACGTGTCCCTAACGACATTGATCTGGATCAGTTCCAGGCTATGGTCAACCATATCTCATCTCCCTGCTATCTCTCCTTCTCTGAAGAAGATGACATATCTCTTAGTCACCCCCATAATCTTGCTTTACACATCGAAGTTCAAGTCTACCAGACCCAAGTCTACCGAGTCCTGATAGAAAATGGTGTAGGGTTAAATATTGTTTCTTTTCATGTGGTGCAATAGTTGGGATTGTTAGAATTTGTTGTAGATCCTAAGAAGAAGATTACTATAAAAGCTTATGATGAAGTGGAAAGATCTTCCAAAGGTCTTGTCACGCTGCTTGTCTGAGTGGGCCCTGTCATGAAAGATATTCAGTTCCAAGTATTGGACATCCCACTTGCATATAACATTCTTCTAGGTCATCCTTGGATCCATGACATGCAAGCTGTCCCTTCCACTTATCATCAGTGCGTCAAATTTCCATATAATGGCACTGAAGTTGTGATTCTTGGAGACCATACTATTGCTATCAATACTCTTTCTATTGCTAAGACATTTTTTCCTCACAATAAACCTTCTGATGATCCCGGTGCATCCTTGATTGAGGCTAAACAAACATTAAAGATGATGAGTATTGGTATGGGTGAATACACACTAGACTCTCTTGCTGCTATGCCTACTTCTCCTAGATCATATGGTAGACCTTTTAACAAAATGAAGCCTTTCGCTTCCGCTATGACAATATTTGATACCTTTGTTCCTTCATCCATTCCTCTAGAAGTAGAAAGAGAAGAACAAGTTGTTCGAGAGTGGATCTATAGAGAAGAAGAGGATAGTACGACAATTGCTACTCCTATTTCCCCTAAGCGCTATGGTAAAGGCTATAAATTTTTGCAGCAAATGGGCTATCAAGGTCAAGGACCTATAAACGATAATGGGCATGCCCTAGTTGAGCCTTTAAGTCATGCCAATGGCAAACCCTCTAAGGATACAACAGGTCTCAGATATGGTGCTGAGGATGACCTCCCTGACTATTCTACAAATGCTCCCATGATCAGTGATTCAGACATAGATAAAGACGAGTCACCACTGCACACTATGGCTCAAATGGGAGATGATCTTCCTTCTACTTCACTCCTTTGGGAAGGAGAATGTATGCCTAATAATGATTCAGCTGAAGCTTCTATGTCTAGAGATAATGAATTTGATCCTAGAGCTAGACAACATAGGAATATTGAGCGGTACTAGAAAGAGCAGATCTCACAAACAATGACACAAGTGCCTCTACTTCTAGATGTCCTAAACCTTCTTGGTGCAAACATCCTAGTAGAAGTTCAACAACAGATTCCAATGAATATGAATGGGATACCCTCTTAGATGGATCTTCCATAGTAGATATGGACATTGATGCGATTCATACCTATAGCGCCCAACCCGATGTAGTTGATGAGTCTCATGTAGGGTCTGATGAGTTTGTTCCACATGTTGCTTTAGTGGACCATGCTAGTCCTTCTATGACAAATCTAGATCTTGACACTTTTGGAGCTGACCTTATAGGCTCAACCTCTCTCATCACTAGAGATGACATCTCTCACACAAATGCTCTTGCACCTGTCACTCCACTCTCCTTCATGCATTCAAATTTCATAGCCATTAGACCTACTATCTCTTCCACCAGTGAACTCGCAACAAACATGTTGGAATTAGATATCAAGTATCTCTGTCATACAATCAAGAGAAAAAAACAATGGTTGGATGGCAAAAACCACATTATGGCGGTATCCGAACCTAAAAATATTACAAATCAAGAACAATTTGCCACATTCCTTCTAGAAAAAATGATTCCAAGGGTAAAACCTGTCAAGCAAAAGCTCATAAAGATGCCTCCCCATATGGCATTTTTGGTTAAGGTTGATATTGAGAAGCACAAATATGAGAACAAGGTGGCTAATGTCATGACTACTTTGGCATCCATTCTACAAATGGAAGAACAAGAATCATACTTTGCATTCCTAGTGGAAGAGTTGCCTTATCTTGCCTACACTTCCCCTGCGGATTCATCCCCCTATGCCACTATCTTTTCATATCTACCAGATCAAATTATTCCTGAATATCTACCGTGCACTGAGGACCACCAACTCCTTTGCCATACCTCACACTTTGTTCTCATCTCTGGTGACTTGTATAGGAAGGGTCTAGATGGAACTCTCCTTAAGCATCTAGAAATAGAGGAGTCAGAAAAGGTGCTAGCTGAAATCCACGATGGCATATGTGGATCACATTCTACCGGTCTTACATTAGCTCATAAATTGCTTAGGGTTGGTTACTATTGGCCGAACTGGTTGGGGCCTTCTATAATCAAAGCAACAACATTTGGGTCTAGGGCCTATCAGTTATCTACATCAAAGGAAGTAGAGCTTATTGAGCCTATCAATGTTCTACATCTGAAAAAGTTCTATGCCTAAGGTTCTTGAGCTCTTTGTACATATTTTTATTGATCCTAAATTTTTTAAAAAAAAATCATATATGATTGTATCGTCTTAAAATGGAAGCACTTCCATGTTAAGAGAATTTAGCCCTCCGAGTAAGTGGTTTCGGGTCATGTTAAGTGCCTTGATTGGGCCTTTGCATGTATTTGGCTTTCTCCCCGCTTTCCACTTCTTCTCCGCACTTGATTTCTTCATTCTAGGTGAAATTAGGGTTAAGGTCTTAAGGAATTTCCTAATTTTCCCTCTTCCATGGTTCTATTTTCTAGGTAGGGTTTAGAAATGAGACCTCCTAGTCCTTCATCATATCATTCTAAGGATTTTCTATCTGTTCTTGACACTAGGTCCTATTCTGATATCAAATCCTGCATCTCTAGCATCTCCTGGAACCTCTGTTGCAAATCTTGACAAAGCTAGGGTTTGAGGTCAAAGTCAACCTCGACCCTGACCAGGTCAGGGTCAACCTTGACCTTGACCAGGTTAGGGTCGATCTCAACTGGGTCAGCTGTTTTGGGCTCTGAAATGGTAAATCCTTTAATTGTATTTAATCAAGGTATATTTTCTAAAGGTGAGGACCTAATTGGGATTTAATTCTCCAAGGTGGCCCATCTAGAGGAGTGTGCCCTAGATCACTATAAAAGGAGGCCTTCCTCTCTCATTTTCATATCAAGTTTACATCACATCTCAAGCTCTCAAGTTCTCAAGTGCAAGCAAGTCTTCAAGCATTCAAGTGTTCAAGTATTCATCCATCAAGGAGTTCCATTGTTAGCTATTGAAGGATTCAATCTCTTTGGAGCCCCCTTGAAGATTCATCCTTCTCCATTCATTCAAACCTTCTCATATGCAAAGATCAAATCAAGATTGGTGTTGAAGATCAAAATACCATTAATTTGAGACATCCTACATTCATTGAAGCATTCTTACTTGTGGATTTGAGGATTCAAATCCTCTACAAGGACTTCAACATAAGCGAGGTGATTTGTTTCAATTACTTTGTTTATGCACAATATGTTTCAATTCAATTTCAAGGTTAATTCCTAAATTGGGGTTTGACCAAGGCAAATCCCCCATACAACCAAAAACCCCCATTTTCTTGCAGGTACAGGTGTGAAATCTCAGATCTGAGAGTGAATTCAGATACCCTTTTCGGTAATCTTTCTGGATTTGCAAACAGAATCAGAATCAGACTTTAAATAAATAATGTGGTCTTTGACTTTTTAAAAGGTCAAAGTCGACCTATGTGAATTTGGAGAAAAGATTTTTGGGTTTTGTCTGCCTCGACATTTCCAGTTCAGAACAAGTGACAGAATCTTCAAAAAGTTCATACAGAAGCTAGAATTCAACATTTTCCAGATTTGCCCTAATTCAAGGTTAGTATTTGCACTTCAATTATTTCAGATTTCAAGCTTGATCCAACTATAGGGAAGTATAGGATTTATTCTTTCTTTCATATTCTTCATAGATTGATTCGATTGTGTATTAACCTCTTGTTTGATCAAATTGGATCTCTCCTTTGGGAATTTGGATTTAGGAGTGAATCTTACATTTTCCCCACACACATACACAAATAGAGGTGATTCCAAATCACAACTATTCATTTTGGTGAACCCGACGTACTTACTCTCTTTTTTTTTGGTGTTAGATTTTCTTTTATCTTGTTAGTATTAGATTTGTCCTTTGTGATTGATCTTGTATGCTAATTAGATTTCATATTCATGCATTATGTGTTCTTAGTTTAGTTCATTTGCATTATATTGGTTTATGAGCTTTACTACCACTAGTCCTACTTATAACATTCCGGTTAGAAGAAGTCGTAGACTCATGGGTGCCTTTGAGCTTGAATCTTCTCCTTTCCTTAGGATCCTCAATGATAACTTGATTCTTCATGATTCTAATCCTACTATGGAGTAGAACTCTTCTCACTCATCTCATGATGAGGATGATGCTTTAAGGGTTCCTCCTGAACAAGTCCAAAAACTTTCCACTGAACTTGATAAAATGGGTAATTGGCTTCTTCAAGAAAACCATGGTCAAGATTCTATTCAAGCTATAGAGGCTCTTAAGAAAGTTCTCCATGATAGTGATCAAGGTGTTAACCTCTTGCATGGTATTACTCATCTTGTGCATTCCAATGTTAAACCTTTAACTCAAGAGGCTCAAGATTTAGGTTTCACTGCTCCTATCACTAGTGTTGAACCTCCTTCTAATCCTTTACCTAGTATTCCTATCTATACTCCTTCTTTGGTGACTATGACGGTTCCCTCTGTTCCTATGAGTGTTCCTCCCATGTCCCTTCCTACATCACAACCTTCATATCATAGTGTTCCTTTCACTTATTCCACTCCGCTTCCAACTATAGTTCCTAGTGTTCCTCCAGTTGTGTCTTCTATTCCTACAGCTTCTTATACTTTACCTAATGTGTCTAATGTTGTTACTCCTCCTATTTCCTCTAATGATTCCACCATCATCAGTTTGGCTCAAACTGTATCATCCTTACAACAACAACTTGATTTCTTAACTCAAAACAAGTTTAGTATTCCTACATCTGACATGGGCAGTCCTTTGTCTAGGGATATTATCCGAACTCCTGTTCCTAAGAAAATCGATATGCCTCATCTTGAGAATTATAATGGAAAGGGAGATCCTGTTCATCATGTTAAAACATTCCAAATCCTTTGTAGTGATTATGCTCATGACCATAGGATTTTAGCCAAACTATTTGCTAGAACATTTTGTGACAAGGCCTTACAATGGTTTTGTTCCTTACCTCCTTATTCAATTGATTCCTTTCCAAAACTTGCTAATGCCTTTATTCAACAATTTCAAAACAATATTGGCCCGCAAGTGTCTTTGACTGATTTAATGCATTGTAAACAAAGTGCTAAAGAAAAGTTAACTGAATTTATTGGTAGATTTAAGCATTTTCATGCTCAGATTTCTTATCCTGTTCCTGATATTGATATTCAATGTATGTTTATTTCAAATTTGCAAAAGGATATTAGAGATAAGATTCTGCTTACTGAATTTACCTCTTTTCCACAACTTTGTGCAATGCTTCATCATTATCAATTACAAGTGAGTTAGTTTGAGAGAAACACTCCAATGGCTCTTGTTCCTGTTGATAAGAGTGATGCTGCTCCTAATCCAAATAAGTTTAAAAAATTCAATAATTATGTCAAGATAAACAAACAAGCAAATGCAGTTGCTGATCAAGTTGCTATTGCATCTCATAATGCCACTTTTGCATCCACTATTTTTTGATTAAATCATACATTTACTCCTCTTTTTGAAACTTTACATGCTATTATGAATAGGTTGTTAGCTGCTAATATGATTACTTTACCTCTTATTCAACCTCTTTTACCTACTACGGTTGCATCTAAATTTTTTGATCAAAATGATTTTTGTCAATATCATCATCAGAATGGTCATGATACTGAGAGATGTTATTCTTTAAAACATAAGGTCCAAGATCTCATTGATGCTAAAGCTTTATCTATTGATAATCTAGATAGTAGTGGGAATCAATTTGTCTCTCCTCCTAATCAGAACCTTCAAATCTATACGAAACCTTTACCTACGCATGATACTAATACTATTGCTCAACCATCTGCTATGGAAATTGTATATGATTCAAAGATGGATGATCTTAATCATGTCGTTAATCAAGTGGAGCATGTTGCTAAGCCTATATCTCCACCTCAACCTTCACTTCAAGTTCTATCTCAACCTCAAGATAAACCCAAACCTAAAGTAAAACCTCAACCTAAACTGTGACAACAAATTAAGGATAAACAACCTCAGGAACTTTTGATTACCTTTGATGACTCTAAGATTGTTAAGGCTCTTGATGGTCCCCTTTACATTGCTGCTAGGGTTGCTCAGATACCTACTCGTGGCTGTCTTATTGATCCTACCTCCTTAGTCAATGTTATCACTGAAGAAAATCTTTTTATGAAAAGCTTACAACGCGACTTCTATGATACATCGGATGTGTGGATTCAAACTTGTAATGGTTTTCTTTATCCCTCATTTGGTTCTATTACTTTATCGGTTGAACTTTTTGGAAAACTTGTGAACACTACCTTTGTTGTGGTTCCTACTTCTGATCAATTTCAAGTTAAGCTAGGTTTGCCTTGGTTGACTACCATGCATTCTGTTGCTTCACCTATCCATAAGTGTCTTAAGTTCATTCATGATGGCGAAGTGAAGATGATCAATCATAGTCTATATCAACCTTCTAGGCCTAAAGATTGTGCTGCTCTAGATTTATTTTGGCCTTCCTTACCTCATTCATGTTCTTCTCACCTTGATAATCTTTTTCATTCATATCAAGCTTATAAGCATCGTAAGATTCTTCAATTAAGCATACCTCCTATGGATCTTAATCATGGTCTTTTACCTACACCTTCGATATCTCCTTCAACTATGGCTTCTTGTTCTGTTAATCAAGTTCCTCCTACTAAATCTATCAAAGATCCTGTGATTTCTCCTCCTATGGTTGATAATCCTATTGATATTCCTACAGAACCTGTGAAGGATCCTGCGATTGTTCCTCCTAGTTCTCAACCTATTTCAAATAAATCAAAATGTAACCGATCTGCTAATGAACATCATAAAAAGTGTCATGCTCATGCTAAAGCTAAAAGATCTCTACTTTCTATGGATACACCTATGCATAATGATGTTACTAATAATGATGTTCACATGCATGATTATGATGATTCTATTCATATCTTAGATCCTATTTTGATTAATTTGGATGATGAAGATACTCTTGATGATACTAATAATGTTATTGATGAATATGAGACTATTGACATTGACATTGATTTGCCAAATATGCTTTCATCTCAATTAACTCTTACACCTAGTATCGAACATAGTGATTCTCAAGAGGATCCTTGTTTGGAACTGGCTATCATTCCTACTGTGTTGGATATAGTCCCTCTTGTGAGTTACCCACCTACCCTAAATGATATACAATGAGATGGGGAAAGTAGATGACACGCTTGAGTGGCTTGTCCTTCGTGGTAGCTTTGTTGTGTGTTTTCTTGCTATGTTGTGCTTCTCTCGTAATGTGATTGCTAAATGTTAGATTCTTTTATATGATCCTTGTTACTCAGTTGGTACAAGGTGATAAAGGAATCGAAGTTGTTGTTCAAATTCCTTTATATGTATCTCTATTCTTCTATGCATTGTTCAATGTTATGTTGTAACTATGCTATTGTTCGTAAATGTTTCCTTGTGTAATCTGCTTGGATTCGAGATATGGTAGCACTAAATCTTTTTGGTCTCCATGTCATGGTCCAAAAAGATTCTTCTTCGTATATCTTATGTGATCTTTCCTCCTTTGTGATTGTAGTTCTACTTCCTTTGGGGAATGATGTCAATTCATTTGCAATAATATCATATATATATTATCTTATGATCATATTGACCCCATGGTAGGTAGATCTCTTTCGTGTTCTTTATATGTTTTTGTGATATTTCCCTTGATTTGTCTTCATCTGGGGGCATCTCGATGTGGAAATACAATTAGTGGAGTTGTTTATGTTTCTGTTAGAGCCATTTCTCTTGTTAAAGTGCCATCAATGACTTTAACATGGGGGCATATGCTCTACTCACTTATTACACACACGCACTTATGAAAAATTCAAAACATGCTAAATCTTTTAAAGGTAATGCACATAAGTTGCTAAATCCTGAGGAAGACACACACTTTAAATTTACTTTTCAATCTTTCTTTTTGGATTAAGAACTAATCCTTAAAGTATGAATTTATATTAGGATCTCTTGATCCCTCCATTTTCAAATATACATATATTGTGATCCCTTAAGGTCGGAAGTGTCCTTAAGACTGGATCTCTTTTGTTTTTTATTTTTATTCTTATGGAATAGAATATTCCTAAGGATAAATCCTTGATGGGTTGACTAGTGAGTAGCCACATTCACTAGGCGGTTCAATTCCATCTTTCCAGTTGCACCTTTTTCCTATGTGGTTCACAATGGGACATAAGTTCTCATTGGGCGAGGTAATCACACGTTTTCTTTTTCTCTTTAGAGATGTCTCTCTTATCTGTGATCTAAGAGTTGATGAAGACTTGAGTCCTTGGGGGCTTGGGATTTCTCTTTGTCCCTTAGATTATGATAAGATTATCTTGTTATTTTTATCTCCTTTACCAAGAGTTTGCATCAAGTCCATACTCTTGCTAAAGTGGGAGCTTAATGTATCATCTTAAAATGGAAGCACTTCCATGTTAAGATCATTTAGCCCTCTAAGTAAGTGGTTTGGGGTCATGTTAAACACCTTGATTGGGTCTTTGCATGTATTTGGCTTTCTCCCCGCTTTCCACTTCTTCTCCGCACTTGATTTCTTCATTCTAGGTGAAATTAGGGTTAAGGTCTTAAGGACTTTCCTGATTTTACCTCTTCCATGGCTCTATTTTATAGGTAGGGTTTAGAAATGAGACCTCCTAGTCCTTCATCACATCATTCTGAGGATTTTCTATCTGTTCCTGACATTGGGTCCTATTCTGATATCAAATCCTGCATCTCTGGCATCTCCTGGAACCTCTGCTGCAAATCCTGACAAAGTTAGGGTTTGAGGTCAAAGTCGACCTCGACCCTGACTAGGTCAGGGTCAACCTCAACCCTGACTAGGTCCCACCAGGATTTCAAAATCTCATTTGCCGATTGTGTGTGTGAATTTTGTACTTGTTATGTAGACACAACACTTCAGTAAAACATTAGAGGTTAGCTAAAATCAAAATCGTGCAATAAATAAAAAACTAAACTAACCAGGTGATTTACTGCCTTCTAATAGGTGCGAGTATGATGTTCTCAGATTGGATTGAGATCAGTGACCTTGACGACACCTAAACGAAGGATTTGAATGCAAAAGATGGATATGGAATGAATGCAAATTAATCTATTTTTTTGAATTTTAGATGCAATTATGATAAAAAATGATATGAAACTATTCTATATGAAAACTTGATATGATATGCTAATCTAGAAATGAAATTCTAATATGATATGCTAAAATATGAATGATCTCACAAAGTTGTTTGATTTGCAAAAGAAGCTCCAATTCTTCAAACACCAATTTGCCAGCATAAGTTTGCAAAATTATGAGATGATTTGTGAAGAGCTGAGCCTTAATTTATAGAAATCTAGGGCTTTAAAGGTGCATGAGAAAAGCCATAAATCACTCAAATAACTTAGGTTGATTTTTGAGTTATTTTTAAATAAAGGACAATTTAACTCACAAAAATATGCAAAAGCAGAGTTTAACTCCAAATAGAGTTTAGATTTAATTGATAATTGATAGTTGTCTACTTTTCTTGATTGTGCATGTTTTATTTATAAATTAATTTAATAATAAAGTGATTTATTTCCAACTTAATTGATTTTGAATAATAAAACAATTGATTTATGGGTTAATCAATTATTTTTCAAACTTTTATTCAAAAACAATATTATTAAAAATTGACAACTTGCTTTAATTAATTAAATAAGAATTTAATCAATTATTCATAGGATTTTGGATTTATTGTCAAAATTAAATAATACAGTTTAGGAATAATTGGAATTAACTTCAATTAAATAATTAAGTGGTAGAATTAAACTTAATTAATTAAATATTGAGAATATTCAATTAATCAAACTTTAGGATAAATAGGATTTATCACCAAATAATCATTAAATTAAAGATAATTAAGATAATTAGGAATATTTCTAGGAATATTCTCTAATTCAGAATTTAGGATAATCAATTAGGATTCGATGATGTTCAGATGTGCCTTAGGTTAGGACTTTGATGTTGATTTCGTTCGATTTGAAGATGTAGGAGGTTAATGAACCTATAGCCCATTTTTGGGGTATTACACCGATAATTTAGCTTTTAGGAAAGTTATTTCCTACCACCGGGTCGGCTGTTTCGGGCTCTGAAATGGTAAATCCTTTAATTGTATTTAATCAAGGTATATTTTCTAAAGGTGAGGACCTAATTGGGATTTAATTCTCCAAGGTGGCCCATCTAGAGGAGTGTGCCCTAGATCACTATAAAAGGAGGCCTTCCTCTCTCATTTTCATATCAAGTTTACATCACATCTCAAGCTCTCAAGTTCTCAAGTGCAAGCAAGTCTTCAAGCATTCAAGTGTTCAAGTATTCATCCATCAAGGAGTTCCATTGTTAGCTATTGAAGGATTCAATCTCTTTGGAGCCCCCTTGAAGATTCATCCTTCTCCATTCATTCAAACCTTCTCATATGCAAAGATCAAATCAAGATTAGTGTTGAAGATCAAAATATCATTGATTTGAGACATCCTACATTCATTGAAGCATTCTTACTTGTGGATTTGAGGATTCGAATCCTATACAAGGACTTCAACATAAGCGAGGTGATTTGTTTCAATTACTTTGTTTATGCACAATATATTTCAATTCAATTTTAAGGTTAATTCCTAAATTGGGGTTTGACCAAGGCAAACCCCCCATACAACCAAAAACCCCCATTTTCTTGCAGGTACAGGTGTGAAATCTCAGATATGAGAGCAAATTTGGATACCCTTTTCAGCAATCTTTCGGGATCTGCGAATAGAATCAGAATCAGACTTCAAATAAATAATGTGGTCTTTGACCTTTTAAAAGGTCAAAGTCGACCTGTGTGAATTTGGAGAAAAGATTTCTGGGTTTTGTCCGCCTCGACATTTCCAGTCTAGAACAAGTGATAGAATCTTCAGAAAGTTCATACAGAAGCCAGAATTCAGCATTTTCCAGATTTGCCCTAATTCAAGGTTAGTATTTGCACTTCAATTATTTCAGATTTCAAGTTTGATCCAACTATAGGGAAGTATAGGATTTATTCTTTCTTTCATATTCTTCATAGATTGATTCGATTGTGTATTAACCTCTTGGTTGATCAAATTGGATCTCTCCTTTGGGAATTTGGATTTAGGAGTGAATCTTACATTTTCCCCACACACATACACAAATAGAGGTGATTCCAAATCACAACTATTCAATGATGTTGAAAAAATCCTAAAAAGCATAAAAAGTACTGAAAAATGAGCATCCTAGTGAAAACCTAGCAATAGGCGCTTTGATGTCTCACCAAAAAAATAAAAAAAATAAAATAAAATTCAAAAAAATAGAAAAATTGCCTCGATGAAAACTTGGAAATAGCCGCCTTGGTAGCAAAAATACAAAAAAATTGAAAAAAATCTTGAAGAAATCTATCAAGTGGTGAAAACCTAGAAACGGGTGCTGCTTGAGACCCTTGCACCTATGTCTATCAGTCTTGCGTGGTGCTCCTTCGCTCCACTTCTTGTTTTGCCTCTCCTAGCCTGGAATTGACTCTTATCTTAGTCTAGGGGGCATCCGTTGTTCTATCTTATCTTGGGTCTCTTTGTGCATTCGGGTTTCTTGGGCCTCTTGGTTCCAACGATGTTTTTTGAACACCACCCCAATTGTGTTTTTCAACACTTTCCTAGCGTTGAGTATTTCTCAACACTTATCAAATATCCTATCCGCAGTCTCGAATGATGCAATATTTCTCACTAGTAGATGCAATACTCAAAGTTTGACTTTATGACCTACACACACACACTTAAACACTTGACTTGCTGAAATTTGCTTTATTTCTTTGTGTGCTATCTATGATGATTTCTTTGATGAGTGTTCTATCCCTAATAGTTTTGATGATGCCAAGCTAGAAGACTGGGGCATGAGGACATGTTTTATTTGCTTTTTGCCTGTGGGTATATTTTGTTGATCTTGGTTGTCATGAGCATTTATGCTTGTTCCACTTGACTCTAGGATCTACAAGGTATTATCCTTAACTATTTTTTTTTCAAGTGCATGCTTATAGTCATCTTGACTTTCCTTGTGTCTCGATGCGAGTAGAATCTTGCTATACTAAACTTAGGGAACCTCACTGCACTAGTCATCTTGACCTACATGTCTTTGATGCCTAGGTGGGATTTCCACATATCTATCTGATATAGATCATATTCAGATTCACATAGTCATACTAGTGTGCATTGTATGATCTTACGATGCTACCAATAATGCTCAATGATGAATATTAGAGACTAATATTTTTGTGACCTTGCAAGTAAACCACTTTTCATAGTAGCTTGCATTCTTAAGTTCATGATAGTTAGTTTTGCATCTTGCATATGGAGAGAGCTCTCCTTTCATCTTTCACAAACTTGTTAGTCAAATTGTGCTCACCTTTCACTTCTTCTCGATCATGTCTTTTGCTTCTTGTCTTTCATATCACATCATTTTCTATTCATTTCAGGATCGAAACCGAAATCCAAGTTCACCTTGATCGTCCAAATCGCATTTCTCCTTCTTTCGCGCAATTGGCTGACCTTTTGAGGCCTGATCCTTCGATCTTCACTAGGGCATCCTTTCCTTCTTCATCTCCATCTCTCTCACCCTTCTAGTCTTTCATTCATTTCATTCATCTCTCTCTTTGAGGCCTTGACTAGGGCATATCTTCACTGCTTGATGGTTATTCTCTTATCTTTCATCTTCGATTATGATTTCTAGTGATTTGATCATGTTGCTCTTGCTTCTGCATTCCCTCTACCTAATTTTGATTTTGATCTCGAGGGGGCAAACACATCATATCCTATCGGCTATTCTTCAGAGCATATGCTTGACCATTCCATTTGCTCTGACCAATCTATCTTTGTGCTTGACATGTTAGTTCTCGTCTTGAGTTCTGATACTGTCCATCTCTTTCCTAAGTGTTCAATACTATTGCTACCAGGCTGACCATGCAAAATTTTCTCTCTCTGCACTTCATTCTTTGGAGTAAGATCTCTATCTATTTGCCTTCTTGGCTGATCTATTCTTTGACGTAATGTGTGTGTGCACAGATGTGTGATCACACTTCTATGAGTCTTTGTATGCGAGAGTGCTCAACAGTGAGTTCTCACAAAATGACCCATAGCTCTTTATCTGAGAAGAGCATGGTTTGAATGTGGCCCTCAGATCAGCCTATTTTACCCATGCAAATACAACTCAGAATGAGAGATTTGAGTTGATCTAAATGAAACTATTCTAAATGATTTGCCATGCAAACTAAGCTAAACTAATTTATTGAAAATGAAATTAAGCTATATGTAATGGATTTAAACTAAAATGATTTGAAAATAATCTAAAATGTAAATTAATCTAAAATGTGAATGTGCAAGTTGAAATGCTAAATGATTACAAGCTATGAAATTCTGCAGCATAAGTTCGATATCAAAATTCGGGGTCCTTGAATGAGCATGAGAGGTCTCCTTTTATAGGAAAAGTTGGATTCGAATGTGAAAGTAGAAGCAATGTGGGATAAATGAAAAAGAGGAAACAATCATCATTTTTAGAAGGTTTGTAATAAAATGGAATTACATTTTATTTTCTTTTATTTTTATTCAATTTGTTTCCTTTTTCATCACAGGAGATCTTTTGAGAGAATATTTCATTTATTTAATTTTAAAGAATAATATCTCTTTTAATTAAATAAGGTAATATTATATAATTTAGAAATGAATATTAATTCAATAAAATAAAACCATTTAATTAAAAGAGGATTTTAATTAAATAACATTATTTCATTCAAAGAATATTAATTTCAATTAAATAATATTATTTTATTTATTAAAAAGGGATATATTTCTTTTAATTAAAAATTGATGGGATATTCAAACTTTAGGGAAAATTGAAATATTTATGATTTGATCAATAAATTTGATTTGAATGTATGACAAATATTGATTCAGGAATTGATATTGATAGATTAAATAAATGGGGTCCAAAGTCTAGGCGACCATTTTATGGTGCATACAATGTGTTCCTAGATTGATCACACATTAGTCAAAGAGGGGCAAATGTAATCACCTAAAAATGGTCACCTAGACTATTAGCCCCTTGCTAGCATTATTTGCTAAAATCATCAATTGCTTATTCTTGATCAAATCTTGGTTCTATCATTTATTCGATTATTTTCCATGGGCTAACCATCTTATCCTAAAGTCTTTATTTAATTAAAAATAATTTCCTCCCCTTTTATTAAATAAAAAGCCCCCACTTTTCCTCTTATCCTAAGTTGCACAAATAAAGCATTATTCCTATCTTATAAAAAGGGAAAAAGCACTTTTTATCTCATATGGGCACAAAAGTCAACTCTTATTTTCTCATTGGAGGATACTTGTGCACATGGATTGCTCATCTTTGATGCTCCACCATTGATTAAATTTTTTGCCTCTTAATCTCCATGGTCCAGTTCTTCTCATTTCTTATAAAAGGAGAGCTCTCTTCTTCATTCTAAAACCCCAACTTTTTATGCTAACTTTATGCTACAGGATTTCTTGGAGACTTTAGAGCTTTTGAAGACTTTGGAGCCTTTTGGAGATCTTTCTACATTTATCTTTCATTCTTGCATTCTTAGCTTAGCTTCATGTTTATTCTTTCTTAGATTAGTTTCCTTTCAAGCTCTAGCTTAGATCTCACATAGTCTAAATAGTAAGGATTTGTAATACTTCTATCTTTCATTTTTATAGCTTAGCTTGCATTTCCATTTCTAGCATAGTTGCATTGTAAGGATTTGTAATACTTCTATCTTTCATTTTTATAGCTTAGCTTGCATTTCCATTTCTAGCATAGTTGCATTGCATTATGCATTTCCATTTGATTCTTGGGGATATTGGCATTCTTTCCCTTGTCTTCATTTGAATCTCCCATTGCATGGTTTACTAGCAAGGTTATTGGCTTAATAGCTCTAGCTGAGAGCATTCTTAACACCCTTGCACTCCATGCCTAGGGAGCTCTAAATCAATTTCTCAAGGTTTCCAATCCATGGATTCTCTTGGAAGCAATGATTTAGAGAAGTGCACTATTTAGTGTGTACATATGGCACCTCAATCCTAACATTGTCCTACTTGACATTATACATTTTAAATACACCCATAGGAATAAAAAACAAGGAGAAGGATCTCTTGGGCAATCATGCACCACTTGAATCTTCACCATGCTCTCATACTCCAAATAATTACCTACAAATATAATTACGATAACAAATATCAAGCAATAAACTCCTCACATCCTTCAACATGCCACTTATGGAAAAAAGAAATGTGTTAAGGTGAATCATCTCAACTCTCACTCAAACCTACACCAATCTTCACTAAAACCTATAGAAATATTTACATAAATAGAAGAATCAAATTCAAATTATAAAAAAGGATTTAAGTAGCTACCTCACTTGTACTAGATAAAATAACAACCATAATAAATTATAATTCATCAAAATTAACCATACCTCAAATCATGGTATGTACCATTATCGATAGAACTTCATGCCATCAACATACCAACTCAAAAAAATAATAAAGTCTCTATATATCCATCATGATATATCAATTCAACATAGAAATGCATGAATGATCATAGAAAAGGCCAACTAACAAAGTTTGCATTAAGACTAAAATAATCTTGTGGATATAGATAATCCACATCCTAATTATCCTACTACCATAAAGTAAGTAGGTAATATATAAAATTCTTATCTTGTAGATTTAAATCTAATGAAACGTGTAAACTTGTCATCACAATAATAATAATAAAATCTAAGATATCAAAGAGTATAACCAAACATATACCAAGAAACTCCCACTACACAAGTAATGTAAAATTTGAAAATAGATCAAGGAACACAAAGTCTACCTATAATACTTAATGTAGAGGATGTGGTTAACACATCTATTATATAGTGTCAAGGAAACATACAATAATATGAAAATACCACAAAAAAATATCCAGTGTAATACCTCTCTCACCACTAGTCTCCACAACTCTCCCAATTTCTATGCACTTAACCATGTGAATGCAAACTCCTATGAAGAAGAAAAAGACCAAAGAATGAACTTGAAAATCAAGCCATATCCTTTTTCCACACTAAAATGTACCAATTTGTGTGAAGTAAAATTTCCTTCACCATTACCAAACTAATAGGATATCAACATCTAACATACAAATCTAATGAAAAAATGGCAACAATAAATGTAAACCCATCACAACAAACGTAGATCAAATAAACCAATCATTCTCATGATAAAGAGGATATTCCCAAAGAAGCATACCATTCCTTGTGCCTCTAAAAAGTCCTAAAAACTAGATTATTGTTTAATACCAATAATAATGAGAACAACATACATCCATATAACCATTTTTCTTCATCTCAATAAGTTCTCAATACTTCTACATTTAAGAATAACTCATATGTGAAGATAATATAAAAAATAAAGAATACATATAATATTTAGACATAGTAATACCTCTCAAATAATTCACCAAGCACACTAGGAGTGAGATACAAGATTATTCAATTCACACAAAACTAAGTAATGACAATCTTCTCTTTTGCTCCATAATGGATTCACGTCTATAGCCATATGTAGCCTCGTTGATATTTCTACTAAAATACTCATAAAAAATGAGCCATCTCAAAATATGATATTGTAAATAAGAGATCTCTTAGCCTCACCTAAGTCTCTCTAATATCCATGAGCACTCACCAATCAATCTATACCAACTTCAAATGTAATATTTCAAAATAATGAAGCTCTAGGAAAATGTTTAATGCTCAAAATTGAAGAGAACAAACAAGACCATTGTCAAAGTTCCAATTATAGTATGATTGACATATCATGGTAACTACATCTATCACCTCTAGAGTAGGAGACCATATGATCCAAAATAAATGTAATAAACCAACACCTCATCAAATATTCTGATATTTTTTTTATGGTAAAACAAGGTGTCGAACCATCTCCAATCACATGAAGGTAACCATCCATTGTGAAATATTGAATCAACATCACTACATATCTCCCATTGAATCATTTAACCACACTCTTTATACACTATGATAACCATATCCTAATGGAAGATCCTCTATGCCTCCTATAGGATTAAATAACTCAATTCCAAGAGCTCCCAAAGAGAAGCGTCAACCCATAATCTCCAAACCAAAAAGATACAATCACCACACATTGTTTATTAATACAACCAAGGTTGTCATTACAATCTCACCACAATCTAAATAAAAAATCCAAGAAATCCATATGACACCAATAACCATTGGATAAGGCCATCCATTTTCTAATAAAATATTATGCATGGCTCACTATGCACTGTAACAATAAATTAGAACCAAAATAATCAAACAAAGAAGATAAAAAATGTTACGTAAATACATAAACCTCCCACTAGAGGTAATACTGAGCTATACATGACATTAATCTATATCATTTTCAAATCTCTATTAAAAGTTAATGGAGCTTCTCATGCATCATAAAAAACTACTAAGAGTCAAATGCACAACTATATCAGATCCTCCCCAAAAATACTTATCTCATTACAATAAATAATTGATGTAATAAATTGTTAGAATGATTTTAAAATAACTGAGGGGGTGGGGTGGGGGGGGGGGGGGGGGGGGGGTGAATCAGTTATCCTCAGGTCAAATGTACCAATTGAACTTTTAAATACTTCAACCAACTTAGATCTAATCAACAATCCACTCAGTCTCTATAGAATATAATCAGTAACATAAACTTGCAGTCCACTGTCCAAAAGTAATCAACTTGCAGAATATGAAACATAACACATCAAATAAAATTCATATGAGTATGACACTAGGATTTAATGTGGAAACCCAATTTGGAAAAAACCACCAGTAACATGCTACCAAATTTTCACTCTTCTGAAGTGAGCTCTGTGAGGAGCCAACCCTGTTAAAGGTTACACTACACACTGCTAGGTGTGACCCTATTAAAGGATTTAATCACCCTATTAGGAGTGGCCTTGTTAGAGGGATTAAGAACATCCTATTAGAATGTCACCTTGATTAAAGGATTTACAAATGACTGTTAGGTCAACCTTGATTAAAAGATTTTGACTGATACAATAGTTAAAAAGTAACGGTAGGTTCTGATATGAAATATACAACTCACTTTGCAAATACAGATCCAATAAGCTCATATTTTGATTTACTGACAGGCCTCCAATGTCATCTCCATCTCTGATATACTCATAAATCCCTTCAAGCAATCACCACAACTTTGTTTAGCTCTTCTCAGCCTTCTACTTAGTTTTGCCAATCAATAACATCAATCTCTTCCTCTCTTTTCATAACCTACAACTAGGTCATCCTTATACCTCCTTGATTAGGTAGCTTAATTTTTTATCACTTAATCATCTCCATAGATCTTAGGTTTAGGTCAGATTCATCAAATCCTTCCAACATTTCATTCTCCTTCTCCTTATAGATACTTCTCAAAACTTCTCCTTGAATCCATAAGAAAATGATTTACCATGCATTAAATGCTCTAGGTCATTCATCCTTATCTTCAACATGTTTTACATATCCCAATAATTCAACTATGTTGGTTGGGAATCTCAATTCCTTCACAAACTATAAATTACTGACACTCAAACAATATTGTGTTCTTTTGCTCTTTTGCTCGGTTAAGCCTATGCTTTCAGTCTTTCTTTCCTCATTTCTTCTAAGCTTCAAATCAACTAACTTCTTCACTTAGTGTTATAGATAAACAACACATTACCTTGCCAATGTGCCGACTAATCAAGTACCCATTATAGTTTCTCATAACTCAACCTTTCCACTAGGTCTTCTTGTTATCTCCTCTTCTAAAATCCTCTTCATCAATCAAAAGATATGGTACTTTACTAGATAGAAATTGTCTTACTAGTTTAAGGTTTGACATCAATGAAAATATAACAATTATTTCAATTGTAGTTTCTATCAATCTCCCTCTTTGGCATTGATGACAACACCACATGCACTACCATAAAATTCATATGCATAGTCACCATACAATCCAAAAAGTATGTAATGAAGTGACTTCTATCAACTCTCTCTGATGCAGGAGCATCTAGGGTGTAAGAGCAATCTTGCATCACCCAAAAATATTTATGTTTTGTATTCAATAAGGGCTATCTTGTGTAGAGCTACTATATATGGAAACTTGCTATTTTTAGTAAGTTGGTCATACGATCTCAGAATGTTCTAATTTTACATGTGGAGGTTCATCTCAGTCATATCAGCTTGCCAGTAAAGTTTCATGGCTAGATCAGGTCTAGTTTTGAAGATATTGAAGATTTTTGGTATTGGTAGCAGGGTACAGAAACTTTGAACTCAGTTTTGAAGGCTTTAGAGGCCCTGAATGAGGTCAAAAATTTGGGTGACAAGCTCTTACGTGAGTCAAGCCTGTAGAGCACTTCGTGGCCTTTCCAAAATGGGGTTATAATAGTCAATCGGGTCAACTGGTGATGACTTATGGTCTCTGGAAGTTGGACCACCTGAAATGGCGGAAAACAATTTTCCTTCAAAATTTTTGTTTGGGTTTCAAAAGTTATTTTGAGCCGACTTTGATGTAATAAATTGAAAAATAAAATAATTCTAAGTTTGGTCGGCCCCAAGGGCTAAATTTCTGGAACCTTCTCGGGCGGTGGAAAATGCCTATATAAAGAAGGCCCGTAGTGTTGTCTTAGGCAGTTTGGGGCAGTTCTGGGTAGTAGATCTGGGTATTGATTCGAGGCTTTGTCCTACAGAATATTGTAAGGGAATGCCCATGTGGCTTTGCATATTGTAATTCTGAAAGTTTGTAATTCCACATTTGTGGAGATAATAAGAAGCCAATTTTCTGTTCTTGCATATTGTTGTTGTTTCTCTATTTCTGTTATGTGTTTGTGGTATTGAGGGGAGCACCCTTCATCACTCTCTGTGTATCAGATCTTAATTTATATCCTTAGCTTCATTTTGATTCCCATCCAAGTATCATCTCCCTCTTGGATAGATTTCTCCCTTTGTCTGTTCACTAGTTTACTGAATCTCTCCCTCTTTGCTTATGGTAACTCATTCTGACTCTCTTACTGTATCTCTCCCTCTTTGACAACAATGCCAAAGATATTCATCTTTACCATGTAAATATCTTCATATTAGTTCTCTGAACTATATACTCCCTCTATCATCTTGCTTATGATTGATCAACATCTTGTGCTTTACTCTTCACAACTTTAGGCAACTCCTAAAGTGTGACCTCCTTTGCATCAATTTGTCAGATATTTTGATTAGTACATTTGATGCAATGCTCCTACTTGATTCTAGGTAGCCTCAGTTAGGGAAATCACCCATAATTTACCTCTTAGATACCCATGAGCATCCTTAGGTAATTCTTTAGTGAATATATCTGCTAACTGTTCCTTTATATTCACATATTCCAGTCTCACTTCCTTGTCTTGAACTAGCTCTCTCAAGTAATGATACTAGATAGCAATATGCTTAGTCTTAATGTACATCGCATGATTCTTTTATATATTGATAACACTTGTGTTATCACAAAAATAACAACTGGATCAGTGATTTCTTCCTTCATACCTTTCAACAATTGCTTGATCCACACTAGGTTTGAACAATTAATTGATGTTGCTACATATTCAACCTCTATTGTAATTGAGAAATGCAATTTTGTGTCTTGCTTATCCAAGAGACTAATCTCTTTCCTAGAAAGAATGCACCACCACTTGTACTCTTTCTATCATACACATTTCATGCCCAATCTGCATCAGTATAAACTTTTAATTCAAACTTTTCATTCTTCTTGTAGTATAGTCCATAGTCCTTTGTTCCTTTTAGATATTTCAGTATCCTTTTCACTGCCATCATGTGATTGTCTTTAGGATTGGCATAAAATCTTGCAACTCGGGCATATGTCTCCCCATAGTCAATGCCTTCTTCTTGTGAATAACCCTTGCATACCAATATAGTTTTGTTCCTTGTGACTTATCCATGTTCATTTAGCTTATTTCTGAATACCCAATTTGTTCCAATAACATTCTTGTCCTCTAGTCTAGGCACTAGTGTCCAAGTTTTGTTATTTTCTATCTGCTCAATCTCTTCATTCATGGCTTGAATCCAATCTTCATTCTCCAAAGCATCTTTCACTATTTTAGGCTCAAACTCACATAATGAGCAAGTTTGATCTTTCAACTTACTTCTTGTCATGACTCCAGATTATTTAGCTCCAATGATTTGATCTAGCTTATGATGTCTTCTCACATACTATGCTAACGTAGGCTCTAGTCTTCTTTCTTCTTGCTCTTGATTTTTAGGTTCATTTTGTATCTTTGCTTCCTCTCTTGATTGCTCAACAACATCCTCCTAATGCTGAACATTATCTTGTTGTAACTCGACAAACTCTTGTTGTTGCTCGATAATATTATTTTCTGGTTCAGATGAATTGTTGGCCTCTCCTTCCTCCATGTATACAAAAGATTTATAATCTTCAGGTTCTTGTTTGCATTCAAATTCATTCTTTTCTACATATTCATCAACTCTAACATTTTCACTTTCTACAACTTTGTTAGTGTTATAATTCAAACACTTGTAATCTTTTCTCTTAGTGGAATAACCTAAGAATATTCCTTCATCACTTTTAGCATCAAGATTTCCATTTCTATTATCCTTGAGTATATAACATTTGCTACCAAATACTTTAAAGTATTTCACATTAGGTGCATAACCATGCCATGATTCAAAAGGTGTAGCATTTGTACCTTTCTTGATTTGTACTCGGTTCAAGGTATAAATAGTTGTGCTTACAAATTTTCTCTAGTACTTTTGTGAAACATTCTTCTCTATCATCAGTGTTTTAGAACAATCCATGATTGATCTATTTCTTCTCTCTACTATTCCATTTTGTGGAGGTGTCCTAGGTGCATAAATTTGTCTCTTAATTCCTCTATCATTGCAGAATATGTTGAACTCATTAGATATGAACTCTCCCCCTCTGTCAGATCTCAAACATTTCAAGATTTTACCTGTTTCTTTCTCAACTTTTGCCAAATACCACTTAAATAATTGCAAGGCATCAGACTTTTCCTTAAGAAACATTACAGTCATCATTCTAAAGTAATCATCAAAAAACAAAATGAAATATTTATCACCATAGTAACTCTACACACTAATAGGTCCTTAAAGGTTAGTATGAACCAATTCCAAAATATCAACAAAAATATGTGTCTTGCTCTTGAAACTAGACTTTGTCATCTTTCCTAATTGACATTGTTTACACATCACATTATCAAGTTTCTTCAATCTTGGTAAACCTCTAACTCTTTTCATCTTACTAATGCTTACCAAATTGTCAAAGTTCACATGACACAACCTCTTATGCCATAACCATACATCATCAAATTGTGCAAAAAAAACATGTTTCTTCAGATAGGTCTAGATTGAACAAATTACCTCTTGTCTGTTCTCCACTTCCAGTTAGTTCACCAATGTCATCAAATATTTTAGCCTTTTTGTGATGAAACTCAACTTGGTAACTAGAATAGTTCAATTGTGCAACACTCAATAAATTATAGTTAAGACCTTCAACCCAATAAGCATTGTCACATATGATCTTATCAATCAATCTTATTGATCCTTTTCCCTTCATGAGACATGGTGTATCATTACCAAACTTAACACTACTACCTTTATAATGATTTAAGGTTTCAAAATTACTTTTATCACTAGTCAAGTGATGTGAGCAACCACTATCAATTATCCATCTATCACTTTTTCTCACATAAGAAATAAGTGTAGTTTTATCATCTTCATCAGAATCATCTTTCATAGCAACATAAACAAATTCTACATCATAATCATCAAAATCACTAGATTCACTGTCAGTTTCTTCTTCGGCAATATAAAAAGACTTCTTACATTTATCCTTATAGTCCTTATACCTTATGTGATCTTTGTCATCCCTTTTGTCTTTGTACTTGTTTTCCCTTCTCTCATCCTTGTCATTCCTATCAAGACATCTTGTTGCAATATGACCAACTTTGTTGCATGAAAAATAGATTATAGGAACTTTACCTTTAAATTTTCCTTTTCCTCTCGGTAGCCTTCTAGCCATCAGTGCCTCAAGATCATCAAGATCATCATCAGACATGCCACTATCGCTATCACTGTTCACACATCTTTCTTTTCCTTTCTTAGACTTTTGAAGAACCATTTGAGACTTGAATGCAGTTTCAATATTATGCGTAGTGAAATTATAAAAATTTGACAATTCAAAAGCAATAAGTCTACCAACAAGACCTTCCAAGGTTAAGTTGTTACCAGGAGCACATCTCAGTTATTATATTGCAAAAACTCTAATAGCATAAATATGAATTAGGGTTCTCAAAACCTTTCTAATAATAGTTCATCACCAATATTTCCATTAGCTCCTCTAATAGCATTCACTGCCTCTTTAACTCTGGCACAATATTGAACAATAGTTTCACCTTATAACATTCTCATTTCATCAAACTTACCTCTCAAGCTTTCAAATTTGGCTCTTAGCACATTTTTGTCTCCACCATAGATAGATACCAGTGTGTCCCACATTTGATTTGCATTAGTACAGTTCTTGATGTCTTCAAATTTAGGATAACTTAGAGCTGATGCAATTTCCAACATTGCCTGATTGTGTTCTTGCTTTTCCTTCATCTCCTTGGTTTTCATAGGTACAACTATTGGTACATAATCATGTTCCACATAATATTTCATTGAATCACCAATACCAACTAGGTGTAACTTCATCAAACTTTTCCATGTAGGGAAGTTCTCCTTGTTCAGCTTTGGTACCTCCTTTTTGTACATCATGATCTTTAGCTTCAAGTACCTTCAAAAAATTTTCTTACAAGAACCAACAACTATGATACCAATTGTTAGAATGATTTTAGAATAACTAAGAGGGGGGGGGGGGGGGGGGTGAATTATTTATCCTCAAGTCAGAGATACCAATTGAAATTTTAAACACTTCAACCAACTTAGATCTAATCAACAATCCACTCGGTCTCTATAGACTATAATCACTAACATAAACTTGTAGTCCACTATCCAAAAGTAATCAACTTGAAAAATATGAAACATAACACATCAAATAATATTCACACAAGTATGACACCAGAAATTAACATGGAAATCCAGTTTGGGAAAAACCACCAGTAACATGCTACCAAATTTTCACTCTTCTGAAGTGAGCTCTATGAGAAGCCAACCCTGTTAAAGGTTAGAATACACACTGCTAGGTGTGACCCTGTTAAAGGATTTAATCACCCTGTTAGGAGTGGCTTGTTAGAGGGCTTAAGAACATCCCATTAGAATGTAACCTTGATTAAAAGATTTACAAATGACTGTTAGGTCAACCTTGATTAAAGAATTTTGACTGATATAATGGTTAGAAATTAATAATAGGTTCTAATCTAAAATATACAACTCACTTTGCAAATACAGATCCAATAAGCTCATATACTAATTTACTGATTGGCCTTCAATATCATCTCCATCTTTGATATGCTCAAAAATCCCTTCAAGCAATCACCACAACTATGTTCAGCTCTTCACAAATCTTCTCAACCTTCTTCTTAGGTTCACCAATCAATAACATCAACCTCTTCCTCTCTTTTCATAACCTACAACTAGGTCATCCTTATACTTCCTTGATTAGGTAGCTTAATCTTTTGCTACTTAATCATCTCCGTAGATCTCAGGTTTAGGTCAGATTCATCGAATCCTTCCAACATTTCATTCTCCTTCTCCTTCTAGATACTTCTAAAAAATTCTCCTTGAATCCATAAGAAAATGGTTTACCCTACATTAAATGCTCTAGGTCATTCATCCTTATCCTCAACATGTTTTACATATCCCAATAATTCAACTATGTCGGCTGGGAATCTCAATTCCTTCACAAACTATAAATTACTGACACTCAGCCAATACTGTGTTCTTCTGCTTGTTTGATCGGTTAAGCCTATGCTTTCAGACTTTCTTTCCTCATTTCTTCTAAGCTTCAAATCAACTAACTTCTTCACTTAGTTTTATAGATAAACAACACATTACCTTGCCAATGTGCCAACTAATCAAGTACCCATTACAGTTTCTCATAACTCAACCTTTCCACTAGGTCTTCTTGTTATCTCCTCTTCTCAAATCCTCTTCACCAATCAAAAGATATGGTACTTTACTAGATAGAAACTATCTTACCAATTTAAGGTTTGAGATCAATGACAATTTAATTTTTTTTACAATTTTAGTTTCCAACAATAAATGTGACTAAGAATAAGGCCTACAAAACATAATTCACATCAAACAATTTTACAAGATCAACACATATGAAATATCTCAAAGGAGAAATATATTATCGGTGCTCCAATCTTAATTAATTGAAAATAGCTTATACCCTACATCAGTATCATGAAAAATAGAGATAATCACACATAACATGTGGATTCCCAAGGCTCAACCACCAAGATTGATACTAGACATGGTTTTCAAAATAAATCCACACAAGAGTAACATAAATAAACAAGAATCTTTCAAGTAGCCATGCAAATCTCTAAATTTTTGTTGGTATGTGGCAAATGATCTATAAAAATACTGTGCACTCACCATGTATCCTCGCCAAGATTTGGGGGTGCAACCCCCAAGGAATTTTTTAAGTATTGAAGTTTATTTTGTTAACAGACCTTGTAAACCACCTCAAAAAAGACTTAATAAACAAGTTGTTGTATGATGAGAAACTATCATATTGTAATTTTCTCTTCATTGGATAATAAAATAAGTGGACAATTGTTTCTTTGGTAGATATAGCCCATATTGGGTGAACCATATTAAATCTCTATGTTATTGTATTAATGTCTTCTCTTATTTTTGTATTATTTTAATATTGTTTATTGCTCATAGCTGTTGAAACACAAATAAATGGAATCAAATAAGTGTATTTCTTTGTGATTTGGTAGGAAATCTCATATTTGAGTGGGAACAATGGCAGAGGAAGGTAGACTTAAGGTTGAGAAGTTCAACAACCAAAACTATCAGTTATGGAAGATCCAAATGGAAGATTATCTATACCAAAAGGATCTTTTCTTATCGTTGGGTAGAAAATTAAAGAAGTCGACGACTACTTCAGCTGAAAAATGGGAGGTTCTTAATAGGAAGACACTAGGAGGAATACAATTGTGTCTGACATTGTTGGTGGATTTAAATATAGCAAATAAACAACAACAACAACAACAACAACAACAGAGGGTCTAATGAAGGCATACTATGAATTCCCTAGAACCAATCAATGACTTATACCTCATACATCCTAAACTCATTGACTGGACATAACATAATAAACCACTTGGCCTCCCCAACTTTTCCAGTGACTATTCTTTGGCCTATTATCTTAATGCTATCAAACTAGTGACTTCTTCCACTAGTGAATCTCGGGTGAACATGACTAAGGTGGATATCAAGTACCTTAGTCACAAAATCAAAAGAAACAAGGGTTCTGAGGGTGAAAACCACATTGTGGTAGTCTCAAAATACAAAATAGTAAAAATAAAAGATGCATTTGATGGTGAAAACCTCTCTAAGGCACCAGAAGATGGAGTGCTTGATATCTTGCTCGGTCACTTTCAAGAGTGGCCATCAGTTCTAATAGAACCTACACAGGTAGTAAACATTGGAACTGGTGAACATCCACAAGTTATCCACCTAGCATAATCATTATCAGTTGAAGAACTCACAACATTCACTCAATTCTTCAAAGAGAAACAAATTAAATTTTCATGGACTTACTTAGATATGCTAGGGTTGGACCCAGACTTGATAATGCATCACCTTTCAATTGCACTAGGGGTTAAACCTATTAAACAAAAGTTTTGCAAGATGCACCCTCATGTGGCTCTCTTAGTGAAAGCTAAGCTAGAAAATTACTCAAAGTGGGGTTCATTAGAGAAATAGCATATGCTGAATGAATTTCCAACATTGTGCCTATAGCTAAGATAGATAAGTCCATCATAATATGCACAAACTTCAGAGACCTCAACTGATCCTATCTTAAGGATGACTTTCCTTTACCTAATATCAACATGATTGTAGATATGATAGCTGAATATGAGATGTATTCTTTAATGGACAATTTTTATGGATACAATCAAATCAAAATATCTCAAGAGGACCAAGAAAAGATAACGTTTACCTATGCTTGGGGGAAATTTTGCTAGAATGTCGTGCCATTCAGTTTAAAGAATGCTAGAGCAACCTACAAATGAGAAGTTACCACCATCTTTGATGTAGGGGCATCCAAGGTTAAGGCAGGGGCATTCTGTGTCCTCAGTAAACTGCATGGAGTGTTTGTGTTTTGGCCAGTTTTACTTGGTTGCAGCCTTGACAGATGGTCTTGATCATTCAAGGAAGCTTGGTCATAGAAGGAGCTCGATAGTCTCTGGCACTCGGTGAAAGGGTTACTTGGTCATGCCTACGGTGCTCGGTTGACATTGGTGCTCGACGATGCCTAGCGTGCTCAGTGATTTTACTGTCACTCGGTAGTTCTGACTTACCGACTAGAGTTCTGTGTGATTTGTTGAGCTGACTTGGTGAATTAATTGTTGGTATCCATTGTCTTGGGACGACATGCAGAATTAAATGTTTGTATACATTTGTAAGTCAACTTGTATGGCATTTAATTATTTGTTTTGGGGAGTTAAGGGTTTCATCCAGCTGACTTGTGGCTGATGATTAGTATTTAAGGAGGGCTTGGGTAGATGTTTGAGGAGACAGATTTTGGGAGATCAGGACTTGGAGGACTTAGCAGATCTGGAATTTAGATGCAAAGATAAAGTTGGCAAAGTTGTGGAAAAGTTCTTGATGTTCTTGTAGATCAGATTGTAATATGATAGTTATTTGTAACAGAGCTAAGAGTTTACATACTTGGGAACAAGGAGATTTCTTGGAGGCTTGCGAGCTCAAGTTTAGATCTACCTTAGGGTTTTCATCAACTTCTTATTGTTTTTAGAGTTGAACTAGCTGAGATTGTATTGGATCTAGTTGTGGATCTTGTAGAATTGTTTCATTTGTAATTGGCCCTAACCTGAAAGGCCTTACAGTCGGGTATGTTAATGAAAATTACTTGAAACATTTATGGTGTTGTCTATTGTGTTGAGTATTCCACTATGTAATTCTTTTGGCTGCAAGGTTTGGACTATCCTTCATTGGATCCACCATCCTTGACTGCATAAGGTGGTATCAGAGAAAAATTTTGTTCCTGTTGGAGCGAAGATTTGATCTTGTTGAAGCAAAATCTTGACCTAGCAAGGCTGATCTTGCGAAGTTGATCTTTTTGGAGCAAAGATTGTGCGCAATCTGGATTGTAGATCTGAAGCACTGAACTTGTGAAATTGTGCCCTAGTTGTTTACAAGATTAAGGGTTGAGATCTGACTTGTTACAACTTGGAAATTATCACAAGGTGGTCGGTGAGGGTTTGTTGTAGAGAGCTTCTCTTATCTTTAAGGATGCCTTTGAGAAGATTGGACCCTAGAGTTATTTCAAATCTTTGTGATACTATTGAATCCCAAATCATAGAGAAGGTGAAATCAAATTTCAGATTTGAGATGGAATTGATGAAGAATGATATGGTCATCGAGATCATGAGAACTGTTGATGGTATACCTTAGAATGTTGGTACTAAGGATGGCTATGAAGAAGCTACTGAAGAATTTGAAACTATCGGATCTAGTGGTGATGAACGAAGGAAGAGATCTGGTGAAGATAGAACTACTTGGTTGCCTAGACCTGTTGCTCGGTTTAGTAATTATTGAATGGAAGTTTTTACTTTCTTTGGTACTTTGAAGCTCAAAAATCTGATTGATTAGATTGGTCAACTTGAAGATTTCTTTGAGCTGGAAGAAATTGAAGATCCTCTTCGGGTGAGATTAGCACAGAAAAAGTTGAAAGGACATGCTTCTCTTTGGTGGAAGGAACTATAGAGAGACCGAGAAGATGAAGGTAAAATAAAGATCAATTGGTGGAGATTGATGGTGACTAAGTTGAAAGCTAAGTTCATACCAGGTGACTATGAGCTTGACTTGTTTAAGAAGTTGCAGAATCTGAAACATAAGGATTTGTGTATTAAAGATTATACCGGGGAGTTCTACAAACTTACTATTCGGTCTGGACACTGAGAGCTTGGTAAGGAAGAGGTAGATTGGTATGTGAATGGTCTGAGATTCAATATTCAGGATGAACTTGGTATGCTAAAGATTGATTCTATTGAAGATGCTTATCAGTATGCTCTAAAGGCAGAAGATAAGTTGAAGAGGAAACAACTTAGTAACTCCTGAGGGAAAGAAAAGATTGATCACTCGGTGAAGGATAAGCTGACTGATGCAAAAGATGAACAAAAAATTATGGAACCGAAGAAGAAGATAGGTAGAGTTATCTTTAAGGGTACTTTCTATAACTATGGAGAGGAAGGACACCATTCTTTTGAGTGTACATAGAAGAAGGTTAACTGACAAACTGCTATGATGAATGAGAACATTCAGGATGAACTTGAATCAGAGAACTTGTTGCTTTGGTGAACATTGCTCGGTACAAAGGATGAACCTTGTCAGAGGAGTAACTTGTTTAGGACCTGATGCAAGAATGAAGGTAAACTTTTTGATGTTATTGTTGATAGTGGTAGCACTGATAACCTTGTTGCTAAGGACCTAGTTCAGAAACTTGGTTTGAGTAGAATGAAACATCCTTGTCCTTATAGGCTTGGCTAGTTGCAAGATGTTCATGCTTTGGAAGTTAGAGAACAATGTTTCATTGATGTTCAGATTGGCTAGTACAAGGATCTTGTACTTTGTGACATTGTGAAGATGAATAGTTGTGATATATTGCCTGGTAGACCTTGGCAATATGATTGCACAGCTATTTATGACTATGTAAGAAATGTGTTTACTATTGAGAAGAATGATAGGAAGTTTTCACTGATGCCTTTGATGGATACAACGATCGGTAGGAGAAGCCTGAGTATTGGTAGCTAAGTTGATATTGTAGATCTCAAGAAAATGAATGATCAGTATGAAGAATCGACCTGTGCATTGTCAAGAAAAGACTTGAAGAGACAAAGGAAACTGAAGTGGAAGACTTTGCAAGCAGAAAAGGTGGAGGACTTGTATGTGAAGAACCAATTTGGGATTTATGTGTTGAATCCTAAAAGATGTTCTTCTCACATATGAACATCTTTTGAAACCTGGGGTTTCTGATGCAAAGGCATCCAAGGTTAAGGCAGGGGCATTCGGTGTCCTCGATAAACTGCATGGAGTGTTTGTGTTTTGGCCAGTTTTACTTGGTTGCAGCTTTGATTGATGGTCTCGGTCATTGAAGGAAGCTCGATCACAGAAGGAGCTCAGTAGTCTCTGGCACTCGGTGAAAGGGTTACTTGGTCATGTCTACTATGCTCAGTCGACACTGGTGCTCAGCGATGCCTGGCGTGCTTAGTGATTTTACTGTCGCTCGGTAGTTCTAACTTATCGACTGGAGTTTTGTGTGATTTGTTGAGCCAACTTGGTGAATTAATTGTTGGTAGCCATTGTCTTGGGCCGTCATGCAGAATTAAATGTTTGTATACATTTGTAAGCCAAATTTTATGGCATTTAATTATTTGTTTTGGGGAGTTACAGGTTTCATCTAGCCGACTTGTGGCCGATGATTAGTATTTAAGGAGGGCTTGGATAGATGTTTGAGGAGATAGATTTTGGGAGATCAGGACTTGGAGGACTTAGCAGATCTAGAATTCAGATGTGAAGCTGAAGTTGGCAAAGTTGTGGAAAAGTTCTTGATGTTCTTGTAGATCAGATTGTAATCTGATAGTTGTTTGTAGCAGAGCTAGGAGTTTGCATACTTGGGAACAAGGAGATTTCTTGGAGGCTTGCAAGCTCAAGTTTAGATTTGCCTTAAGGTTTCCATCAACTTCTGATTGTTTTCAGAGCTGAACTAGCTGAGATTGTATTAGATCTGGTTGTGGATCTTGCAAAATTGTTTCATTTGTAATTGGCCCTAACCTAGAAGGCCTTAAAGTCGGGCATGTTAATGAAAATTACTTGAAATATTTATGGTGTTTTCTATTGTGTTGAGTATTCCGCTATGTAATTCTTTTGGCTGCAAGGTTTGGACTGTCCTTCATTGGATCCACCATCCTTGACTGCATAAATCTTCCATGATATGATCCACAAATATATGGAAGATTATGTAGATGACACCATTGTTAAAACATGAAAGAGGCCCACACATCTACATGATCTAAGACATATCCAAGATAGGATGGAATAGTTCAGGTTCAAGTTGAACCCTAAAAAGTGCACATTTGGTGTAATATCTGGAAAGATCCTGAGATATATTGTTTTAGCTAAAGGCATTGAGGTGGATCCGGCTAAGGTACAAGATATTATTGAAATACCACCATCAAAGAATATCATTCAAATGAGGACCCTACAAGGAAGGATTCAATCAATTAGGAGATTTATTTCTCAACTAGCAGACAAAGCACAACCATTTAAAAAGCCGCTTCATAAAGGAGTACAATACCAATGGGATGAAGCATGTGCTCAACATTTTAACCAAATCAAGGAATATTTGGTGAACCCACGAGTTTTGATGTCCCCTACCTAGGGTAAGCCACTCATCCTATATATTTATGCTACTAATACATCACTGGGGACACTCCTTGCACAATAAGATGAGCACAAGAAAGAGCGAGACATTTACTACATCAGTCAAACTCTAGTATCCTATGAAATGAATTATTTTGTGATAAAGAAATCATGTCTGGCCATAGTATTTGCATCCCAAAAGCTAAGGAATTATATGTTGGCACATCTAGTACAACTAGTAGCAAAAATAAACCCACTCAAGTATCTATTGAGTAAAGCCACCTTGACTGACAGGTTGGCTTAGAAGTGGATTATGATCCTGAGTGAGTTTGACATTGAATATGTTGAACAAAAGGCTATTAAGGGACAAGTTATTGTAGATCAGTTAGGTGATGCTCCACTGCAAGGAGAACAACCTATCAACTTGGAATTTCTAGATGGGTCTATCATGCATATTACTCACCGCTCCTAGAAAATGTTCTTCGATGGCTCATTCACCCAACAAGCCTCAGGTGTAGGAGTACTATTCATTACTCCTCAAAGTTATTCTATCCCTAAGGTGTACAAGCTTTATTTTCCCTGTACAAAAAATATTGATGGATACAAAGACCTTGTAAATGGGATGAAGTTGGCTCTAGAATGGAATATCTCTAAGTTACATATCCATGGTGACTCCCAGCTTGTAATTAACAAGATTAATAATGTCTACCAAACAAGGGATGATAAGCTTATACCCTACAAGCACATGGTTGATGACTATAAGAAGTATTTCACTTTCATCACATTCCAAAAGATTCCAATGACATAGAATAAAGCTACTGACGCCATTGCTACATTGGGTTCCTTACCTCAACATGAAGAGGATTTTTACTATGAATTCCTAGTGGAAGAACTTCATCACCCTACCTATAACTCCCCTAAATCCCAGATAATCTGTACCATCATAAGCCCAGGCTCTTCCTGTTACAACCATATATACTCCTACCTTCGAGACCAAGTTATCCCAGATAACTTAACCAAAAATTAATGCAGACACCTTATCCAAAATTCCTCACGGTATGTCATCATTGCAAACGACATGTATAGGAGAGGTTTAGATAGAACTTTACTTAGGTGTTTAGAAAAATAGGATTTGAAATGTGCGTTAGCTAAAGTTCACGTTGGCATATGTGGATCTCATTCTAATGGTCTGACCTTGGCTTGTAAAATCCTAAGAGTTGGATTATATTGGCCAGATATGGAAAAGGAAGCAACTAGGTATGCAAGGGCCTACAAGAAATGTTAGTTACATGACAATATCATCCACGCTCCCACAAAGGAGCTCATTCCTTTGATAACACACTGGCCCTTCCAACAATGGGCATTTGATCTCATCGGAAAAATATACCCCTCCTCTTCAAACAAACACAAATTCATTATAACAACCACAAAATATTTCACCAAGTGGGTTGAAGCAGTCCCACTCGCTACACCAATGAGCAAACATGTGGCTCTATTTATTTTGAATTAAATTATCTGTCGATATGGTATTCCATCCTCCATCATTACTAACAATGGAGGATAGTTCAAGAATGGTGATATCTCAGAGATCTGTACAAAATTCAAGATTACACAACACTGTTCTTCAATTTACTATCCACAAGGAAACGGCCAGGCCAAAGCCTCCAATAAAAATCTGCTTAAAATCTTGCATCTTGTACACATGAAAGTAGTGCACTTCTATGAATCCTTACATGCAAGGAAACTCAAGAATGAGCCCTCACAAATTGATCCATAGCTCTCTATGCATGGAGTTGCAAGATTATGAATTTTCTCTCAGCTAGAGCTATGGAGCTTGTGACCTTGCTAGTCAACCATACAATGAGAGATTCCAGTGAAGACAAGGGCAAGAATGCCAATATCTCCAAGGATCACCATGAAATGCAATGCAATGCAAGCTAATAATGAGAATGCAAATGTGCAAGCTATGCTATGAAAATGGAAGTACAAACTAAGCTATGAAATGGAAATAGCAATGTGTTACAACCCTTCCTATTAAGCTAAATGAGTTATTCTAAAGCTTGAAAGTGAAATCTAAGCTATGAGAGCATAAACATGAACTACTATGCAAAAATGGAAACTAAACTATGAAGCAAATGAAGAACTCTAAGAAAAGATTGATGTAGCAATGATCTCCAAAAGCTTCAAATGCACCTAGAAAACCTGCAGCATAACAATATCATGAAAGAGATGGATATGCAAATGAAGGAGAGAGCTCTCCTTTTATAAGAAATGCAAAGGAATGGACCATGGAGATTAAGAGGCAAAAAGACTTAATCAGCGATGGAGCTTGAAAGAGGAGCAATCCATGTGCACAAGTATCCTCCAATAGGAAAATAGGAGTTGACTTCATGTCCATATGAGACAAAAAGTTCTTTTTTCCTTTTTATAAAATAGGAATAATGTTTTATTTGTGCAACTTAGGATAAGAGGAAAGTGGGGGCTTTTTATTTAATAAAAGGGGAGGAAATTCATTTTAATTAAATAAAGGCTTAGGATAAATGGTTAGCCCATAGGATAAAAATCCAATATATGATCGAAGTTAAGATTTGATTAAGAAATTGATAGTGTTGAAAATATTGATTATTGATAAAAATGATTCAGGGTTGATAAATAAAATAAATGGGGCCCAAAGTCTAGGTGACCATTTTTGGGTGCATACATTTGCCCCTCTTTGACTAATGTGTGATCGATTTGGGAACACATGTAGTCAAAGAATGAAGTTGAAATGTGAGATCGATTTGGGATCACAAAACAACTCAGATATGAGGTCGATTCGGGATCACATCCAGACAAAGCATAAACAAAGGCCTTTGAACATGAGGTCAATTCAGGATCACATTCAAAGTAAGAGATAGGAATCTCAAATTTGAGCAAAAGCTCACAAAAGATGTCTGAATCAGGAAAATCAAGGAATCGGGGATAAGAATCCCATAAATACTGCCCCCTCAGAATCGAAATCAAAATCAAGTAGAGGAGAGATAGAAAATTGATAAAAATTTGATCAAATCAAAATGAAATCATAATCGAAGATAACAGGATAACCATTAGGCAATGAAACATGCCCCAGTGAGGAAGTAGATGAATAGAAATAGAAGACTAGAAATAGAGCGAATGAAAGACTAGAAATTTGAGAGACATGGAAGGAAGAAATTCCATCAAAGATCAGAGAATTATGCCTCAAATGGTTAGTCAACTATGTAGAAGAAGGAAAATTTGGAAACGTGACTCAGATTTCGATTTCAAGTCTGAAAATGGATAGAAAATGATGTGATATGAAAGATCAAAAATTAAAGATATGATCAAGAAGAATCAGAAAATGAGCACAGTTGACCAACTAGTCCGTAGATAATAAAAAGGAGAGCTCTCTCCATATGCAAGATGCAAAAACTAAACTATGATGAACCTAAGAATGCAAGCTACTATGAAAGTGGTTGACTTGCAAGGTCACAACGCCTATAGATATCTAATTATCATCATCAAGCATTATTAGTAGCATCGTAAGATCATACAATGCACACTAGCATAACTATGTGGATATGAATATGATCTTTATCAGATAGAAATGTGGAAATCCCACCTAGGCATCAAAGATATGGAGGTCAAGATGACTAATACAGTGAGATTTGATGGAATATGGATGAAGTGACTGAGAGGGGGGGTGAATCAGTCAACCATAAAACACTTCTTATTATTTCTTTCCAAATCCCTTAGGATATCTTAATGAATATTATCTGTTTAACACTCGGTAAAATAGATTGCAGTAACTCGATAGATGCAGAGAGTATTAGTAAAATTATCTTTTAGATATTCATCACCACTTGTATATGATTAAGATAACTATTAAGAACACAAGAGACACAGGATTTAACATGGAAACCCAATATGGGAAAAACCACCAATGTATCTAGATACTGATTTTCACTTTTCTGAAGTGATGCCCGGTTAGAAGCCAACCCAGTAAAAGGTTACAAAACACACTGTTAGGTGTGACCTTGTTAGAGGATTTAATCACCCTGCTAGGAGTGGCCTGGTAAGAGGTCTTGAGAACAATTCAATGGAATTGTCACCTTGTTAGAGGATTTACAATATGGTTGTTAAACCAACTCGGTTAAGAGATTTAGAATTCACTGTTACAATGATAAAAAGGTAACAATGAAAATGACCTGTATAATAATGCAATTGCCTTGCTGATTATAGATCTCTATTCTGTATAAGTGTGATCCTTCCTGATCAAATATATCTCTGCTGCTCCTCAAGGATATCTGGTCATCCTTCACAATTTCACACACACCTTTCCTGTCTTTCTTCTATATATCTTCTTCTATATCTCCATCTTTATTTTTCACATTTGACCTTTTATTTATATGATTTTAGATTTGTCAAATCGGCATTACTTAGTATAACAGTCGGCTGAATTAAGCAAACTTTATTTGCAAAGATCCTTCAAGGGCTGACAGTGCTCGGTGACCATAATGAAATTTTCTACAATCTTTTGGAGACCGAGGGAACTCGGTAAACATTGATAATCCTTTTTCTTTGATAATCGAGTGAGCTCGGTAAATGCTAACTTTTCTTTGACAATCGAGTGAACTCGGTAAACACTGATTTTTCTTTGATAATCAAATGAACTCGGTAAACACTGATTTTCTTTGATAATCGAGTGGACTCGGTAGATGCTATTTTTAATGCCAGGAAGACCGACTGAGCTCGGTAGGTACTGATTATTGCGGACTATGACATTGTGTGACATCAAAGACAATACATAATTTGAGTAGCAATTTTCTTCAGACAATTATTTCCAACAATCTCCCTCTTTGGCATTGATGGCAACACAATATGTCATAGCATAAGAAATTTGAAAGGTTTAGCTCGGTTCAGATTCAAATCTCCCTCTGTCAGCAAACTTCCTTTTTCTTAAAAAAACTCTTCCTCTGACTATTGAAAATTTCTTGAAGTAATAGCAAAGACATAGCAAAGACACTCCCTCTTTGACAATACATGCCAAAGACAATTCACATATTACCGGTGTAAACTAATGTACCTCAAGTACTGATTCATATGCAATGATTCCTTGAATATGCTGCATCAACTTGTTGATTTTCAATCATGTTCTAGTTGATGCATCACTAAAACTATATTTAGTGAGCCTTGGATAGGGGAATGACCCCTAACTTACCTCTTAGATACACAAATGCATCCTTGGGTAATGGTTTGGTGAAAATGTCTGCAATCTGCTCTTTTGTATGAATATATTCTAATCTGATTTCCTTGTCCTGCACCAATTCTCTGACAAAGTGATATTTAATAGCAATGTGCTTGGTTTTGGAATGCATTACTGGATTTTTTGAAATGTTTATTGCACTTGTATTGTCACAAAATATAACAACTGGTTCTTTGATTTCAACCTTCATACCTTGTAATAACTGTTTAAACCAAACAATATTTGAACAATTTACTGTAGCAGCAACATATTCTGCTTCAGCTGTGGATTGAGATGTGCAATTTTGCTTTTTACTGGTCCAGGATACCAGTCTTTTTCCAAGAAAAAATGCTCCACCACTTGTACTTTTTCTATCATCAATGTTCCCTACCCAATCAGCATCAGTAAACACTTTTAAGTCTAGATTGCCTCCAAATTTATACCACAAACCATATTCTTCAATTCCTCTTAAGTACCTTAGGATTCTTTTGATTGCCATCATATGATTTTCCTTAGGTTTTGCTGAGAATCTTTCTACTATACCAACTGCTAAGGCAATATCAGGTCTTGTATGTACTACATACTGCAATTTTCCAATCATAGATCGGTATAAGGTCTGATCTACTTCTTTTGAATCATCATTTTTGGTAAGTTTCAGTCTAGTACACATGGGTGTACCAACTAGTTTTGAATCTTCCATACCAAACTTCTTAAGTATTTCCTTAATGTATTTAGATTGAGTAATGTATATACCATTCTTGCTTTGCTGAATTTGAAGACCAACAAAGAATTTTATTAAACCAAACATAGACATTTCAAATTCTTTGTTCATTTGCTCTGAAAATTCTTTGCACTGATCATCATTCCTTGTAAATATAGTATCATCTACAAATATTTCTGCCAATACAATTTTGTCATCAGGTCCTTCTTTAATATACAAATTGCTGTTATCATTGGCTCTTTTGAAATTAATTTGAATCAGATAGTTATGGAGTCTTTCATACCATGCTCTAGGAGCTTGTTTCAAACCATACAATGCTTTGTGTAACTTGTAGACCATGTCCTTTTTATCTGGATCAACAAAACTTTTAGGTTGCTCAATGTAGACTTCTTCATCAAGAATTCCATTGAGAAATGCAGATTTTATATCCATCTGATATACCTTAAATCCTTTATGTGCTACATAAGCAAGTAGAGTTCTTACACCTTCTAATCTTGCAACAGGAGCAAAAGTTTCACCATAATCTATACCTTCTTCTTGAGAAGAACCTTTACATACCAATCTAGCTTTGTTTCTAGATACTTGACCGTCTTCATTCAGCTTATTCTTGAATACCCATTTTGTTCCAATTACATTCTTATCTTTAGGTCTAGGTACAAGAGTCCATGTTTTGTTCTTTTGTATTTGTTCTAATTCTTCATTCATTGCTTCAATCCAACTTTCATTTTTGAATGCATCTTTGATATTTCTAGGTTCAAAATCAGTAAGCAGACATGTACCTTTTAGCTTGGTTCTTGTCATAGTACCATCTGATTTGTTTCCAATGATTTGATCTGGTGTATGATGCCTTCTGACATATTTGGCTAGTATAGGTTCCTTGCTTTTTGAATGAGTCATGTTGTTGTCTTCTAGGATCTCTTCTTCAGGTTGCTCTGGCTTGGTAGATATTTGCTCGGTAACTTCAGGCTGAGACTCGGTTTGAATTTCTTCCTGTGACTCGGTTTGAACTTCTTCCTGTGACTCGGTTTGAACTTCTTCCTATGACTCGGTTATTGTGCTAGGCTCGGTAGATATAGTTTCCTCATTGATAGTTGTGTCTGGCAATGTTTCAGGTTCAATGTAAATGAATCTCCTATAGTTTTTAGGTTCCCTTTTGCTTTCTTCTTCAGTCTTTTCTGCAAACTCATTAAATTTTACATGTATACTTTCTATGACTTTGTGAGTAGATAAGTTCATACATTTGTATGCCTTGCTTTTGCTAGAATATCCTAGGAATATTCCTTCATCACTTTTCACATCAAATTTATTTCTTCTGGATTCTTTTAAGATATAACACTTGCTACCAAATACTTTCATGTAACTTACATTGGGTTTATATCCATACCATAACTCATAAGGAGTTTTGAATGTGTCTTTCTTCAATTGTACTCGGTTCAAGGTGTGAACTACAGTGCTGATAGCTTCCTTCCAGTACTTTATGACGATGTTCTTTTCTATCATTAGAGTCCTTGCACAATCCATAATAGATCTATTTCTTCTTTCAGCTATTCCATTCTGCTCAGGAGTTCTAGGAGCTGATACCTGTCTTTTGATTCCTCTTTCAATGCAAAAGTTGTTAAATTCATGGGAGATGAATTCACCACCTCTGTCTGATCTTAAGCATTTCAATCTTTTCCCTGTTTCCTTTTCCACTCTTGCCAAGTACCATTTGAACTTTTCAAATGCTTCTGACTTTTCTCTTAAATACATAACAGTCATCATTCTAGAATAATCATCAACGAAAAGAATAAAGAATTTATCTCCAGTATAGCTTTCTATTCCAATAGGTCCACATAAATCAGTATGCACAATTTCCAAAATCTCTTTAGACTGATAGTTCTTACTCTTAAAACTAGTCTTACTCATTTTGCCAATATGACAATTCTTACATAGACCAGTATCAGGTTTCTTCAAAGTAGGAATGCCTCTTACCTTCTTGAATTTGCTTATTTTTATCATGTTATCAAAATTCACATGACATAGCCTTTTGTGCCATAGCCAACTTTCTTCAATTTGAGCAATAAAACATGAATATTCACTGAGATCAAGATAAAATAAGTTACCTTTTGTTTGTTTTCCTGATCCAATGAGTTTTCCTTTTTCATCCAGCAGTCTTGCTTGACTATTCATGAATTCAACCTTGAAACCAATGTTGATTAGCTATGCTACACTTAGAAGATTATGTTTTAGTCCTTCAACCTAATAAGCATTATCACATATGAGTTCTTTGGTTAATGAAATTCTTCCTTTTCCTTTTATACAACAAGGTTAATTGTTTCCAAATCTTACATTGCCACCATCACAGTCTTCTAGGTATTCAAATTTTGTCTTGTCACTAGTCATGTGATGTGAACATCCACTATCTATTATCCATATATCATCTTTGCTTATATGAGAAATAAGTGCCATCTTATCTTCATCATCATCAAATTCATCTTTTATAGCAATAAAGACAATTTCTTCTTCACTATCATCAGAATCTTTAGCCATAAAACATGTTTTCTTACCTTTATCCTTGAATGATTTGAAATTCTTTTTGCCATAGTACTTGTGACCTCTCTTCTCTTCCTTGTCCTACTTGTTTGGGCACCTAGCTACAATATGTCCAATTTCTTCACATGAAAAATAGATTAAAGGAGTTTTACCTTTATATTTACCTTTCCCTTTAGAGTACTTCTTTGCAAGTAGTGCTTCTACAATTTCAAGATCACTATCAGAACTTTCTTCTGATACTTCTTCACTTTCTGACTGAACTTCTTTTATTTTCTTGTTCTTCCTTAGTGAAACCTTGGCCTCAAATGCTGACTCAATATTTTTTTGGAATTTGGAACATAGTTATCATAGTTGTCTAATTCAAAGGCTGTCAATCTTCCAACTAAAGCATCCAAAGTTATATTGTGGTTTGTTTCACATCTTCTTTCTTGAATAGCTGATACTCTTATTGCATAGATAGGAAGTAATGTTCTGAGTACCTTGCTTATAACAGTTTCATCAGAGATTATTCCTTCAGAAGCTTTAATTGCACTAACACTTGCTTTGATCCTTTCAACATATTTTGCAATGTTTTCATCTTCTTTCATATTCATCTTGTCAAACTGTCCTCTTAGGCTTTCTGCTTTGGCTCTTTTCACATTTGCATCACCACCATATATTTTCTTCAGTGTGATCCACATTTCATATGCAGTAGTGCATTCTTTAATATCATCAAATTCTTCATAGCTGAGAGCTGATGCAATGTCTATCATCATGGTGTTATGATTCTTTTTCTCTGCAATGTCTTCAACAGTTAATGCGCTGGTAGGAACTGTGTATTCTTCATCAATGTATTTGCATCCTGAATCACCAATGGAAGCCAGATGAAGTCTCATGAGACCTTGCCATGCTGAAAAGTTATCTCTATTAAGCTTTGGAATTTCTCTCTTGTAAGACATCCTGATCTTTAGCTTAGGTCCTTGAAACCCTTCCTGCAAGCACCAAAAGCTCTGATACCAATTGATGGAATATGGATGAAGTGACTGAGAGGGGGGGTGAATCAGTCAACCATAAAACACTTCTTATTATTTCTTTCCAAATCCCTTAGGATATCTTAATGAATATTATCTATTTAACACTCGGTAAAATAGATTGCAGTAACTCTGTAGATGCAGAGAGTATTAGTAAAATTATCTTTTAGATATTCATCACCACTTGTAGATGATTAAGATAACTATTAAGAACATAAGAGACACAGGATTTAACGTGGAAACCCAATATGGGAAAAACCACCAATGTATCTAGATACTGATTTTCACTTTTCTGAAGTGATGCCTGGTTAGAAGCCAACCCGGTAAAAGGTTACAAAACACACTGTTAGGTGTGACCTTGTTAGAGGATTTAATCACCCTGCTAGGAGTGGCCTGGTAAGAGGTCTTGAGAACAATTCAATGGAATTGTCACCTTGTTAGAGGATTTACAATATGGTTGTTAAACCAACTCGGTTAAGAGATTTAGAATTCACTGTTACAATGATAAAAAGGTAACAATGAAAATGACCTGTATAATAATGCAACTGCCTTGCTGATTACAGATCTCTGTTCTGTATAAGTGTGATCCTTCCTGATCGAATATATCTCTGCTGCTCCTCAAAGATATCTGGTCATCCTTCACAATTTCGCACATACCTTTCCTGTCTTTCTTCTATATATCTTCTTCTATATCTCCATCTTTATTTTTCACATTTGACCTTTTATTTATATGATTTTAGATTTGTCAAATCGGCATTACTTAGTATAACAGTCAGCTGAATTAAGCAAACTTTATTTGCAAAGATCCTTCAAGGGCTGACAGTGCTCGGTGACCATAATGAAATTTTCTACAATCTTTTGGAGACGGAGGGAACTCGGTAAACACCGATAATCCTTTTTCTTCGATAACCGAGTGAGCTCGGTAAATGCTAACTTTTCTTTGACAACCGAGTGAACTCGGTAAACACTGATTTTTCTTTGATAACCGAATGAACTTGGTAAACACTGATTTTCTTTGATAACCGAGTGGACTCGGTAGATGCTATTTTTAATGCCAGGCAGACCGACTGAGCTCGGTAGGTACTGATTGTTGCGGACTATGACATTGTATGACATCAAAGACAATACATAATTTGAGTAGCAATTTTCTTCAGACAATTATTTCCAACAAGATTACCTAAGTTTGATATGGCGAGATTATGCTTGTATCAAGACACATGAAAGTTAGGATAACTAGAAGCATGCACTCGCAAAACAGTCAAGGATAATACCTTGTCAATCCATAGTGTCAAGTAAGACCAGCATAAATGCTCATGATAGGTAGGACCAACAAAATATACCCACAAGTAGATAAAGAAATAAAACATGTTCTCATTCCCTCAGTCTTCTAGCTATGCATCATCGAAAACTTCTCAGGGAGAGACCACTCATCAAATAAATCCTCATAGACAGCACACAAAGAAAAATAAAGTCAACATATCTCAACGAGTTGATTGTTTAAGTGCGTGTGTGTTGGTCATAGAGTCAAACTTTGAGTATCACATTTGTCAATGAGAAATATCGCATCATACTAGACTGTTGGATAAGATATCTGATAAGTGTTAAGAAACACTCAACGCAAGGGTAGTGTTGAAAAACACTGTTGGGGTGGTGTTGAAAAACACTTGTTGTGGAATGCCCCAAGAGACAAATGCACCTAAAGGACCTATGCTAACAATTATGCTCCCTAGACAAAGATAAAGACCAATTCCAGACCAAGCCAAATAAGGTTAGGGTATGATGGAGAAAGGTGCAGTGTCGAGGACACATGCTAATAAATAGGAGTGTAAAGGCCACAAGTAGCACCTGTTTCCAAGTTTTCACCACTTGGAATCTTTTTTCATTTTTTCATTTTTTTTCATTTTTTTTTTGCTACCAAGGAGCCTGTTTCCAGGTTTTCACCAAGGCACTTTTTCTATGTTTTTTGAATTTTTATTTTTTTTTGTATTTTTTCAGGACTTTTTATACTTTTTAGGATTTTTTCAGCATCATTTATCAATTTTTTTGGTATTTTTTCAGGATCATAAAATATGTACAAAGGATGCCCTCAGACAGGATGGGCATCAAACTCCCAAGCAAGATCACATCGTGTAGTCTCAGTGTCTAGCAAGGTGGAGAACAAGAGGGATTAACAAGCTGGTGAATGAGATAGAGGAAAGGAGAATGAAGGCAAATGGAGGGAAGAAATCCTCAAGGTCAAACTCCTCAAGAGTACCCAAGCTAGGAAAAAATTATCATGCAAAGCACATTTGGACAAGCAATGAAAGGCTAGCATAAGACAAGCCTCAAAAGTGTAATGAAAAGGAAGGAAAGGATGCAGTCCAAAGGAGTAGACATGTCAAGAGACTTTATAACATCGTGTTTTACCCTTTTTTTATTAGATCAAGACCAAAGGGGAAAAGGATAGCGAAAGGCTAGAATGAATGAAGGAAAATACGACGGTTAAAAATGAATGGAATGAAAGCAAGATCATTGTAAGATAGCTCACAAGATAGCCAAATGTTTATGTATAGGTCAACATTGTCAAGATCAAAGATGGAATGGATGAAACATGTAGAAGAACTACGCATGATGCCTAATTGCCAGGTATTCATCATGGTACTTATCCAAGGTGCCACAAGGGAGTGGTTTTCACCATAGGATGAATTTATTTCTCTTTACTTTTACTACCAAGGTGCCTGTTTCCAGGTTTTCACCATGGCACATTTTCAATTTTTTCATTTTTTTCTTTTCTTTTTGAATTTTATAATTTTTGGAAGAAGGCATGCTTTTCAGATAATGCTTATTGAAAGGATAAACCATTATATGCCAAGGATTCAAAATGATATGCTCAAAGATGCTGATAGGGAAAGGAAGATGGAAGAGAAAAATGGAGGATAAGGTTTTATGTAAAGCGAGTGAGGTTGGAAGATAGGAGGAATAGGCAAGTGAGGAAAAATGATAGAAGGTAGAAGGATAATGAATGGAAGGATTGTGAAAGGGTAGATGGAAAGGAAGGCAAGATCAACGTCGACACACACCTTGAAGGGTGGCGAGAGGATGGAGGAAATGTGAAGGAAGGAATACGAGAAGGAATATAGAGAATATTTAGTAGAGGTTGTGGTTCAGGCACATGGAATGGAAGAATGTTTTTGGAAGAAGATGAAGTGGAAGCTTGAATGTCAACTTTACTTTTTGTTCAACATGAGACTCTCTTAAGAGAGACTTTGGAATCCATATAGCCGTAGGATTTTCATTTCTTTTTGATGATTTAGAGAGAATATCTTCAATGATGGATTTTGGAACCCATACTTGTCTTGTAGTTTTCTTCTTAGATATCTCTTTTGACTTTATGTCTCCATGTCGATTAGAGGAGACATGGTGATCTTATTTTTTTGATGGATTCTTGTATTGCTTCTTTTTCTTGTATTAAACATTCAAGTTACTTCCAAAAGACTTGGGACTTGTGGAAGAAGGAGTAGGATATGACTGGTTTATATGGGTAGGTGGGTGAAAAGGATTCAAGGGTATGTATCTATGTTGATCTTGAGGAAAGATAGGAGATGGAGGGACGTAAGGACCTAAGATGGATTAAGAATTAGGAGAATTAGGAGGGGAAAGTGAAGGGACATAAGGACCCAATATGGAAGGAAGACATGAAGCCCTTAGCAGCGGTGGAAGAGGTCCAAGGATGGAAGTGGAAGATGGAAAAGGATAATCAATAAGTTCATCAGCATCTATATCACAACCAAGGATATCAGCATCTTTAGAGTGAGCATTAGAATTTTCAATAGGATCCTGGACATCTTGAATAGGAGCAATTTCTTTGATAGGATCATTCAAAGCTTGTGAAGACTTTGGAAGAGTAGAAAGTGGAGGTGAACATGGAGTGGTAGAACAAGAAGATGGAAGACTTTGATCTTGACAAGGATCTTTGGATAGCACAAGCGTAGAATTTTTCTCTTGATTTTCAATAGGCTTATGATTGGAAGTAACAACATCATTTTAAATAACCTTAACGGAAGTCTCATCTTCAAAAGGCGTAAGTGTAGTAAGGTTATTTTTATTTTCGATAAGCTCAGCGATGTAAGTAGTAGCTTGATCTTGCTTAGGAGAAGACTTATGACATGGTGGAATGAATGAGGAAGGGTGTAAAGGATCAAAAGAACCATGAAATGGAGGAGACATCATGAAAAGGATTAGATGACATGGAGGGTTTTTGATCTTGATATTTCTTTATGTTATTTTCTTTATCATTTTTAGAGTCCTCTTGACATGGAGCCACTTCTAAGGACAAGGAAACATGTTGGAATTGTATGGAAGACTTTGGAGGAGATGCTGAAAGACTAGCTAAAATAGAAATTATAGCATTTAAAGGCTTAGGTTGTTTAGGTTTAGCATTATTGAAAGTATTTGCAGCTAAGTGAAGGTTAGCTTGAGTATCTTTAAGAGGTGGCCCTTGAGAATAACTATAGGGAACCGCATGGAAAGCCTTAGGATCTTTGTTAGATGAAGGATTTATGAAAGATTTGGAAGACTCAGAAGCTTTAGGAAGTGTGTGGGTATTGGAGGAAGTAGAGGATGGAAGGGAACCATCACAAGACAAAGGTTCAACATTAACATGATTTCAAGCCCCACAGTCTAGGGTTGATAAATCAAATAAATGGGGCCCAAAGTCTAGGCGACCATTTTTGGGTGCATACACATCTTAGTGTCAATAAGTTGGGATGAGATTGACACCTGCAGCTGAATCCAACATTATGGGCTTACCATACCAGTATCAGAATGCCTATTAGGGCAACACATTTTTCTCTTGTCTATGGAAAAAAAGTGATTTTACCCATAGAAGTGGAACTCCCATCTCTGAGAGTTTCCTTGCACCGACTAATACCTGATGAGGATTACATAATATCTAGACTGCAAGAGTTAGAATTATTGAATGAACATTGACAAGTGGTGTTCTATCATCTCAGAGCTTACCAAAAGAGAATTTGAAGAGGATATAACAAAAAGGTAAAACCACAAAAACTTCATGTGGGCGACCTTGTGTTAAGAGAGAATCCCTGCTACCAGTCACACAGAGAAAAAATGGAAAATTTGAGCCTAATTGGTTGGCCCCCTACAATATCATTGCAATATTTGGCTGTGGCGCATACTGACTCTCTACATTAGAAGGAGAAAAGTTTTGAGAGCCCATAAACATGCTCCATTTGAAGAAGTTGTATGCTTGAACATTCTCTACATCCAACAACATGTACATAGATAATAGTCTTGAAAAAAATCATAAAAAGTGGAAAAAGTCCTAAAGAAAATCTAAAAATTGGAAAAAGGTTGTGAAAAAAAAAATGATCATCTTAGTGAAAACTTGGAAAACGGGCGCTTTGATGCATCAATAAAAAAAAACAATTTTTTTTTGAAAAGAGCAAAAATATTGAAAAATGAAAAAGTGCCTTGGTGAAAACTTGGTAAACAGGTGCCTTGGTAGCAAAAAAGAATATTTTCCTAATAGGTGAAAACCTGGTAAACAAGCGCCTCTTATAAATTCAACACTCTATCTATCAACACACATCTTGGAATCTTTATTAGCTTCTGTTTGCACTTAGTCTTCAGTCACTTTTGTGACACAATAGTTGTTCCATGCTACACTGCTATGGATTGGAATTGGTATGTATCTTTGTCCTAGGACATTCAAGTCTAGCTAGAGGGAAATTTCCTTTCATGATAGTCAGTCAGAGCATCATCCAAAACAAATAAGAGTTAGTTTTTAGAAAACCACTGATAGGTTAATCACTGACACACACTAGTGTTTTTCAACACCCCACAATGCGACAATATCAATAAATAGTGTTTTTCAACACTAATCAGATAAACTCCACCCAAAATCCAAACAAATGAAAAATCTTGGATGATCAACAATTTTTCTAAACACTACACACTTCCACAAGCTAGAACATAGACCAAAATGTAAACAACCACAAATTTTTTTGAATTGAGGCTGATCACATCTTTATTGTAACTTGACGATGTCTAAAGGACTAGAGAAGAAATGAAGGTTGTGAATCTTTATTGGTATGTTGTTTGCTATTATTCAATTTACTAATTATCCCTTTATATGTAACTCAATGATGTCTAAAAAAATGACTAGAGAAACATAGACCGGGGCATAATCATTTTCTTTATTTTATGCTTGTCCGTGTGATTTCAATGATCCCAAACTATCCAATAAATTGGGTGTCAGTGATAAGTTCATCCATCTCAATTGGAATGCCATGCATACCTCAACTCTTTTTATATGGATACTAAGGTTAGGTTGGAACTATCTCCCTATCTCTTATTATGTTTTTTTATACAAGAACCATTTAGGTCATCCTAGATTTTTATGCCTTGATGCTTAGGGTTACTTGCAATATCAACTAGAAATGATGCTCAAGTAATCTTGGCTTCTATGCCATGGTGCTTGCATCAGTTTTTCACATTTCTCCGATATACACCATATTCATATTCTCATGGTTGCAGTGGCACTAGTGAGAATTGTATCAGTTATGATGCCCCACTATATGCAAAATTAGGTGAATATTATTCTAAATGATAAATTAACTATTTAAAGATTAATAAATCTATCTAATTAGAAAACTACAATGAAGAATACAATCAAAATGAAGCTAAAATAACATTTTACCTTCACCTACTATGTAGCTTGTCTCCATTGCTCTCCTAGCCTTGATTTCTTGAAGATGTTGAGCTCTTAGATTTCCAAATGAAGCCTTTTCCCAAGATGCTACCAAAGTGTGGAGATTTGATGATGAATGCAAGGAAGCTTAAAGCTTGATTATGCAACTAATGGATGGAATGCAAGATGGATTTGATGATAATATAGATTCTTGAATGCTTTTAAAATGCTTGGATGCTTGGATGCTTGAATGCCTATTACAAAAATACCTATTAGCTCACAAAGGGGAAATGAGGCTCCTTTTATAGATTTTTGGAGGATCTAAGCCTAGGTGGCACAATCCTACGTTGGAGAATGAAAAGTGGAAGATCCTAGGGCTAGGATTGACTTGGTTGAAGGAGTTGAGAAAAAAGGGGATGTAGTTGGAATGTGAGAGGGAGAATAGGGATGATGTTCCTCTCACATTGACATGGAGGAGAACAAGGTGGAAGGGAAAGACACATGTCAAGTGTCTCTCAAAGACCCAAGAGAGAAAGAGGGAGAGACCTTTTCCTCATGAGGACTCTTTGTAGAAGTGTCCCATGAGTCACCTTTGACCCCTAGAGGTGGCTTGAGAAGCCCCTTAGGAATAGGGCATGTCTCTTGACTTGGTTTAAGAGAGGACATGTGGTCATGAGACCAAGTCCTATGAGGCCACATAGCCCTTAAGAATAGGACATGTGTGGTTGAGGATAATTACTAATAAATAATTAATAATAATTATTTATTTTAGCCAAAGTGATGTGTCAAGTGACTAGGTAGGTGAGGTGGACTTAGTCATATTTAGGTGATTGTATATTTAATTAAATGACTTTAATAAGACTAATTAGAAGACTTAGGATAGAGGAATAGACTATAGTGAATTTACTAAATAAATTGAATAATTTATTTAACAAATAGAGGAATAATTATTAATTAAATAATAAATATTTAATTAATTTATCAAGTCAATATTAATTAAATAATAAATATTTAATCAATTAATGAAGCCATTTTTAAGTGTATACATTTTGCCCCTCTTTAAAATAATGTGCGTGTCACATTGTTTCAAAGAAAATTTTAATTATTTTTTCCCTGCCCCAAACAATGTCTAAAATGACCTAAGCATGCTCCCTTGAGAGATTGATTAACAAAAAAGATTATTTCATTTGTTTTTTGATGTTGGATAATCAATCTCACGAAAGAAACAGGAGAAAAGATGGGTGAAAATGGGGTGAAACAGAATAAAAATGAGAGGTAGGGTCCACACACCAAGCACATAGGGTCCACAGGCTATAAATAGGGCTAAGGGGTCCATAATAAGCTCATTGTGCACACTTGTCATTTGGAGACCAGAGCACGAGAGAGAGAAGAGCAGAGCCACCAAGATGCCATTTTCATTAATAGATCACCACTTCGAGAGGGTCAGACGCTTCCAGTGACCACCCGATTCGGGTGAGCCAGTAGGTGATTCAATTCTCTTTGTCAATTCAATGCTTTTGAATGATTTATAGTAGATTTGTAGCATGTTAGGTTAGATCTAATCTTAAGTTTAGATTAGAATTTTTTTTTTGTTCTTACTCGGAAGATGAATGCGCCGTTGCAGCACATGAATGCGCAACAATTAGCAATGTTTGAGCAGAAACTCAAAAGTTCTACGCATTTGTTTAGGGCAATGGTGCATGCATGTTAGGATCACTTTTTTGTGGTGCAAATGTAGAGTAAAAGTGCGCATCGATTCTTTTGGCACATTGGTTATGAATTATGGTGCAAATGTGCAATAAAATTGCGCATACATGATTTCCTGCTTAAATGTGAATGATTATGGTGCATGCATTTTTCTGTGCTGCGCATTTGTTTGATGGATAGAATTTGTTCAAATTAGAAAGTCAAATAGGTCAAACTAGATGTCGATAAGCCAATTGGATCTGTCGGCAATTAAATTTGATCGATTAGGTCAAGATAGGCAACATTGTAGCATGGTTGCTAGTTAACCAGTCTTGATACTAGATGATTGATAAAATCATTTGTTAAAACATGTGATAGAACATGTTTGTAGTTGATATAATAGGATAGATAGATGTTGTAGATCAGTTTATCAAAATGTGATAGCTTGATTTGATTTGATTTGTATAGGAGGACATTACTGATATTCTGATGTCACGGGAGAGATATCCCATCACACAGAATCTAAGACCGACGTTGTCAGAGACTGACATACTCCTAATTGGTGCATCTAGGTTATATCATGTGATTTACATGCCTGAGATTAGGGCAAACCGGAGTATGATGATGACACTGACAAAGCGGTGGCACTTGGAGATGAGTACCTTCCATCTTCCGATAGGGGAGATGACTGTTACACTAGAGGATGTATATCACATCCTCTGACTTCCTATCACAGGGGAGTTAGTACATTATGATCGACACGACAGAGTGACAGAGTGCAGAGCCATCTTCAGAGATGACAACATCAAGGAGGGGGAGATCAGTTGGGAGGACATGGTGGATCTGTATGAGCCTCTACCAGTGGTACTAATTGGAGTGATTGGGGTTTTCATTTGCCCTGATCGTAGATCACATGGATTTGCAGTTGGATGGGGCCGCACTCTATAGTGGATGATGGATGGGACCCATTTTTCTTGGGGGGTTTGTTTATTAGCACACCTATATCATGATCTGCATTAGGTGGTGTATCATAGAGGAGCATCATATCAGCAGATGTCACATTAATCCATGTTTGGGAATGGGAGCACATTGCAGTGACATGACCTGTAGCTATTAGATTTCATAGCATAGGACAACCGTACATACATCTATATTCATCAGTTTTGTCTTAGGAAAAATTGGGACACTTAGAGTTCTGGTGGTACACCTTTGATACGTTAGATACAGTGACATGGAGGCCTTACCTAGGATGTGAGCCCTGGGATGATGAGCGACAACTAAGATTTTTTTTTGAGTCATGATGGCTGATAGGGCAGATGCCCTTTGTTTTGGAGAGACAGTTGGTCAGCCGGGTTCTGCACCAGTTTGGTAGGATCTAGGGCATGCCCCAGGGAGTGACAGAGTTTGTCAAGACTCATCAAGAGAGATGGGACTAGGGACCTATGGCATCTTTTGATGTGGCCTGACATGACTTTTTGGACATGCCATTCTAGGCATGGACTATGTGACAGGGTGTTGTGGACCCAGGTATGACAACAAATCTAGAGTAGTTCCTAAGAGACTTTCCTATTCCACGCTTGACGGATCCGGCTACGAGGCCACCAAAGAGAGATCTAGTAGATAGATGTCATGGGAGACATCGAGGGAGAGATAGGTGGGGATGAGGGAGAGGTGATGGCGGTGATGGTGGAGGAGGTGATGGAGGAGATTGGGGGAGAGGTGATAGGGCTGGTCCTCAGATGAGAGGAGGCATTGTTAGACAGAGGGGATTGATGCCACCCCCAACTAGACATGGATAGAGACAACCTCTGGCACAACCAATACATCCAGCTGTAGGAGCTCCACTACAAGTTCTAGTAGCATAGGTATAGATACCAGCTGCCCTAGTACAGGGACCAACTATACCAGCACAGGATGAGGCAGATGTTCTATTAGCTCAGGGCGGAGTAGTACAGGGTGGACAAATCCTTGATGATGGATTGGATGAGCAAGATGCCCCTATGGAGGATGTGGATTTAGATGCTCAGGAGCAGGCAACAAAGATGGATATCGGGGGACATGATCCCTACTTATAGAGAGATGTTGCAGAGGAGGAGGATCTTGATATAGACTCATTGCTAGTATGACTAGCAATGACACAGGTGCAGGTAGACCATGTTCCTAGTCTAGAGTGATGGATTGAGAGGCTAGAGAGCCAGATGGGGCTACTTAGGCATGAGCGTGATGCAACCCTTGAGAGAATCAGGGAGTTGGAGATGTTACTAGATGAGCTACAGGGCACAGAGGATTTGGGTCCCCATGGAGATAGCATTAGAGCCATGATACATATCGGGAAGGAGATATCCTACTGGCAAGAGGCTTATAGACAAGTGGTCCCGAGGGATTAGTGGATTAGGAGCTACAAAGAGAGCTCAGTGGCTATTAGGACTGTAGTTCATGATAGAGAGGCACCGGCTAGTGGAGGAGGTGTATCATCATGCCCTCCTAGAGCACCGACAGGTTTGGGAGATTAGGGTGGATCCTCAGCATCAGGTAGTTCAGTAGCATAGGGCCACATTGCATCTTGTAGACAGTGACAAATAGAGTTTGGAGGCAGTGGCTCATAGGTTTGAGAGATCATTGTATACACTGTTATACCATTTTATCATTGTATCATTATATTTTTGACTTGATGGACACAAACATTGGATATATTGTTATATTGCTTTATATCATTGGACATTTAGATAGTTTTGTTGTATCTGATGGACTTTGTATGATTGACTCTATATGATGGACTCTATATATACAGTGATGCAGTTCTATCATGATTTACTTTGATGATTTATATACATGTGCGTACTGACATATGAAAGATGTGATGATTTACTTTAATATGCATAGAATGTATGTCTTAGAATGCAAAATGCTTTATATTCTATTTGATATATTTGATGCTTAATGGTTAATCATATGATGTTGATATAAATGCATGTCTTAAATGAGTTTACACTATACAAATGCTTATGTGATGACTAATGAAATGACGTAATGAACAATGTGGATAATGGATAATAGATGAGTGAAAATGATATAAATGAATGATGATTTGAAACACATGTAATGGATAATAAATATACGATGTAAAATACATATAATGGATAAGAAATGAATGATATATAATGTGTATAATGGATAATGAATGAAAATGTTCGTAAGATAACTAAAATAAACAATGTTCACCCTAACGAAAAGATAATGAGATATGAATAACAACTATAACAACACATGAAACATGCATGTAATATAGATGGATAATATACAAATGAACATAACAAATAAAGATAATGCATGGCCTAAATGAATTTGATGTTTGTAAAATGCAAAATAAAACTCAATGTTTTTGTTGTCCAAATGTCCTCAACTTAAATAACAATGTATCTGACACAAGAAGAATGGACTAGGAGAACAGATAACTAATAAGAAAGGTAACCTACAAATCTCTATAAAAGGAGCACCGATATGTAAGTCATGAACTGTTTAAATGAAATGCAATATGAAATGAATGTATCTCCACAACTTTAGGTAACATCTTAGAACTTCATAATAACTGGAACTTGATTTTCATCATTGAGCTCATTATGTTGCAAGAAAATGCAAGCATCATGGTATAATTAAACCAGGATGACTTGAGCACTTCTTGCATGGAGTTTAATGTAGCAAACTTGATAAGAATCTAGGTATAATTGAGCCGAGATGACCTGAGTTTCGTTTGCATAACAGATAAGGAATATTTCCCCCCTCCATCGGGGAACAAATATTTGGAGTCGAGGTCTGTGCTGGTGTATCACCATAAATAGCATATGTAGAGCAACATGATTTGGATGTTGCCAATACTATTAAATGGATGAAGGAACTTATGTGAAGACACCTCAATTATTTGTTCCTTTGATGTTATTAGAAATTATCCCATAAACAACAATCAAATAAAATACCATGCCCCATCATGGCTATCCTAATCAATGACATATTAGAGTTTCAAACTCATGTCAAAGATATCATGGAATAGCATAGGGATCATAATAACAATGAAATCCAAATATGAATGCATAATCTACAACAAATCATTCTAACATGCCTGTCATGAATATACATTTCTTTTGCCAAAAGATAGTGTAAGATATAGTCATCAGTTCAAGTGATGATGTATAGTCAAGATTCGATAGATAAATAGTCATGTTTTGAAGGATAGATCACAGATTTTGATTCATCATAAAGATCTCATTGTGAAAGAATGTTTGATTGTGTTTACTTTGTCTGGTGAAAATACTCCATTGTGTCCTCTAAGAGTCATGACTATCATAGATCCACTTCTTGAACTAGGTCGAGGACATGCCCCTAGCTAGGTGATGGGCTAACTTATTATGGATGAAGAAAGATGCAAAAAGACTAGGATGAAGACCATGACAAGTGATCAAGCTATGATGGGGTTTTATTATGGGTAGATACAATGGATGGTGTATGAACTGGCCATTTTATTATGATATATACATGGCGGGAATGGGGACTTACTAGCCATTTTATTGTGGATATAGACAATGAACAGACACACTAGAGGAATCCTAATAGATAAAGGAGCTAACTTGATACACATGGCGCCTATTTCTAGGTTTTCACTACATGCTTTTTTTGCAATTTTCTATTGATTTTTTTTTTTTTTGATTTTTATAATTTTTGCATTTACAAAATATATATAGAGCCCTTGCATTGGGATTTCAAGGATAGAACTTCTTGAGATGGATACTGTTAAGAGGTTCATCCAAAGGATCTCCCTCAGGTGTGGACAATTGATAAGCCCTAGAGCCATAAACTGCTGTAACTACAAAAGGACCTAACCAATTGGGTTTGAACTTGCCCTTCTTCTCATGATGCAATTGATTCTTTGGATTTTTGCGAAGGACTGAGTCACCCAGCTGAAAGTCTCTGATCTTTACCTTGCTGTTATACTGATGAGACATACACTATTGATAGACTTTCAAATGATCATAAGCTCTCTAATGACATTCATCCAACAGTTCTAGTTCAGTCAACCACGCAACTCTATAGTCTTCATCAGGAATCAAATCTTTGAGAGTGACACGAAGTGAAGGCAACTCGACCTCGAGGGGCAGGACTGCTTTGGATCCATAGAAAAGGGAATATGGGGTGGCTCCAGTAGGAGTACAGATGGAGGTATGGTAAGCCCATAAGGCTGGATTCAGTTGGATATGCCAGTCACGGCCAACGTCATTGACAGTCTTTTGTAGGATTTTAACAATAGTTTTATTTGATGCCTTAGCTTGGCCGTTTCCTTGGGGATAGTATATGGTGGAATAGTTATGGGTGATATGGAATTTTGCACATAGTTCATCCATGTCCTAATTTTGAAACTGTTTCCCATGATCAGTAATGAGATACATAGGTATACAATATCTACAAATGATATAATTTAAGATAAACATGGATATTTGTTTCCCTACGGTGGTAATTGATGGAACGACCTCAATCCATTTAGTAAAATATTCTATTGCAGTGAGAATCCATTTGTGACCGTTGGAAGATGGAGGGTTGATAGCACCCATGAGGTCAAGCCCCCACTGAGTGAATGGCAAGGTAGTTGTAAAAGGATGTAACTCTTGTGCTGGAGCATGAATAAGGTTTCCATGTATCTGACATTTCTTGCATGCCCTAGCAAAATGAAAGGAATCTATTTCCATGGTAGGCCAATAATAACCCATATGCATGAGTTTCTTAGCCAAAGAGGGACCACTTGAATGTGTCCCACAAATACCATCATGTACATCTCACAAGGTAGTTTGAGCTTCATCATGCTTGAGACATCGTAGGAGAGTACCGTCAAGACCTCACCGATAAAGGGTATCAGATATTAGGACATAGTGGGAGCCTTGGTGGAGAAAAGTTCATTTTTGATTTCGAGATAGGTCAGGGGGTAGGATGTCATTTTTTAGATAGGAATAAATTTTTCCATATATTGGGGAGTTGTGTCCAATTAGATGACATATAATACTCATATCGGGATCATCATATGCAGGACAAGTCAGGGATTCCACTAAGAACTCAAAATGGACCTTGGTATCTTCTGTATCAAACAAAGAAGCAATCGTTGCCATTGCATCAACAACCTTGTTATCATGCTGAGGAATCTGCTCAAAAGTGATGACTGCAAAATATTGTTTGAAGTCATCAACCATATGTTTATATGGTAATAAATTATCATCTTTAGTCTGATAATCATAATTAACCTAGTTTATAATCAACTGAGAATCCCCATAGACATTTATTTCAGTTACTTTCCATTGTAAAGCCATCTTTAACCCAATCAACAAGGCTTCATATTTGGCTACATTGTTGGTGCAAGGAAAGAGTAGCTTCTAAGATTTTGGAATTGTGTATCCTTGTGGTGTGACAAAGAGAATACTAGCTCCTGAACCCTGTTGAGTATATGATCCATCAAAATATAGTTGCCAGGTTTGTGTAGATAAAGCTAAGATGTGTGCATCAGGAAACTCTATGTGTATTGGTTGGTCATCCATTAATGGAGCATTTGCTAGCTGATCTACTATCACTTGAGCTTTGATAGCCTTCCTGTCCACATATTCAATATCAAATTCACTAAGTAGCATGACCCACTTAGCCAATCTTCCTGTCAATGCTATTTTGCTTAATAGATACTTTAAAAGATCAATCTTTGCGATGAGCTGGATTGAATGTGACAACATGTAATGTCACCACTTCTGTGATACAAAAATAATGGCCAGACATGCTCTTTCTATAGGAGAATAGTTTAGCTCATATCCCACTAGGGTGCGACTGATATAATAGATGGCTTTTTCTTTTCCCTCATGATCTTGCTGAGCCAAAAGAGCACCTAGTGAGACTGTCGTAGTTGAAATGTAGAGCAAGAGTGTCTTGCCCAAAATTGATGACATTAGAGTTGGAGGATTTGCCATATATTGCTTGATTTTATTAAAAGTTGCTTCACACTGATCATCCCATTGGAATAAGATATTTTTATGCAACAAATGTTGAAAGGGATGACTTCAATCTGCTAGTTGAGAAAAAAATCTTCAGATGGATTGGAGACATCCTTGCAAGGATCTTAACTGAATGATGTTAGTGGGGGAAGCCATCTCCAGTATTTCTTTAACTTTTTTTGGATCTACTTCGATTCCTTTGGCTGAGACAATGTACCCTAACAGTTTACCAGATGTGACTTTGAAGGCACATTTCTTTGGATTGAGTTGAATCTGATACTTTTCCATCTAGGTGAATATTCAATCCAACACTCTCAAATGACCAACTCTGTCTTTGGATTTTGCTAAAATATCATCAACATAATCTTCCATAATGGTGTGCATCATATCATGAAAGATTGTGGTCATTGCTCTTTGGTAAGTTGCTCCAGCATTTTTGAGGCTAAAAGGCATCACATTCTAGCAGTATGCACCCCATGGACAAGTAAAAGCAGTCTTCTCTTGGTCTTCTGGTGCAATCTTGATTTGGTTATAGCTAGAAAATCCATCCATTAATGATAACATCTCATGCCCAGTTGTCAGATCAATAATAATGTCAATATTTGGCAGAGGAAAGTCATCTTTTGGACAAGCTTTATTAAGATCTCAAAAATCAATACAAGTCCTGATAGACTTGTCTGGTTTTGAGATGGGGACAATATTTGAAATCCACTCAGCATAATCAATAGCTCAAATGAATCAAACATCTAGGAGCTTCTTCAATTCTGCTTTAACCATTAGTGCAATGTGGGGGTGCATCTTGCGGAGTTTCTACTTAACTGGTTTTACACCTGGTCTAATAGATAAATTATGCATAATGAGATTTGGATCCAGGCCAAGCATATCAGCATAGGACTAGGAAAAGTTGATTTGTCTTTCTTTGAAATTTTTTGCAAAAGCTTCTTTCTCCGATTCTATCAAGGATGTTGCTACTTTGAGGATGCACAGAGACTCTTCTGTTCCAATGTTAAGAGGTATTATTGGTTCTATAAGAATAGCAAATTGCTCTCGATACAAATAGTTGGGAAGAGTGTTAATCCTTCCATCGTCAGGTGCCTTAGAGAGGTTTTCACCATCAGATGCATCATTTCTTTTTACTATTTTTGGATCTAATACTGCCACTGAGTGGTTTTCACCATTAGATCTGTTGATTATTTTTATATTTTTATGACTAAAAGGATTGACACTCTCACCAAAGTAGGCCATGTCATTGAGTTCTATCAAAAATCTTGACTTGTGATCTCCTAGTGGTAAATGATCTCTGATTCCAAGATAGTCAATGATTACATCATCATTATGGAATACATCAAGTTCTGGATGATCGAGAGAATCCCAATCGATAAGTTCAGGATGTACAAGAGGCATTGGATCATTCGGGTTAGTTTCAAAGGTAGAGATGGTATTGATGGAAAATTTTTCAAGGTTTATGATGGTATCAGTGAGGTCTATTTCCATACTCTCATCCGATTCATCTATCACAAGATAAAGGTCACTTTCCTCACAATCGACAAAAGTAGTATCTCGTGGGACTAATCCTAGTGAGTTAGTCTTTGAACTCTCTCCCTCATGGTAATCATTACTATAGTGATGGACAACATCAACTCCTATTTCTTCAGTACAATTAGATAATGAATCCCATTCATAATCATTTGAGTCAGAATCATCATTATCCCCAAGTCTATTAATGATTCTCTGTGCTATCCTTTGTTTCTCTGGATCTACGTACATACCATTCTTTCTGAATTGTAAAGAAAGAGCTTTAGATATCTCATGAAAAGGTGTGACCTTTACTTTTCCTTTTGGTTCTTTTGGTCCTTCTCCTTTGTATCCTAATCCTGTAGTCTCTTTGATAGTTTGGATTTTGCAAGATCGGTTTGATAACACCTTCTCTTTGTAACCCTATAGGTCCAGTACCATGGTATCCCATATTTTGTAGCAAAGTATACCCTTTACCATAGACATCAGGTGATATATATTCATGTTTGACATCCTCTTTATTTTTCTGTGACTTAAGCAAATGATTAGCATTTTGCTCAGCTGCCTCTTTGGATATTGTGCCCCCACTTATAAATGTGTCATAAACAAGTGTCGAAGGGGGTTTTGATTACTGTTTAGTGATCAAAGATCTACCATATGATCTAGGAGATAAAGGTAACTCTATGATGCAAAGAGCTTGACCTAAAGTGTATTCTCCCATACTTCTTTTATGTCTATCTTGATCCCATTTGATTTTGAAGTTGATGCTATATTACTAGGATCACTAGGTGTAGTTGTAGAAGATCCAATATGGTTATAAGGTATCAAAGAGTTAGATGTCTTCACAGAGCTACAATATTGGAATGAATTAGTGTCTCCTTTGATATTGACCTCCTGACCATTATGAGGGAATTTTAAGCATTGATGATAGGTTGATGGTACAGCTTGCATGGAATGAATCCATGGTCTTCCCAAGAGAATGTTATAAGCAAGATCCATGTCTAGGACTTGGAAAGGTACATATTTGATTATAGGACCTACTCTAATTGGTAAAACAATAGACCCCTTGGATGAACTCTCTTCCTCATCATAAGCTTTTATTGTGATTTTCTTCTTGGGATCAACAACATTTTCAGAGAATCCCAATGCAAGGACTAGTTTCAATGTACAAATATTTAAGCCAACTCCTCCATCTATTAGTACTCATTTGATTTTGTGACTCTAGACAAGGACTTCGATATGTAGGGGAGCATTATGAGGTTGGGTAATAGCTAAGTCATCATTCTTAGTGAAGGATAGGTAATGTGGGGTTGTTAAATGGCCCACCATAGCTTGAAATTGATCATGATCTAGATTTGTGGGGACTTGGGTTTCTAAGAGAGCTTTTTCAAGGATATCTTTGTGAGATGGGGATAGATGCAAAAGCTCTAAGATGGATATCTGGGCAGGTGTTTTCTTGAGTTGTTGCAAAAGGTTGTATTGGTTGGAAATATTTGTTGTAGACTTTGGGACATAAACAAACTTGTTGTGAGGTGCATTTGGTTTAGACTAGACTCCTTGGAGAGTAACTTTGGATTGAGCATGAGTAGTAACATGGATTGGTTGACTCTCTAATTTTCCTTTGATGGTAATGACATTGGCATAATACTTAGAAGGATGACATTCAGAAATGTTACCAACATATTGATAGGGAGTGGAATTATAATTGGCTTGATTGTCACTCTTAGTGTTGGAAGAACCTCCTTTTTCATGCTAAAGAAGTGGATCTTTGAAATCTGTATTTGATTCATTTGAGGTATGTTCATCAACACTAATTTCACTACTTTCAATTAGATCTTGAACTACATTTTTGAGTCTTAGGTAGTCATTGGTTTTATGTCCTTGTCCTCTATGAAACTCACAATAATCATTCGCATTCCACCAAGAAGGTTTTACTCTAGGTTCATAGTCTTTCATTTCAGGAAGCGTAATGAGTTTCTTTTTGATTAACTTCTGTAATGCTGATTCGAGGGATTCCCCTAAAGGAGTAAAATTTCTTCGAGGTGACATACAAGGCAATCTTGGTTTAGATGAATCTTTGTTGGTGTTTTGATTTGATGATTGATTGCTGTAGGTTCCTTGAGTAGCATTGGCCTGACTTGTGAGATTGAGAAGGGGTTGTGTTGGTTTGACATTATGATTATAACCAATCCCATCATTGACAATGTTTTTGTTTTTATTCCAGAATTTCAATTTGTCAGTGTTGTAGTTGTTGGAATTGAAATTTGAGGATCTAGCATTGTCTTTAGAATAAAGTTTGATCTCACCTTTTCGGACCATGGCTTCCTCAATCTTGATACCATTTTCTATGAGCTTATTGAAGTTTGGTGGACATTGCAATTGTAACCTATAACTCATTTTTGGTGTAAGGTTATGTTAAAAAATATCCATCTTTTCTTGTTCAGGAATCGTTTATGGATATTTGGCAAATAATTGATGTCATCTTTGCAAAAAAGTAAGGAAGGGTTCTCCATTCTTTTGATGTGCATTGCAAAGATCAAGCATAGTGGCTTCATGTTTGATGTTATATGAATAATGAGTCACAAATTTGTCAAGAAGCTCATTGAAAGATTTGATGCCTGGCGGTAGTTTAGAGAACCATTCCATGGCTTGTCCTCCTAAACTTCATGGAAATAGTCACATAAGATAAGTGTCATTGTGAGCGAATTCAATACAAGCAGCACAAAACTCATGAATGTGGTCTTGTGGATCCGAATTCCCTTTGTATTTGTCAAATTTTGGTATTTCAAAATGAGGAGGGAATGGAATCATTGCTAAATTATTATCAAAAGGATAAGGACATATATCATCCAAGGAATACTTCTTTGTTGATGATCCATTTTGGATGTCATGGATTTGTTGTTGAAGCATCGAGATTTGTTGTAGAACGGGATCCAAAGATAACGTGTTTCCTTGAGTGTTTTGGGAAACATGGTTGTGGGAAGCATTGTTTTGAGAAGCATGATTTTGGGAAGCATGGTTTTGCTGATCATTTTGAGAAGCATAAGATGGTTGCTTGATTTCTTTTTCTCCATGAGTATCTTGAGAACTATTAGGAATTTCTTGATTGGTTACAATAGTTGGTTCTCTAAGATGAGAGATATCAAAATCACTTGGTAGTTTGGCTCCTTGTTGAGCAAGCATGAGGAAATACATCTCCCTATCTAGGTCTAGGAGTCTTTCCATGACATGATAAAATCGAGGATCTTGTGTAGCATCCCTAAGTTCTTGATCTGTGGGTTCCTCTTCAGATGTAAAAAGTGAAGTTTTCTTAGGAGCTTCGAGCCAAGGATTCTCATCATTACTTTTGTTTCCTTCCATTTTGTCTAGGGATTCTAAATAAACAGGTTGTTTTAATTTCCAAGATCGAGTTTGAACCATAAAATGGGAAAATTGATTTGTGGAATGAAAGATGTTTGATGAAAAGATATGGAAATGGTGTATAGAAAAGATAGTGAAAAGGTGTTGAAAAATGATGAGACAACTTGATAAAATCTAAGTCAATAGGAAGTATAGATTTCACTATGATATGACAAAGAAAATCAAGAGATAATAACCTAGGTAAGTTTGATTGAGGATGATAGATCCTGATAGGATAAACTCACAAAGATCAAAATCTGATAGATAGGGAAATGTTTCAACACTAGATTTGGAATTTCAGAAGATTGGAAGAAATGATTTGATGATTTTTGGTGAAGAAAGGTTGATGAAAATTGATGAAAAGTGATGGAAATGGTCAAACTAAAGATCAATGGTCTGTGTATCTCGAATGTTTTTCCAGAATCTTACTAAGGATGAAAATGAGTATCTAAAAAAGTGATTTTGAAAATTTCAAAGTTTTGGAAATGCTCACTGTTGTAAATGCGCAACAACAAATGCGTAGGATAGATTGAGAAATGTGCAATAAAATGAAATAGATGCGCAACAAGTTGTGACTGATGTGTGGAAAAATTTTCAAATGCGCAAAATAGTTTAATGTATGCACAACAAATTGGTATGAATGTGCAGGTTTTTGTTTCTGATTGATTTGAACTGCAAGATTTGGAAATTTTGTCTGATTTTCTGATGTTTTCTAGTTTTTGGGCAAATGAAAAATGCATAAACACACACACGTAAGACAAAAATGATTTTAATCTAACTATGCTAATATGAATGCACAAACACACTTACAATCCTATGGTTGGCAAGGATGATATCTGCTGAATCCCCACTAGAATAATAAAATCTAGCCATGCAAATTCACAGCAGACAGCCTAGGAAATTGGAGGCACGGGCTCCTCCTTATAGTGCACTCACTTCTCAGGCACACCAAGTTCTGAATTCAATGGGTCATTACTTCCCAAAGAACTGCTATCTCTACTATGAACCATGAGTAATGTGGGGTGTCTTCACGAGCTTGGGTGACTCCTTGAGCCAACAGATAGAAGGTTTTTGGCCACTATACAAAAGCTTGTAGTAAGGACATCCATTCAGGTTGTTGTGATCAAGTCATTTTCCCAATTAAGGGGACTCTCCCAATCCTTTCAAAGCAAGGCTTTCACCTCTACTAAGTAGGACTTTAACGCACCACTAGGGTACTGGAGGAGATTTTGGTTGCCACAACGAATTCACACCTATTTAATGTGAGAATAATCACACTAGCATTTTTTATATACCAGTTTAAAAGGGCTTGGCTTTAGCGTATTACAGGTTGGGTCGTTCCTTGGGGTGAGTACCTCTTTTCCCACCAAAGTCTGCCCTCTAAAAATTATAACAATTTCTCTTACACCCAAGGTCCACGAATGGCGAGGGGAGAGGATACATTGTTATAATTTTGGGATTACAAATAGCTTAAAAAGAAAAACATGATAGACACTTGATTCTATTTTAAAGAAGACACACAAAGCAAAAACATGTCTTTTTTTAAGCCCAAACGAGATTGTAGTTTATTTTGCAAACCCCTTGGCAATCTGCAATCAAATTGTTAGAAAAATTTTTCTTAGCAAATGGGGTCTTCAAAATAACGTCCTAAAAAATAGCCTAAAATACTACTAGAACGAACAGACACTTGTTAAAGCAAAAATCAAAATAACTTTGAAAATTTTTATGTATCTACTATATAAAACAAATGCCAATAACAGCTAGTGAATGCGCAAGAATATTGAATGAATGCATAGGAAAGATGGATGTGTAGAGGAAAGATACTAATGCGTAGTGAGATGGTATATATGCACCAAAATTACAGATGCGCAACAAAAAATTATGTATGCATGAAACAATTGAATGAATGCACAACAAGTTGACAGAAAATGGAAATGCAGAATGGAAAATTGCGACTGTGGCGTCACGAAATGGATTCGCAATAGAAATTGTTAGGAATAAGGTGTCTCAACCTTGTATAATTCCTATTCTTATTATTTGTTTTGTAAATGTATTTTTTGCAAATAATAAAATTAAGTGTGAGTGTACATGTCTAGTTGGCATGTTGATGTGTCACTCCACTTGATGTGTCGACATCTTGTGCGTAAAGAGATCATGACTGAAACGGTCATGACAAATTCCTATGATGCGTAAGAACTATTTAAGGAATGTGCTATGATAGGTGTAAGAGCATCTTATGACTTGGGCCTATTTGGGCACCCAAGAAGAAGTGGTTGGTGTGTGTAAGAGAATATGCCAAAAATAGGTTGGTATGACAAATTCTCTTACACTTCTCTTATGACCATTATTTTTGGTGGATTCTATGACAAGCTATCATAGTCTATTCTAGGGATGGATGCCTATTCTTGGGATTGCATGTAACAACTATGTACATGTGGCTTTGTGCATAGGTCTTGGTGGTTGGACGCCAAACTCCTTTTTTGGGTATTTTTTGGGTCCTAAGGAGTCTATATATATGATGCTACTTCTATGGGAGAGATATAAGTTTTACTAGTCTCTCATCTCCTGAAAGAACATGCATTGCAAGTGTGTTGTAGTCTTTGTGTTGAAGATAATACATTGTGCAGGTTTTGGAGGGGTGGGGTTGTTTTACCGAAAGGTTTTTCCCCACTGGCATATCTTTGTGTTTATGTGTTTCAATCTTCTCTATCTATTTTTTGTATGCAATATCTTTGTTAAAATAGTTAATGAATCTGAAATTGTAAGGATTTAAAAATAATTTGCACAATACTTTCCTTTAGAGATTAGTGTAGGAAGCTATTTCCGCACCTGAGTTTCCTTACAAGTGGTATTAGAGCCTGATCAACTTTTGATCCTAGTTGTTGGGTAGGGTTTTTTGAGCTAATCTCAAGTTGAGTGGGAGTTTTGTGCAGAGCATTCTGAATCTTAATTGTAGATTGAGATGGCAAGTTCCTCATACAGTAGAATGGAGGTAGAGAAATTTAATGGCACTAATTTCGAGTTGTGGAAACTCAAGATGGAAGACATGCTTGAAGACCACAATCTATGGGAGGCTACTTCACTTGATGTGAAACCTACAATGATATCACAAGTGGATTGGGAGATCAAGGATCGAAAGGCTAAGGGTCTCATCAAACTCTGTCAAGCAGATGCCGTTCTTCTAAATGTTCTTGATGAGACTACTGAAAATTCTTTATGGAAATGGCTTGGGTCTATGTATCAAGCAAAATCTTTGGTGAACAAGTTGTTCCTAAGAAAGAAGTTGTATTCTTTAAGAATGGAGGAAGGTGGATCCGTAACTGATCATCTCAATGCATTTAATTTATTGATTACACAGTTGGCATCATCCAGTGCCAAGATCGAGGAGGATTGTTGTATGACCCCACTTTGTTCCTTGCCAGATTCATGGGACCATCTTGTGATGGCTCTCGAAAGTAATATAGTCACATTCCATATGGATGATGTGGTGTCTTTGCTGCTATCTGAGGAGATGTGAAGAAAGACTTTAGATTCATCTAAGGAAGCCCTTGCTGTTTGTGGGAGATCCAATGATAGAGGAAAGCAAAATGACAACAAGTCAAAGAAGGGTACTTCCAAATCTTGTGGGAGTTCTAAGACTCCTGGAAAGTCCAAGGTGAATGTTGGAACTGTGATAAAATTGGGCACTTCTGGAGGGACTGCAAAGAACTGAAGAAGAAGAAGAAAGGCTTAGATTTAGCTTCTGAAAAATCTCAAGAAGATGGAGATGCTTTTATTGCAGCTTTGGCAGCCCATGCATCTAATGATGTGTGGTTTGTAGACTTGGGTGCTTCTTTTCACATGACCTCTCATTGAAACTGGTTCTCAAAATATGAAGAGTTCGATGGTGGAAAGGTGTACTTGGGTGATGATTCTCACCTAAAGATAGTTGGATGCGGAAGGGTCACTATCAGATTTCTTGATGGATGAGTAAAGGGAATCAATAGAGTTATGCACATTCTGGGTTTGGCATGAAACTTATTATCTATAAGTATGCTGAATGATGTAGGTGTGCAAGTTGTCTTTTTGAAAGATGGATGCAAGATGATGAGAGGTTCTATGGTGCTCACTAGAGGTACTAGGAGAGGTACTTTGTTTCAGCTTGAAGCATGCATTACTCAATGCAATAGTTCTTCTATTTCAAAGAAGAGAGTAGCTATAACTTCATCCCCACCATCTAAACAAGTAGTAAAGAAGACTGTGTCTATGGTAAACAAAATTGTGCTTAGTTTTACTCTAGTTCTCACAAATCTTCTGATGTTTTGGATCTTATTCATTCTGATGTATTTGGTCCTGTAAAAGTTCCTTGAATTTCCAAGTCTATATTTTTTGTATCTTTCATAGATGATTACAGTAGAAGGACTTGGCTTTATTTCCTTAAAAGTAAGACACAAGTCTTTAGTTGGTTCAAGGAATTTAAAGCCCTTGTAGAGAATCAGACTAGTAAGAAGATTAAGTGTGTGAGAACTGATAATGGTGGTGAGTTTTGGTCAACAGAGTTTGAACAGTTCTGTAAAGAATGAGGTATCAAGAGGCATAAGACAACTCCTTATACCCCACAGCAAAATGGAGTTGCGGAGAGAATGAACATGACACTAATGGAGAAGGCTAGGATTATGCTTAGTGGAGCTGGTTTAGAACAAAGGTTTTGGGCTGAAGCTATGGCCACTGCTTGCTATCTAGTTAATAGATCTCCTACATCAACTCTTGTTGGTAAGACACCCATGGAGGTGTGGTCTGGTAAGAAGCCTTCAATTAGAACCGTCAAAAATAAAAACCTTGTTGAGGGGTTAAATGATTGCAATCTCGAGTTCAACTTCTGTGAACACTGTGTCTATGGTAAACAAAATCGTGTTTAGTTTTACTCTAGTTCTCACAAATCTTCTGATGTTTTGGATCTTATTCATTCTGATGTATTTCATCCTATAAAAGTTCCTTCAATCTCCAAGTCTGTATTTTTTGTATCTTTCATAGATGATTACAGTAGGACTTGGATTTATTTCCTTAAAATTAAGACACAAGTCTTTAGTCAATTCAAGGAATTTAAAGCCCTTGTAGAGAATCAGACTAGTAAGAAGATTAAGTGTTTGAGAACTAACAATGGTGGTGAGTTTTGCTCAACAGAGTTTGAATAGTTCTTTAAAGAACAAGGTATCGAAAGGCATAAGATAACTCCTTATACCCCACAACAAAATGGAGTTGCAGAGAGAATAAACAGGACATTGATGGAGAAGGCTAGGAGTATGCTTAGTGGAGCTGGTTTAGAACAAAGGTTTTGGGCCGAAGCTATGTCCACTGCTTGCTATCTGGTTAATAGATCTCCTACATCAGCTCTTGTTGGTAAGACACCCATGGAGGTGTGGTTTGGTAAGAAGCCTTTAATTAGACATCTTCTTGTTTTTGGTTGTGAAGCTTATGCACATGTTCCAAAGGAGAAAAGATCTAAGTTGGAAAACAAAGCTGTCAAATGTATTTTCATTGGATACAGTGTTGGTGTGAAAGGATACAAGCTTTGGGATCCTATGACTAGTAAGGTGTTGTATAGTAGAAATGTTATTTTCAGAGAGCTAACATCTTCTCCTATTGTGCTACAATCAGATGAAAAAGAAAAGGAAAAAGATGTTGTTCAGTTGCCTCCTACCCCTGAGAAGACTGAACAGAGAGACCATGTTGGGCCTAATGATGAGGAGAGCTCTAGCAGCTCTGATAGTTCAGAAGAAGAGGAAGAACAACCTCAACCTCAGCCCTTGAGGAGATCCACGAGAGAAAGAAAGCAACTAGAAAGGTTTGGTTATTCTATGTTAGATTCCAATTGTGCCTTTTCTTTGATTACTAACACTGATGAGCCTAGATCTGTGAAAGAGGCTTTGGGCATGGAAGATGCAGGTTCTTGGATTAAGGCTATGGATGATGAGATGGCTTCATTGGAGAAAAACAAAACTTGGGACCTTGTACCTTTTCCTAAAGGGAGAAAATTTGTTGGTTGTAAATGGGTATTCAAGAAGAAATTTTGTGTAGATGGCAGTGTTGAAAGGTACAAAGCTAGATTGGTTGCAAAGGGGTATTCATAGGTAGAGGGAATAGATTATGGTGAAATATTCTCTCCTATTGCAAAGTTGACATCCATTAAATTTCTATTATCTCTTGCTGCATCATATGATTTAGAGATAGAACAGATGGATGTGAAGACAACTTTCCTTCATGGTGATTTGGAGGAAGGGATTTATATGTCACAGCCTGAGCACTACATTGTTAAAGGTAAAGAATCCTTAGTTTGTAGATTAAAGAAATCTCTATATGGTTTGAAGCAATCTCCTAGGATGTGGTACCTTAAGTTTGATGCCTTTGTGTTGTCAATTAGATTTGTAAGATCAAAATTAGATCATTGTGTTTATTTTAGAGTTGAAAATGATCACCTTCTTATTGTTGCATTATATGTTGATGATATGTTGCTGTTTGGGAAGGGTAAGGGTATGATTTCTGATTTTAAATCTTAGTTGTCAGCATAGTTTGAGATGAAAGATCTTGGGGTAGCTAGGTACATCTTAGGTATGGAAATCAGTAGAGACAGGTCTAACAGAAAACTTTGGTTGAGTCAGAGTAAGTATGTGAAGTCTGTGTTGGATAGGTTCAGCATGGCAGATTGTAGACCACTTTGTGTTCCAATTTTTGTGGGAACAAAGTTATCTATAGATGATTGTCCAAAATCTCCTAGTGAGGTGGAGGACATGAGTAGAGTACCTTATGCTAGTGCAGTTGGTAGTCTTATGTATGCTATGGTCTGTACTAGACCAGACATTGCCCAAGCAGTGGGAGTCCTGAGTCGGTTTATGGCTAACCTTGGACGGGTACATTGGGATGCAGTTAAGTGAGTATTTAGATATTTGAGGGGTACATCTGATTACTCCATATGTTATCATGGTAACTCTTCTGGATCTCTGCATTCAGTTTGTATTCATGGGTTTTTGGATTTAGATTGGGCAGGTGATATTGACAACATGAGATCCACTAGTGCTTATGTGTTCACTATGTTTGGTGGTTCCATTAGTTGGATGAGTAAGCGACAACTTGTGGTTGCTTTGTCCACTATAGAAGCTGAGTACATGGCTGCTACTCATGCTTGTAAGGAAGCCATTTGGCTTAGGAGATTATGTTCTAATGTTGGTGTTGATGCAGAATAGATTACTATTTGGTGTGACGGTCAGAGCGCTATTTGCCTTACAAAAAATCCAACTTTCCATGCCAGAACGAAGCACCTTGATGTGCAGTTTCACTTTGTGAGAGATATGGTGGAAGATGGAAAGGTAAATTTGGAGAAGGTAGATACTATGAAGAATGTTGCAGATGCATTAATGAAACTAGTGGGCACTGAGAAGTTCAGATGGTGTTCAGAGTCTATGGGCCTTTTGGCCTATAGCGGTTAAAGTTCCTATTATGTTCCTGCTGCTCTTACAAGGTGTTTGACAAGTGGGAGAATGTTAGGAATAAGGTGTCTCAACCTTGGATAATTCCTATTCTTATTATTTGTTTTGTAAATTTATTTTTTGCAAATAATGAAATTAAGTGTGAGTGTACATGTCTAGTTGGCATGTTGATGTGTCACTCCACTTGATGTGTCGACATCTTGTGCATAAGGAGATCATGACTGAAACGGTCATGACAAATTCCTATGACGTGTAAGAACTATTTAACGAATGTGCTATGATAGGTGTAAGAGCTTCTTATGACTTGGGCCCATTTGGGTGCCCAAAAAGAAGTGGTTGGTGTGTGTAAGATAATATGCCAAAAATAGGTTGGTATGACAAATTCTCTTACACTTCTCTTGTGACCGTTATTTTTGGCAGATTCTATGACAAGCTGTCATAGTTTATTCTAGGGATGGATGCCTATTCTTGGGATTGCATGTAACAGCTGTGTACATGTGGCTTTGTGCATGGGTCTTGGTGGTTGGATGCCAAACTCCTTTTTTGGGTATTTGTTGGGTCCTGAGGAATCTATATATATGATGCTGCTTCTATGGGAGAGATATAAGTTTTAGTAGTCTCTCATCTCCTGAAAGAACTTGCATTGCAAGTGTGTTGTAGTGTTTGTGTTGAAGATAATACATTGTGCAGGTTTTGGAGGGGTGGGGTTGTTTTACCAAAAGGTTTTTCCCCACTGACATATCTTTGTGTTTCTGTGTTTCAATCTTCTCTATCTATTTTCTGTATGCAATATCTTTGTTAAAGTAGTTAACAAATCTAAAATTGTAAGGATTTAAAAAGAATTTGCACAATACTTTCATTTAGAGATTAGTGTAGGAAGCTGTTTCCACACCTGAGTTTCCTTATAGAAATGAACAGATGCACATAAATCATGGATGAATGCACATAAATAACTTGTAGAAAAACTTGCACACGAAAAACTAAAAATTGAAAGTGAAAAATTAACTATTCTAAATTAACTATGCAAAATTAGGTGAATAATATTCTAAATAATAAATTAACTATTTAAAGATTAATAAATCTATCTAATTAGCAAACTACAATGAAGAATACAATCAAAATAAAGCTAAAATAACATTTTACCTTCACCAACCGTGTAGCTTGTCTCCATTGCTCTCCTAGCCTTGATTTCTTGAAGATGTTGAGCTCTCAAATTTCCAAATGAAGTCTTTTCCCAAGATGCTACCAAAGTGTGGAGATTTGATGATGAATGCAAGGAAGCTTAAAGCTTGATTATGCAACTAATGGATGGAATGCAAGATGGATTTGATGATAATATAGATGCTTGAATGCTTTTAAAATGCTTGGATGCTTGGATGCTTGGATGTCTATTACAAAAATACCTATTAGCTCACAAAGGGGAAATGAGGCTCCTTTTATAGATTTTTGGAGGATCTAAGCCTAGGTGGCACAATCCTACGGTGGAGAATGAAAGGTGGAAAATCCTAGGGTTAGGATTGACTTGGTTGAAGGAGTTGAGAAAAAGGGGGATGTAGTTGGAATGTGAGAGGGAGAATAGGGATGATGTTCCTCTCACATTGACATTGAGGAGAACAAGGTGGAAGGGAAAGACACATGTCAAGTGTCTCTCAAAGACCCAAGAGAGAAAGAGGGAGAGACCTTTTCCTCATGAGGACTCTTTATACAAGTGTCCCATGAGTCACCTTTGACCCTTAGAGGTGGCTTGAGAAGCCCTTTAGGAATAGGGCATGTCTCTTGACTTGGTTTAAGAGAGGACATGTGGTCATGAGACCAAGTCCTATAAGGCCACATAGCCCTTAAGAATAGGATGTGTGGGTGAGGATAATTACTAATAAATAATTAATAATAATTATTTATTTTAGCCAAAGTGATGTGTCAAGTGTCTAGGTAGGTGAGGTGGACTAGGGGACTTAGTCATATTTAGGTGATTGTATATTTAATTAAATCACTTTAATAAAATTAATTAGAAGACTTAGGATAGAGGAATAGACTATAGTGAATTTACTAAATAAATTGAATAATTTATTTAACAAATAGAGGAATAATTATTAATTAAATAATAAATATTTAATTAATTTATCAAGTCAATATTAATTAAATAATAAATATTTAATCAATTAATGAAGCCATTTTTAAGTGTATACACCCACAAACGCTCAATCATGAAAAATTTCAAAAGTAAGCTCAGTGACAGAGTCCTAGGGTGCATTTCATGGTAGTTGTGCATTTTTCATTTTCTTTTGAGCAACATTACTCTTTCACCAATGATCTTTACTCCATGGAATGTGAGGCCTTCTATCAAGCTCACCATCTTCTTCTTAGGTGGTCAACTATATCCTTAGAGATATGATTGAGTACCTGGGTATCATAAAGATAACTTTCCTGCACAAAGATGTTAGAAATCATTTCATATATAAGCATAAATCCATTGGCATATCCATATAAGCATAAATCACAATTGCATTCATTTCCTATCCATTTAAGTCCATCACACATTCATTTAGAAATAATTGCATAAGACATTAAATCAACTACTTAATTATTACATATTCATCTAATGTATCCATGGCATCAAAATCAAATAAACATTTGGATTCATATATAACCATCATACACACATCAATAGGAAATGAATCCATAAAAGGATCAACATGAAATAAAATTATCTCATAACAACCAATGGTACGCAAGTACAATGAGATTTAATCATATATCTCTATCATCAATATATCAATGTGCTACATCAAAGTATAGAAAGTCATCAGAGAAAGTCATCATATACAAACAACCAAAAATGGGGTAGATTAATAGAATATCAAAATCAAGAGGCTATCTCTCTACCATATCCTCAACATCTAGAGCATGTGGAGGTGGTGGTGGTGGAGGTACAACCTCATCAGCACATGGCATCTTTGTATCCTCAGATCTGGCTATAAACTATAAAAAGGGCATGACCTATTGTGTTGTTGGAACAACAACACTGTATGCCACTACATAGTATGAGGCTTTGCTCATCTGATGGATCACCACTTGCTGGTGATGGTCCCACTCAGCTATAAGTATGGCTATCCACTGATCTCTCTCTGGATTAAGCTTAATGATCTATTTGTCCCTCTCTGATAACCTTATCTGAGAAATGGAAACCTCAACCTATAGTGGCCGTACATGATCATGAAGAGAACAGATCACATCTTGTGGAGTCCTCTACCTCGGATCCTCCTCATCACTAGCTCTTCCTAACCTGTTGCTCTCCTCCCCCTCCTAGTGGGACCCTCTTCTCCTATCCACCCTTTACATCTAAAATCATAGTATGTCCGACACCTCTTCTATCTCTCCTCTATTGCTGGGGTACCGCTCTACTAGAACTAGCCCCTACATCTCCCCCTGTCGGTCCTCGTCCTATATCTCTCTGCCCATGTGGTGGTGGTGCATCACCCTCATCATCAATCCATGGGATAGGAGTTGGTGGATCTATAAAATGCAAGAAGAGATGTCTCACAAAATGCTCCCTATAATCTGGCAACATACCTGCATCTAATACTACCTCTAGGTAGTCCCATCTCACCCTCCTGACTAAAGCCAAATCTTGTAGGGTCATCACTGCCACCAATTTTGGTCCCCATCTAGATCTAATCTCATCTTTAAACTAGGTGTAGGCAGTGAAATCCTCTAACATCACCTACTAGTGACCATACGGACGTAGCACCCGAGATACTATAAACCTCTCCAAGACACCATGAGTACAATCGATTAGTGGTTGGGTCATGAACATCTCTCTTTGTTGTGATTTCTAGTCCCCCCATGGCTCTATCCCTAGATATGGTCACCATGTGACCACTATCATGTTGTCGATCTATCACCTCCAATAGACAGTCTTCCCCAAGTGGGGTTGCATGACGTAACCTATATATCTATAAATAAAGGGATGCCTCACAGTCCTAGCATTATCACACACATGCCAATAAATAGGTAGATACTCCCAAGCCCAAATTTGGAGAATCAAGACCCCTATAGATAAGGTCCTCGCTCCCCTGTATACAATCTCATGTAACTCACGATACATATGCGCTAAAATATAGGATCCCCACCCTAGCTTTGTTGAGATAGACAACAAGCTCTCTAACATGAGACTCCATCCACTCTAGAATCCTTGTTGTCCTCTTCCAGGCATAAGAAAGAAACCTTTATACCCAACCATCACACATGCTAGGGGAGACACCTGACTATACTTGGACATCATGGTATCCCACCATGCCCATCTCTCCAAGATGTCATCATCTTGGAATATCCTGTGAATAGCCAACATCCCAAGACGATGAATAGCCAACATCCTAAGACGATGTGATGCCTCATACTCTACCAAGGGACCACCAAAGGGAACACAAAGGATGTGATAGACATCCTTCGAGGTCATGGTAATCTCACCTATGGGTAAATGAAATGTGTTGTGCTCATTATGGAATCTCTCTACAAGATTAGGCAACAGTCTATGATTAACACAGATATCAGGGATCCCACCTAACTAACCAAACCCACACTCAACCAATATACCAAGATCATTCTTAGATAGGTGTGGTAGTAACCTCAACATTGGAAAATATGTGATCCTAAATTGAATGTCTTGAAGCACCTCCTGCAAGAAATCAACAACCTCAAAAACACTCACTATTTTCAATACGAGAAAACAAAGACAATGAGGTTTTCTCATATGAGTATTCGCACTGGCCAATATGACTAAACTATTTGATATGAGAAAACATACTTAATAGTATGAGTATCAAGACTTCATGATGTTTTCTCATACGAGTTGAGGGCACATCTGATACGAGTACTCCCAGAGATCCATATGAGTAAACTTTTGACTATGTTCACTCGTACAAGCCTTCTCACTAGCTTGTACGAGTAAACAAGACTCTTGACTCAAAAATGTAAAAACATACAAAAAATGGAAAGAAATCAATCAACTAAGGCCAATTTTCAATGACTTACCGTTGGTTTGTAGTTCCTCAACTTATTGTGCACCCATTGTCACTCGAATCGATGAGTTTCTACTAGAACCACCATTTTTTCTAAGAGGAGGTTTTTGAATTTCAAACTCAAAGAGGTAAAAATGAATTGAAAATGACACTTTTGGCCCTTATATAGGTTTTTGACCTATTTTTCAACTTGCTCCGATTGATGTAAAAATAAAACCTCTACCTAATTTGACCATTCTGATTTCATTTTTGAGATCAAAATCAAAATTTGACATCATGTCATTAGTCAAAATCATAGTTTGACTTTTTAACCCTATTTACAATTGACCACTTGAGCAATTAATCCTCCATTCTTCAAATCAATGCTATTTTCCTCTCTTCAAGTCATCAATGTGCCAGAATATTGGTCAAACCTTACCCAAATTTTGGTCAAATTTGGTCAATCAACCCTCATATCAGTGCAGAACGTGACCCAAACCTCATTAAATTAGATCTATTTCTTCTTGCATCATTTTATCTATCGAACTTACTTTCAATCACTGGAGCACCTAGCCATATTTTGATTTCACTCCTAAGGGGCATGATCATAACATAAAAAATTCAATGATCACATCATCAAACATTGAGAATTGTTAATCAAGCAATCATAACATCAAATCAAACAAAATAAAATCGCTAGGGGCATCTTAGCTTCATCGCATCACATCAAGTTGAGATTCTTCATTAACATCAAATCTCTAGGGGCATATCAGTTTCATCACTTCACATCAAACTAGTGTTGTTCTCATAAATTCATTTGGCTTCATCGCATCAAATCAAGTCAATGGCACTATCAATCTCTTAATGATAATTAGTTACATCACTTCACATCAAACTAGTTACTCATTCAAACCAAACCAATGGTTTAAGAGTGATAGAAGTATGAAAAAATGAAAAGAAGTTAAGGAAAGAATCCAAGAAAGTGTAATGCAAGAAGGAATTTTACCATAGATCAAGAATGAGATTATACTTCAATATCAATCACCAACATGAGAATGCTCCAAGAATCCAAACAATGAGCCAAGAGATTTTGAAAGGGGAAAGCAAAGAAAACCCCTTGTGACATTATGAATGAGGCCATAGCCTAAAATGAGAGAGAGAAGAGAGTAAAGGAGCAATATGCTCAATACAATAACTTCATCACAAGAAATGAGAGAGAGGAGCATCTCTTAAATAGAGATGAGAGAGAGGAGTTAGAATGTAACTCCCAAGTCTATGATTGCCACCATTCATAAGTGTGTGCAACAAGTGTCCATATCCTCTTAAGGAGGAATAAACTAATTTCCTTATAAAGGAATTACAAAAAATATGAGTTGTCCTCCCACTTTGACTAGAGGACAAAATGCAATAAGGATACTTTGGTTTATCCTAATTTACAATATTACACCAAGGAAAGATTATAAATTCTAACACCCCCCTTTAATCTTTACTTGGGGTTTTACAGAAATTTGCAGCTTGATTATCAAGATGAAGTAATTTGGATGTCGTCAAGTGTGCAAGAAGCCATCTAGTACATTAGTCTTTGATAGGAGTATAGGGGTCCTTTGGATGTGCCTTGATGAATCACCTGAAAAAGAAACATAGAAACAAGAACAAGACAACTATCCACAAGTAGAATTTCATCTTATATACAAGTTAGAAAATCTTTCAAGTTGAGTGATTATAATAAACTCTTATAGAGGAATAAAGATAAATGTACTTGTTCACCAACATGCAATGGAGTTAACATGATATTTAAAATAAATCAGTGCTCAAGAAAAGTCAAACTGAATAAGATAGGAATAATAATGCTCTTATAAAAAGGAACATACTAATGCACAAATGACCACAGACAAGGCCAACTAATGAAACCTACATCAACATTGCATCAATCACATGGATATAGACAGTCCATTAATGAGTTAGCCCACTGCAAGTGAATGGGTAGCTAATCCACAACTTGCATAACTCACGATCTAAACAATGAAGAATGTAGTTTATTATCAAATAGTATAAATCTAATAAATATAAGAGACGCAAGGATAATTAAGGTAGAACAAGAGCCTTAAGCACTAGATCAATGCAAGATCCCGAATGTCCAAGCATGGTTACGAAAGTGGACCAAAGGAAGGGTTTATGAGGAGTAACAACATATTGCCTTCAAATAAGAAATCCATCATGGACAAGCAACATCATTACCACGAGGAAAAAGATCAAGATGGGTCAAAACAACTTTCTCAAATAAAAGTCTCCTATATTGGAGTGCCCCGAGATATGTTACTCGCCTCACCTTATACACTCAAAAAAGAGCAAAGTGAATAAACTCATACCATGAATTAAGCAATTATAAGAGCATACACCAAGGAAACAAAGAATTTTGAAGGGGAAATCCCCATAAAATATCATCCTCGCACTGAGGAACAAAGTGGAACAAATGGAGGGAAACTCCATTGAGTAAGTGCACACCAATTATAGGTTGGAGGGATACTCCACGGGCCAGATAAGGCAACTACGAGTCAGTTAAAACTGTCGGGTCCACCATAGTTAACCTTGAAAAAATAATTAGCTCCCAATGCAACTTACACAAGATCAAATAAAATTCATATAAACCAATGGTATAAAACCATAAACTACTACCATGAGCATAAAGAGATGCTATAAAAGCATAAAACTGCAACCATGTGCAGATAGATCAATAGAACATAATAAAATTGAATCAAATTATTGAAAAATGAAGGCAATAGTGTAAGATAACTCATAAACCTGAATAATTTGAGATAAATAAGAGAAATTTGGAAGAGCACTAAGCATAAATTATTCAATATCAGTTAAAATCTCCATGCAAGGTGAACAAAAGTGTAAAAAAATTGAAAGGATGGGCCCACTATGGAAATATTGAAAGAACAAAATCATGTATCTAGAAAAAAAATGAAGAAAGAGGTTAGAGAGATTTGAATAAGGCAAGGATCGAGCAATCAATTAGCAATAGTGAAGTCACTTTAAAGTGTGAATCAGTTTAAAGTGCAAAATCAATTAACGAGCAAGTCAGTTTAACATAATGTTAAACAAGGAGTAAGCGAGAAGCTTATAACAGTAAGACAAAGCTATGATCAAGCTTTATTGAACTTATACCAAGGGGTCACCTAAACTTTTCATAATACTCATAAAGACAATTTTGTTAGATAACTCACAATACTTGAACAATTAAGATTTAGCCTTAGTAAAAACATTAGTTGCATTGGATCAATCATACAACTCATATCTTGTGACAAATTATTTCAAAAGTTTCAACAATAGGTTAGCTTAAAAAAACAAAAAAATGACCCCCTGTGCTTAAGAAACATTGAAAATTTAAGAGAACAAATGAAATTAATACATCTTCATTAATCATATTTAAAAAAATTGAATTTAATAAATATTCTATTAAAAGAAAAAAATATAGAAAAGTCAAATTGCAAAATCTTAAACAAAAGATTAGCTTGGAATGAAAAATTTACTCCTGTGGAGTCATGAAAAAATAAACTCCTTTACTTGAATACTAATGAAAATGAAAGTTCCAGTTTTCCATGTTAAGAGAGACATGATTATCATAATAATTAAAAGAGACATGATTACAATCTTTAAAAAAATACCCCTCTTAGATGAGATGAAGTTGTTTTAAAAAAAATAAACATCTCTAATTTTAAAACAATTAAAAATAGATTATTTTTATTTTAAAAGAATCAATTTCTTAAAATAAATTTAAATTGACATAAAAGATTAATTTTACACTTTGATTAAAAATCTTAAATTAAAAAAAACACATTAGAATCTTAACATAAAATGATTTTAGATATATATAGTTTAAAAAAAAACTCTTTATCCAAACTTAAAAATTTTAAATATAGAGTTTGTGTTTAGTTTTTATTATTAAAAAAAACTACAAACCAAACTTTAAGGAAGACAAGAATAGAAAAAATAAGAAATTAAATAAAGCTATTAGGAAGATAAGACATTCCTTACGTAAGTCAAGGAATATTAAAAAAAAACTAAAGGAAGAAAGAATCCTAAATTAGAGACTTCTGTAATGCATTAAGGAGAAGTAACGTAGGGATGAAGAGGCCAATTAAACAACCTGCAAAGCAATGATAAAGAAAAGAAACAAAAAAAGACTATCAATCCAAAGAGAAAGAAGATAAGCACATGACAAAAAATTGCTAAAGTTGGGAGCAGAATTAGGTGGACTTGCTGGAAATGTCAGGGAAGTGAAACATATGGGAGGTCAGTGATAAATAGTAGCAGACATTTTAAATGGCAGATACATTACAAATGATAAAAACTAACAATCAATTAGTGTTATTTTTAAACACATATATTATTAAGGCGGATACATAGATTTTAATAACTGAGAATCAATGTTTTTAGTGGGTTTAATAGCAAAAACAATAATGAAAGAGCTGCGAAAAAAGTTTAAAACAAAGTTAGAATATAAGTTAAAACAACAAAGCGGGCAGCACTTAAGGAAACAAGGTAAATTTTATGAATGCAGGAAGTATATGTTTCCATATATAAGGAATGTTAAAAAAAAGTTAAAAAAAAGTTAAAAAAAAGAGTATTATATTCTCTGAAGAGTAATTATATATATTCTCTGAAGAGTAAAGCAACAAGATTATTCTATACTGATCGTGGCTGAAGGTTCACATTCAACATCAAGATTATTTTTTCCTGGATGTGACATAAAATCTGAGCTTTATTAATAATTCAATGCTGTTGCATATTTCCTAAGCATTGCAGCTCCATTTTCAGACTGTTATTTGTAATAATGAGCAATAAAAATAATTTTGAGTTTGCTACTTGCAATGAAAGATTAGCCCTACATATCATAGTTCTAGAAATTATTTTTCAGCTATTGACTATTAAAGAACATTGTCCATTCAGTAGTTTACAAATGTACATATTTATGGACATGAAAGCCTATACAAAAAAATGAAATGATTTGCCAAGAGTTGTGAAGAAGTGATACCTACTGCTGCATGAGTAAGGACAGGCTGTTGCGCAAGGATAGAAGGCAAAGGTTTATAATTTCCTGCAACAAATGGGCTGCGTATAAAATAAGGTAATAACAATTATTAACAAGGTGAGAGAAGCTGACAGGGTCAACAAAACAAGGAGTTAGAATCTGTTGCGTAAAAAGGGATCCTTGAGTGAGTAATAAGCTATTGTGTGAGGAAGAGCAACATGTAGTTGCATGAGTAAGACTGAGGGGGAATGGAGAGAAGAATGCATCAAAGAAATGGCCAAAGTGATTTGTTAAATGGGTTGGGTGTGGGTTATGGGAGAAAAGGTTGTGGAATCAATGATCCTCATTCGAACGCAGCTCTACTAGCATATCCAATGCATATTATGCAAATATTTCATTTCTTTTTATTCATCCAGATAATATCTCTTTGACACTTCGGTCAAACACTTAACTTTCTTTGATTACTTGTGCATGTTAGAAAAGGCATTTACAATTATAATCTGTGATAAAAATAAGCCTCTGTTATATTTCGTTGTATATTCTTACGCTGCAAACAGGGACGTAAAAAATTGAAGAAATCTTTACAAAATCTCAGAGGCTGGCTTCACAAAAGAAACTTGAATAGGGACAAGTGAAACTTGAACTGGTGTGAAGGGAGGGGTTGCACAAACAAATGAAGGGAGGGGCTGTGCAAGAAAGGATTTAACAAAAGATTTAACAACAAATTCATGCCAAAGGAGAAGGCTATGCAAGGAAGCTAGTTTGCCAAGGGGATGGCTCATGCAACATGCAGAGGAGCTGGGAGGGATGATCTGAGTAGTCAAGGAGCAGTCAAGGGCTGCTCATGCAACATGCAAGGAAGCTGCACAAAACAATTGTAAGGCAAGGAGGAGGCTTCTTAGATGAATGAATACCAGTCAGCAAGTAAGGGAGTAGATTTAGTCACGCCTACAGATTTAAAGTGAAATAAAACAACATATTTTTAATTCATATGAAATGATTAAACAGTGGGTTAAAAATATATATCCAGAGATTTGTAATGAATGAATCCCAGGTTTCTCCACTGCTACAAAAAAATGCAGCTCTCTAGGTTTGAAAAAATGTTTATAATAATTGTCTATTAGAGAGCGACAAATATTGGTCATTGCTCTTAAATGGTGGGGAATTTTTGGAAAATTCTCGCATGAGAGTTAAATGGGCTCATTATGCACAAAACCCATATCTCAGTTTTTTGAGATTCATTTTTATTTTACTATAGCATACAAAAGAAAATGAACTATTATTCTTCACCATATTTTTATTTTCAAGAGATAAGGCAAAATGTATATTTAAGACAATAAAGATATATTAAATTGAAATAAAAGGACTAGATTTTTAAAACTAGGATTGCTATAAAACCTGAAAGCATGTGAGATGTATGTATAGATTTGAAAGAAAGTTAGAATTTAAAATTTGTAAATAAAATGAGATAAGAAAAAAATTTCAAGCTTGTGGTTTCCTGACTGAAGTTGAATTTTTAAAAGAAAAAAAAAAGAAAACACAAGATCTCTCTGGCGGCAAGCCTTCCAAAAAGGGTTAGCTAAAAAAAATTATAAAACAAAAGAAACAAGTTAGAGCTGTAACAAGATAGAAAAAACAAGAGGATGCTTGCTCCTTCTTCCTACAAAACACTTAAACAAGGATTAAACCTGCTCTGATACCATGATAGAAGTATGAAAAAATGAAAATAAGTTAAGGAAAGAATCCAAGAAAGTGTAATGCAAGAAGGAATTTTACCATAGATCAAGAATGAGATAATGCTTCAATATCAATCACCAACATGAGAATGCTCCAAGAATCCAAACAATGAGCCAAGAGATTTTGAAAGGGGAAAGCAAAGAAAACCCCTTGTGACATTATGAATGAGGCCATAGCCTAAAATGAGAGAGAGAAGAGAGTAAAGGAACAATATGCTCAATACAATAACTTCATCACAAGAAATGAGAGAGAGGAGCATCTCTTAAATAGAGATGAGAGAGAGGAGTTAGAATGTAACTCCCAAGTCTATGAATGCCACCATTCATAAGTGTGTGCAACAAGTGTCCATATCCTCTTAAGGAGGAATAAACTAATTTCCTTATAAAGGAATTACAAAAAATATGAGTTGTTCTCCCACTTTGACTAGAGGACAAAATACAATAAGGATACTTTGGTTTATCCTAATTTACAATATTACACCAAGGAAAGATTATAAATTCTAACAAAGAGTCTTTTTGACAATACTAAATTTCATTGCTTCACATCAAATTGGTTAGTTGTCATCATCAAATTAGACATGTGTTTAGTTTCATCGCATCACATTGAAAACTGAGCATTCTGGTCTTCCTATCAATTTTTGTTCAATCAACTTTAGAATCAACATCTTTTGAATCAACCAACTTGAGGATAGTTTCATCGCTTCACATAAAACTATTCTTAGTCTCAATGCTAATGGTTCTTTGAATCAATGCGCTGATCACACATCAATTTAAATAGGGGAAAATGTAGTCACCTAAAAATGGTCACCTAAACCATAAGCCCTAATTCTGATCAAATTTCCTAAGTCATAACCCAAGGCAATCTAATTCATCAATTTGATCTGATCAATACCCTATTCGATTACTACACTTGATCATGTTTAATTAATTAATTCCTAAAACTTAAATATTATTGGCAATTAAATCAACTCTATACCATTGATTTAATTAATATTCTAAATATTGATTAAATAAATAAGCAAATTGTCAACTAATCATAAAAGGAATTAAAATTAATTATTTCATCACTTTTGAGGAAAATGCATTAAATCTATTAATAAAATCCTAAAAATGCATTAATGTCATCATTTCTAGTTAACTGAATATCAATTTTGGAAGCATTTTAGATAACTCAATCTTATTTTGGAAATAAGCTAGTTAATTGGAAAATCAGTCTAGTTTACTCATTAGTCATTTTGGAATTTCCTACAAACAGTTCAGTGAACTTACTAGTTGATTTGGAAAGTTTCCACTATGACTGATTCTTCGAAGCAATCTCCACCGTTCATCTCCAATCAATCTCAACCATTCATTCCTAAATGGATTCTATATAAGCAGGCTTCATTTCTTCACAAATGATCCTATTTTTTGCTAGAGTAATATTGTTATTTTCATTTGCAATATTTTATTGAGCTATTTTATTACATAAATTCATTTAGCTTATTTTGTTGCATTCAAATCATAGGAACATTTCAATTTGCTTTAAATATGGATTAACTTAGCTCTGATCATTGTTGGTAGCATATCATAATCTAGTTTGCTTATCATTATTGCATCAAACATCACATAGGAACACTTCATCTTTTTCTATTAATTGGATTAATATTAGCTTAATTGGATAAACTTGCATTCTCATACTAATCTGCATTTCAAATCATTCATTTAGGTCTTTTTGTTGTCACTGGGTTTGCGATGATTTGAGAGAAAACCTATACTTAAGTCTACTAGAAAGCAATGAATCAACTTGGTCTTTCTTATATTAGATTAATTAAGTTTTTTATTTATTTAGATTAGCCAAATAATGACTCATTGAAGTGTGTTGTAGTTTAGAGCACGTTTTCACACACACAAGGTGAAGTGAAGGCTTATATGAAATGTTTGATTTGGCTAAAGAAAATGTGTCATGTGACGTGGAATTGTAGAGGGTATAATTTATGATGTTGCATTTTCCCCCACTCTAGTAATCATATCATTAGTGATATGTAAGCTAAAGTAAAGAGAAAATCATTAGAAATATTATATCAAAGTTCTATCTACGTAGAGTCACTGATAGGGAAAAGACCAAACTAAATTAGAGAGAAAAGCATCAGAAATATTATATCAAAGTTTTATCTATGTAGAGTTTCCCGCTTGGAAAAGACCTAAACCTTCATAATATAGTGTTGAGATACATCATAACATGTTAGCTAGTTTTTTCATCAAATACTAAAACTTTTCCATCTCTGTAATTTTTTAACATTTGTTTTTCATGGTGGATGATGGTGTTAGGAATGGGAACACTGAGAGGGGGGGGGGAATCAGTGTTCACTGTATTTTATCTTTTTACTTTACTCTTGATACTTAACTTAAATGCTTAAGTACTGAAATGAAAATTAACATAAAAAAGAAACATGAACTCAACACATGACACCAATATGGTTACAGGGAAACCCAAATAGGTAAAAACCTCGGTGGGAATTGACACCCACTAATAATCTGCAATAGTGTTTTATGATGCTTGTTAGAAGATCCTTAACCCTATTAGGAGTTGTCTTTACAATTCTTTTAGTATAATGACGTTGTCAAGGGTCGGACCCTATTAGGAGTCTTTTACAATAACCTTGTTAGGGGTGTGGACACACTATCCTAGAGCTCACTACTCAAGTGGTGAAGGCTACAACCTTCTGATCTCAGATACACACTATATTTGCTGGATGAACTGGTGCTGTGACACTGCTTGTCAGATCAGTTCCTTTGATGTGCTGATGGTTTGACCTCTTGCAAATCTCCAATACATCTTATCAAATCTTCGCACACTTATGCTCTGCTTATCTCAACTCTATAAAAACTTCCATACTAATTACAAAGGGAACATCTCATATTTATATGCGCTTATCAAAACAATTAACTAGGTCGGCCTATAACCGATTACATACAATGCTTCCAATTGAATTGGCTTAAGAGTGTTTACATAAAAACATAATTACATGTCTATAACCTAAGTACAATAGGTGCATAGCCTTTACAAAATAATTTTATCATCACTAAACAAATTACCAATAGTCGGCTGCATACTCTGTTATGTTCTGGCATTCATTGTCTGTGTAATTTCAATTGTTTGTATCTTTGTCATACTGAATCTTTTGATCATGTGCTCTTAGAATGAGCATGAATATACTCTTACCATCTTATCATCTAGGGCACATACCATAACTCGGTCATACACACATGCGCTGATGCTCTGATCTACTGGTGCTCCGTTAACTGTCCAGTCTTCTGTACTTAGCCAAATACTAATCTTTGGATGATGTGCGCTGACTCCAAAACACTATATGACTTTGTTTCCATAATGAAAACACTATATCTTGTCATATATGATAGTATAGTCAACTTGCAAACAATCTCCCCCTTTGTCATTGATGGCAACAAAGGAATATGGCATAGTTACTATTTGTACACAAAATTCTTTATCATACTCTAACTTATATCTCCCTTATACTTTTTACTATATATCTTCTTTACATATATGGTTCCATATTCTATACATTACTCCCCCTTTGACATTAATGACAAAGGTGTTCCAAAAATTGTATCTACAAGTACTTACAATGTTAAGACATTCGAATATGCTGTGTGCAACTTTTGGATCTCTTGTTTCCAGAATGTAATCAGTGCATTGACAGTTTGGAGATGGGCACATAAGGCATATGTCAGCTTCTCCATCTTCTCCAAATCCATGGTAGGACCTTGATCATATGTCACCATGGTGGTATAGATCTCCTTGATATTCTGATTAAGCACATCTAGGGAGGGCGCAAGAGCATTCCTTAGCTGTGTTTGCCTTACCCTTATCTTGGACATATCCTTCTCAACTTTTTCTATTTTATCTATTTGTCCTTGGTATACATTTTTGCACATGGTCACATCAATGGATTGATCTTCTACTGATTTCCTTATGCTATCAATCATAGCTTCTACCTCTTGGATCTTCTTGTATAGATCAGTAGTCAACTTGTCCTAGTTCATACAGTCAGCAATAATCTTCCTGCCCTTTGCTGCAAACTCCTTCAAAGATGCTTGACCAATCTTTAGAGAACTTAGGTCAAGTGAAAAGTTTCTAACCAATTCACTAAGCCTCTTCTTAATATACTTCTCTTCTGCAACTAGGGATGCAGATTCTTCCAAGCTAGAAAATTTTGTCTTAAAATTTGAAAGAATTGTGCTCACATCATCCACTAAATGAACCTTAGACACTTTCTTGTCTGAAGGTAGCAGGTTGTTCAAGATGTTCACTAACTCAAAAAATAAGGGATTCCTCATCACTTGTTTCTCTTTGGCCTTCTCCATAGCTAAGACACTGATCTTGATCAGGTCTTCTTCTCCCCAAGAGTCCAAACTAGTGGTGTTCGGTGTCAAACTTGACAACAATGATGCTGAGTGTAATAGAGTGAAAGGAGTGATATCCATCACTTCATGCTTAACATTGAATGGAATCTCAACATATTTCTCATCTATTTTCTCACTATCTTTCATCTCTACTTCTCCTTTCTCTTTTTCTGCTTCCTTTTCTTTTTCTTCTTATTTTTCTATCTCTTTTTCTGTTTCTTTTTCTCCTTCAACTTTTGTCACATCCTCAATCAGTACTTCTTGTTGATTAGGAGGAGTTTTACCACATAGATTCTCAGCCTCTTGAGTTCTTACAAAATCTTCTTCAAACTTATCCAAATCAATATCTGAGGCCTCCATTGCAATCTCAACATTGTCAATAAAAATCGTATCATCCTTATGTGCTTCTACCATAGGCGTAGGCTTCTTTGCTTCTGTGGGTGCTACAACTATAGGCACTAAATCCTGAGGACCTGTATCCTATACATTGATGGTCTTTGACTCCTTTTCTACCTTTGTGGGCACTTGAGTAGTGGGTGCAGTAGGTGGGAACATGTGCTTATTCATGAAAATTGTCTCAAAGGCTTTTTTTGTTTCCTTTGCAACTAGTTCATAATTCTTGTCCATTATATGCAAAGTTCTTGACTTGGTTCTAAGATGTGGCTTCACCAAATCTAAAAATAAGGTCTTCTCCTATAGAGAACATACTGGTAGACTCTCATCTAAGATCTTCTCTCTTATTCTCAAATCTTCCTCCATTGCTTGTCTCTTTAAGAAATCTAGAATGTTCCAAACATTGTTTGGAATCACAGTCTTCAATTCTAGCGTTGTCTTCTTAAACTTAAGCATATGCTTGATAATCATGCTATGAATCTCTGACTTATCTATTTCACTGTACTTATCATAAAATTTTCTTATTTGATCAATCCTTCCTTCCTCAATTATCCTTGAACTTAGCATTTTTAGACTAGGTCTAAAACTTACTTGTGGAGGTGCTTGAGTACTCTTTCTTTGGCTCCTTGTAGTGCGCAAGGATGGATGACTAGTTCCTATCTCTTTCTTCCTCTTTGCCATTGTCTTATACTCTGAAGGAGTAGTAAGATCAATTGTTTCCTTGGGCGCTGGAGGGGTATCATTTGTTTTACCCTTCAGATCATCAGACTTCCCCATTTGTACCTTCTTCAATTTTGGATCATTAGACTCTACCTCTATTGCAGATGTAATCTCAATTCCCAAAGCAATCTTTTCTTGTCTTTCTTTGTCCAGGTCCGCTTGATTTACTCCATGAATTTTCAATATCTTAGAAGTAACCTTGGTTACTTTTCTTTTAGTTGCTGCGATGTTTAAAATTGCATCAACTTCTCTTGTTTTCTCTTCACAAGTCCCCCATCTTGGCTCATTAGGGTCCTTAGGTGCTGATAATAGTACTTGAGCATATGCCTCTAGGATTGGCTCCTCAACCTCATATCCAAGTGGATGAATCCACTTTTTCCTTGGTTCAACTACTTCCATACATGTTGTATTAGTCTCCACCATAAAGAAAATGTTGTCCTTATAATTTTCAACAATGCTTTCTGGAATCTTGTATCTCATTTGCATTTTGATTCTAAATGTCTTCAATTCCATTGTCATGTAGTCCTTTAGTGTACTCTTAGTAGTTTCCTTAAAGGATATCTATGGAATTGTAGGCATACTCTTGTCCAAATACAATTTGATACCTTTCCAAGAATGTGGAAGTACATGTATATGATCAAAGACCCAAACCTGAATATTTTGGTCTTGCCATGTTTAATGGCTTTAATGTTGTCTATCAGTTGTGCGCGCAGGATCTCACACATATTAAACTCTCCATTTTCTCTCACAATTCTTATCGCTGCAAGAATTGTGGCTGTTGATACACTATTCACTCAGCTGGTGTGTTGAAACCTATACCCTAGTATCATAGACATCAATTTGATGTATTTTTCCTCTATAGGCTCTATAGTCATTCCGCGCCTATCACTTCTTGATTTTCATGTTTTCTCAACAAGTTTTCTCACATCCTTGCCTGCTGGAAGAATGATGCCTTTCTTAGAGAGACCTATCATCTCATGGATTAGTTCTCCTATAATCCTTACTGGAACTTCACTTATCCAGAATAGGTCATCATGAATTCTACTAAGCAAGATCTTTATCCACTCGGACTCATAAAACTCATATGCTATAGCATATTCAACTATGGGATGGTTCTCTAACTGTGCAAACTCATCAAGGAGGGTTTTGTCTAGTTTCATCATGGTCTCAATGTGTGCTCTAATTTTGTCAAGACCCACTGACTCCTTCTTACAATATATGTATGCAGGAATGTCTTCGACATGCATAACACCCATAGGAGTGTGGGAGAATGCCCCTTCTAGGTCATCCAATGTAGAGTTGAATAGGTGCCTCTTAAATACATATCTTTTCTTCTCTACTACATCAAATACAATAGGAGTAGCCATCACTTACTTGTATATCACTTTCCTAATGGTTTCCAAGAACTTAAGAATCGACAAGATAGATTAGGGCTTCCACAACCAATCAAACACATTGCTTCGCTGGTGAATCAATCTGCAATTCTTCATAATCACCTGTTAGGGATTTTATGCTCTTCAATCACTCTAAAATCAAATGCAATGAGTGATCTACAAGCTTCTATGTACTTTAAAGTAAAAATTCTGCCATTAATGCTTGCTGCATAAACCAGGCTTTCATTGAAAATCTCCAACTTTCATTTTGCTATCAATCAGGTAGTGCATTCTTGTACATATCATTACATAATCTCCAAAAGGTTAAATCCAAAGGTGCATACTTTGAAGGTGAGTATACCAACCATGTAGGGGTTTAGAGCTAAATTAGTTCCCCCTATGACCTTGAGGGCCATTTATCTAGATGTAGAGGGTGCATCCACTGTGGATGCATCAAATACATACTCATCAATCTTATCCTTCTTTGTCTCTGACCAAATCAAGCTCACATCTTCTGAAGCTTTCACAAACTTGACTTCTCCTTCGGTATCCAGTATTGATTCTTCTGGCTTTTTAGGGCTTTCCTGACTTTGCGTCCTTGATCTACAAAACTTTGAGATGTGTCCAGCCTTGTTACATGAGTGACAAATAACTGGAGGCCTTAAATTCCTCAGTGCATTGACACAGGTTACCATTTTACATTGTCTAGCTGAGTGACCATTATAGTTAAAAATCTAACATGTAATACTCTGAGAACTTCTTGCATTTGGTTGATTCTAATTTTTCTGATTATGCTGAGTCTTGTTCTTTTAACTTGTTTTACAATTCATAGCTCTATGACCAAATTTATTACATGAATAATAGTAACCATTGAAAGGTCTTACCTCTTTAAAGCTCCTTGCTATATGTCCATGCTTGTTACATGCATAGCAAGTTTGGGCTACTTGCTTGCTCTCATCTTTGGATGGTTCAACATGTTCTTTAGTTTGATTTTCAATCTTCTTAGTATCAGTAGTGTCTTCTTGTGCTTTCATTCTTGCTCGCATGTCATTAATATGATTTTGTGCTTCATTGAATCCAATGCCACTGGTATCTCCTTTAAGCTTCCGAGCATATAATTGAGATTCTATCAGATCCTTGCTTGTGTGTAATTTGTCAATGTGATTCTTAGCTTCTTTTAACTCAAATTCCAAATTTTCTTTGTTGTTTCTTAGCTCCAAGATTTCCATGTTTGCTTGCCTCAATTCTTCATTCAGTTGAAGGTTCTCCTTGATTTGTTCATCATAAACTTCTTGATTGTTAGTTAGCTTTTCATCCAAATCTTCATGATCTTTTAGAGATGTGTTCTCTTCATTTAGATTTTTGATCATCTTCCCAAATCACTATTTGAACATTCTTTCAAATCTTTTCTTATTCTTTTGATGACTGTTTGAGAATCACTCACTTTTTCTTTCAGTTCTTCAATTTCTTTTTCAGATCTATCAAGGTCTTCCAGAGCAACTTCAAGATTCTTTTTTAGATGTTTCATTTCTATCTTGTCCATGATCTCCTCAAGTGGTTAAAATTCTTTGCTGAGGACCAGAGCTTTGATACCAATTGTTAGGAATGGGAACACTGAGAGGAGGGGGGGGTGAATCAATGTTCACTATATTTTATCTTTTTACTTTAATCTTGATACTTAACTTAAATACTTAAGTACTGAAATGAAAATTAACATAAACAAGATACATGAACTCAACACATGACACCAATATGGTTACGGGGAAACCCAAATAGGTAAAAACCTTAGTGGGAATTGACACCCACTAATAATTTGCACTAGTGTTTTATGATCCTTGTTAGTGTTATGTATGTGGGACCCAATCAGACTCAGGTTCTTTTGGTGTGGTTCCCCCCTGACTTATCTACGGGGTCAAGGGGTAGAGCCCCTTGCGAGGTCCTGGGGTAGCACCCCAGGTAGGGTCAAGGGGCAGAGCCCCTGATGGGGTCAAGGGGTAACGTCCCTTGCAGGGGCCCTATAGGGAAACACCCTAGGGAAAGGTTGAGGGGCAGCACCCCTCGACACCAACAATGACTTTATAATATTGTAAAGGGTCGGCCATCAATTTTCTATTAGTCAGAGTATTTTTGCCCGAATTTCGTTATGTCAAAAATACTTGTAAAAGGGCTTAGGGTTTGAGATTTCATTGTAAGAGGTTTTTTGTGGCTTCCTATGGTGGTATTGAGTTGCAGGTTTCAGATTGTAATCACTGGATAATAAAAAGATATTGGACTCGCTATTGGTGGATGTAGTCCAGGGATTAGGTGAACCACGTTAAACATTGTGTTATTGTGTTCTCTTCTGTGTGTTAATATTTGTATTTTTTTGCTTATTATCCTGACAAGTGGTATTAGAGCGAGGTTATTTCATTCGTTCTTTCATCTATTCTCTGAAGCAGGTCTCACGAGTTAGTGGGAGAGTCTCTTAGTTAAGTGGGAGAAATGGCTGACAAGGGTAGGCTGAAGGTTGATAAGTTTAATGGACAAAACTTCCAGTTATGGAAGATGCAAATGGAGGACTATCTCTATCAGAAGGATCTATGGCGGCCATTAGAGGGAATAGCCAAGAAAGAGGCAATAATGTCTCAAGATGATTGGGATATTTTGGATAGGAAGGCACTGAGGAGTATTCATCTATGCCTGGCACAATCAGTGGCATTCAATATTACTAGAGCAATGAAAGCTAAAGGTCTGATGGACACCCTAGCAAAGTTGTATGAAAAGCCTTTAGCTTCAAACAAGGTATTTCTTATGAAGCGTTTATTTAATATGAAAATGGTAGAAGGTGGATCAGTCACTGATCATTTAAATGAGTTTAATATAGTTACAAGTTAGTTAGCCTCAGTTAAAATTAATTTTGAAGAAGAGGTTAGGGCTCTCTTGATTTTGTGCTCTTTGCCAAAAAGATGGAATGGCTTGGTAATGGCTATTAGTAATTCTATTTCTGGTTCTAATACCCTAAAGTTTGATGATGTTATTGGTGTTATATTGAGTGAGGAAATTCATAGGAAAAGCTCAGGGGCATCCACATCGGGTAGTGTATTGAACGCAAAAAGAAGAGGCAGAATAAGAGATAGAGGAAACAACTCTGGAAATCATGGAAAATCATGAGGGAAGTCAAAGGGAAAGAGGTCTCAATCAAGAGGACCTAGAGACTACTGGTACTGTGGAAAACCAGGACATAAGAAGAAAGATTGTTGGTCTTGGAAGAAAGATCAAGGAGACAAACATGATGGAAACAAGGAGGCAAATGTGGTAAGTAAAAAATCCAAAGAGGATGCTTTGCTCTTGTCTTTAGAAAATGTTGATGATTCATGGGTGTTAGATTCGAGGGCATCATTTCATGCTACACCCCATAGAGGTTATTTTGTTGATTATGTCCAAGGGGATTTTGGGCTAGTTTATTTGGGAGATAATGAACCCTGTCAAATTGTTGGAAAAGGGAAAATCAAGATTAAGTTTCACAATGGGAAGCATTGGCTACTACAAGAAGTAAGACATGTTCCAAGGCTGAGTAGAAATTTAATTTCAGCAGGGCAACTCGCTGATGAGGGTTGCACAGTTACTTTTAATGATAAAAATTGGAAGGTTTCAAAAGGTTCCTTAGTAGTAGCAAAAGGTGTGAAAGTAGGCACCTTATATCTTTGTACAGGTCATACCGTTTCCTCTACTTTAATTGTTTTAGAGAAAAATGAATGTTCAGGAACAGTTGCTACAGTTGAGCAGGTAGAACAAGAGACAGTAGCTGGAGATTTTGAAAGAGCACTGTGACACAATAGACTTGGGCACATGAGTGAAAAAGGTATGAAATTAATTCATTCAAAGAAAGCTCTACCAGGTCTAAAATGTGTTAATATGGATTTCTATGAAAGTTGTGTGTATGGAAAGCAAAAGAGAGTCAGTTTTGTAAAGAGTGGGAAGGAAAAGAAAGATGAAAAATCAGAGCTTGTGCATATAGATGTATGGGGTCCAGCTTAGGTATCTTCCCTTGGTGGCTCTTAGTATTATGTTATATTCATTGATGATGCAACTAGGAAAGTATGGATATATTTCATTAGACATAAATCTGATGTATTTGAAACTTTTAAGAAATGGAAAAGCTTGGTTGAAAATGAGACTGGAAAAAGATTAAAATGTCTTAGATCTGATAATGGTGATGAGTATTGTAGTAAAGAATTTGAAGATTATTGTGCCTCTACTGGTATTCATAGATAGAAAATAGTTCCAAGGATTCCACAAGAAAATGGAGTGGTTGAACACATGAACATGACAATAATGGAACATTGTAGGAGCATGAGGTTGCATGTTGGGCTCCCCCTAAACATGTGGGTAGAGGCTGTAAATACTTCTGTATACTTGATAAATAAAGGCCCCTCTACTCCCTTGGATTGTGGTATTCCAAAGGAAGCATGGGAAGGTAAGAAGGTGAGTTATTCTTTTCTCAGAACCTTCGGTTGTGAAGCGTTTGCACATATAGATTCTGAAAATAGAACCAAGATGGAAGCTTAATCTAAGAAATGTATATTTTTTGGATATGGCATTGATGAATTTGGTTATAGGCTTTGGGATTTTGACAATCATAAAATTGTAAGAAGCAAGGATGTCATATTCAATGAGAAAGTGTTGTGCAAAGATCTATTGCAGTAGCATGAGAAGAAAGAAAATGATTATGTAGTGCTGGATGATATTCGCAATGATAATGTTCCAAAAATTCCTTATGCTCTGCAACAATAGCAACAACAAATACCACAGACCCCAGTGAATGTTAGACGGTCAACAAGGCTAAGTAGACCTCCAGATAGATTTTCACCTTCTTTGTAGTCTATCTTATTAACTAACGCTAGTGAACCTGAATGTTATAATGAAGCTATGTAGGTGGATACAAAACTTTAGTGGGAGTCTGCAATGATAGATGAAATGGATTCCTTGCTGAAAAATTAGACTTGGGATTTATGTAAGTTACCTGTAGGTAAACAAGCTTTGCAGAATAAATGGGTTTATAGGTTGAAAGAAGAAGATGGAGGTAAGAAAAGATTTAAAGCCAGATTAGTCGTAAAAGGATTTACACAGAAACATGGTATTGATTTTGATGAGATTTTTTCTCTAGTTGTTAAAATGACTTCTATTCATATTGTTTTAAGTATTGTGGCTACTAAAGATTTGCATTTAGAGCAGCTTGATGTTAAAACAACCTTTCTTCATGGTGATTTGAATGAAGAAATATATATGGTACAACCACAGGGATTTGAGGTCAAGGGTAAGGAGAGTTTAGTGTGCAAATTGCAGAAAAGTTTATATGGCCTGAAGCAAGCACCTCGGAAATGGTATATTAAATTTGATACTTTTATGAACGAGAATGGATACACTCAATGTAATTCTAACCATTGTGTTTATTTCAAGAGGTTAAATAATGATAGCTACATTATTCTATGTTTATATGTTGATGATATGCTTGTAGCTAGATCTAACATGGATCATATTAAGGGGTTGAAACAATAGTTAGCAAAATCTTTTGCTATGAAGGATTTGGGGGCAGCAAAACAAATCCTTGGCATGAAAATTTGTAGAGATAGGAAGAACATAAAATTAACTCTATCTCAGGTTGATTATGTTGAGAAGGTGTTGCAGAGATTCTACATGAAGGATGCCAAAGCTGTCACTACACCTTTTCCTGGTCATTTGAAGTTGACCAAAGAAATGTGTCCAAAGACACCAGAAGAAGAGGCAAAAATATCCAAGATACCTTATGCTTTAGCTGTAGGGAGCTTAATGTATGCTATGGTATGTACTAGGCCAGATATTGCACATGCAATGGGAGTCATTAGCCGGTATATGAGTCACCCTAGGATTGAGCATTGGAATGCAGTCAAATGGATTCTTAGATATTTGAGAGGTACATCCAATAAGTGTTTACACTTTGGGGGCTTTTCTACTACTATTCATGGCTATGTTGACTCAGATTTGGCAGGAGATGTTGATACTAGATGGAGTACTATAGGTTATGTATTTATTGTTGGTGGGACAACAGTGAGTTGGATTTCTCGATTACAAAAGGTGATTGCCTTATCCACTAATGAGGCAGAGTATGTTTTTGCTATAGAGGTAGCTGAGGAGATGATATGGCTTCAATTCTTCATGGAAGAATTGGGACATCCACAGGTAGATAATTATTTTTATTCAGATAGTCAGAGTGCCATTCATCTTGCAAAGAATTCTACTTTGCACTAAAAAACAAAGCACATACAATTGTGATATCATTTCATTCAGTCAGTTTTGGATGATGGACAGTTAAAGTTGGAGAAGATACATACATATGATAATCCAATAGATATGTTTACAAAGGCAGTGACAAGGGAGAAGCTAAATTCCTCTTCAGCTTCAATTGGTCTTCTAGACTGAACAGAATTCAAGAATTGCTAAGTCCAGGGTGGTTTCTTTATTCTAATGGGAGCTACAGTTTTTCTCGATCAGTCTCCAAGTGGGAGGATATTGTTGTGGAGTCTGATCAGTCTCCAAGTGGGAGATTGTTATGTATGTGGAGCCTAATTAGACTCAGGTTCTTTTGGCATGGTTTCCCCCCTGACTTATCTACGGGGTCCTGGGGCAACACCCCAAGTGGGGTCAAGGGGCAGAGCCCCTGATGGGGTCAAGGGGTAGTGCCCTTGGCAGTGCCCCAGGGAAGGGTCGAGGGGCAGTGCCCCTTGATGCCAAAAATGACTTCATAATATTGTAAAGGGTTGGCCATCAATTTTCTATTAGTCGGAGTATTTTTGCCCTAATTTTGTTATGTCAAAAATACTTGTAAAAGGGCTTAGGGTTTGAGATTTCATTGTAAGAGGTTTTTTATGGCTTCCTATGGCGGTATTGAGTTGCAGGTTTCAGATTGTAATCACTGGATAATAAAAAGATATTGAACTCACTGTTGGTGGATGTAGCCCAGGGATTGGGTGAACCACGTTAAACATTATGTTATTGTGCTCTCTTCTGTGTGTTAATATTTGTATTTTTTTGCTTATTATCCTGATAGTTAGAAGATCCTTAACCCTGTTAGGAGTTGTCTTTACAATGCTTTTAGTACAATGACCTTGTCAAGGGTTGGAACCTATTAGGAGTCTTTTACAATAACCCTATTAGGGGTGTGGATACACTATCCTAGAGCTCACTGCTCAAGTGGTGAGGGCTACAACCTTCTGATCTCATATACACACTATATCTGCTGGATGAACTGGTGCTATGACACTGCTTGTGAGATCAGTTCCTTTGATGTGTTGATGCTTTGATCTCTTGCAAAGCTCTAATACATCTTATCAACTCTTCACACACTTTTTCTCTACTTATCTCAACTCTATAACAACTTCCATACTAATTACAAAGGGTGCATCTCATATTTATATGCGCTTATCAAAACAATTAACTAGGTTGGCCTATAACCGATTACATACAATGCTTCCAATTGAATTAGCTTAAGCGTGTTTACATAAAAACATAATTACATGTCTATAACCTAAGTACAATAGGTGCATAGCCTTTACAAAACAATTTTATCATCGCTAAACAAATTACCAACAATCGGCTGCATACTCTGTTCTATTCTAGCATTCACTATCTGTGTAACTTCAACTATATGTATCTTTGTCATACCAAATCTTTTGATCATGAACTCTTAGACTAAGCATGAATATACTCTTACCATCTTATCTTCTAGGGTACATACCATAACTTGGTCATACGCAAGTGCGCTGATGCTTTGATCTACTGGTGCTTTGTTAATTGTCCATTCTTTTGTACTTAGCCAAACATTGATCTTCTAATGATGTGCACTGACTCCAAAACACTATATGACTTTGTTGCCATAATGGAAACACTATAGCTAGTCATATATGATAGTATAGTCAACTTTCCAATAGATGGTGATGGGGGACACATCCCCACTAGAGATCCCCCAACATTAATCATATAACCCTTGAAAGAGGGGCCCAGTAGACCCACTACTCGAGAACCAACTACTATAAAAAATAAAATACAATAAGATGTGGACAATAAGGATTCCAAGGTTGACTATGGGGTTCTAGAAATAACTTCTGACAAGGTGGACTAGGAAAAGAGCCAAAGTAACACTTTGTATAAAGGGTGGAAAAATATCTTGGTAGGTGGCTTCCAAAAGGAGGTGGAAGATGAAGTTGTGTCAAAATGCACAAAACTAGAGGAGGGAACAACTATAAGGGTTCCTAAAGTTATTATTGACTCTATTATCTCTTCTAGTAACAACACTTTGGTGAGTCACTTCTTTTCATTTAGACCAACCATTGATATGTTAGGTCACTGAGAGGGGGGAGTGAATCAGTTAGTTCCAGTTATCCCGTAGTCCCAATCTCCCAGATGTATATATTCAAACTTTTCAAATAGATAATCAACTCGGTAAGCTATCAACAATAAGTTTCTCTTCATCTACCGATTAACAATCATTTCAATATTGTGTTTACTAATCAGACTAAATATGAAATGTGTAAAGTAAAATAACAATCTAATCACATCAAATACACATAACACATAGATTTTTAACGTGAAAAACCTATTAGGGGAAAAACCACCTGGGATCGGTAACCCAAAATAATTCACTCTTCTAAAGTGAGCTCAATTAGGAGCCAACCATGTCAAAGGTTACAAAACATACAGTGAGGTGTGACTTGGTTAGAGGATTGATCACTAATAGTTAACTCTTGACCAACATTCACTATGGGGTCAACAAGAAAACCAATAACATTCCTTGAATGTCATATTGAAATACAAAAAGACTGTTAAGTCCACTTGGTTAAGAGATTTTGTTGTGATAATGATTAAACTAATACCATAGTGATCTGATTCAAATACAACTAATATTTATAGATTTTCAGATCTATGCTAAGCTCAAATACCTCCTCTAATCAATATTTAGTTCAATCCTTCATATCCTTCAACTTTTTTAGCTTGGTGAATAATACTTCGATGCTTGATAATGCCTGTAGTTCTGCTCAGTTATGTCTGTAACCAGTTTGATCATCAGTGCATGAAAATAGTCCTTTCACACAAATTCTCCTATAGTGTCAATAAGCTCCAGACTCAATAATGAATCTCATGTCTCTTTAAATAGACTTCATAAACTATTTTCTTATCATCCATTAGATTTTGCCTCTTAATCTCCATCGTTCCTTTTGCCTCTTCAAGCTTCCTTGGCAGATGTGTCTATAACACATTTCATCCTTCTCCATTCGATCAATCTTGAATTTTTTCAGTCGTTAGATCATCATAACAAACTTTATCTTTTACCTTGAAATCATAAGCAATCATCCAGCTCATCAATTCAGTCAACTGTTATAAACTTTATTTGTTTCTCTTACTCAGTTAATACAAAATGTGTCAGTGATAACTAACTCGGTTATTACTATTACTCGGTATACACAACACTAGCTCAATGTATACAAAAATCTTCAATTACCAACCAGATAAATTTGTTCAGTTTTGATCTTTAATACATAACAAATTCATGTTATACAATCAAGTCAACAATATGATGCCATAGAATCATCAATAAGTTACCTAATGTATACCTTAGACATATCTTCCATATCCATCTCATCTTCATGTAGATAGCTCATTCCTTTATCATTTTCCTTCTTCAGATGTTTGTAACTATCATGATAAGTACAACCAAAAGTAGTTGACATCAATGACAATACATTGACTGGTTTAATTTCCTTACATATCACTTTAGTAGCTTGGTGATCTATAATCACTATCTTTCACTTGTCCATTCAGTTCATCAAGATATTTAATTCACTGCAGGTTATCATGATATGGTCAGGAAGTGAGTCTCTTAGAGATGGAAACTTAAGGGAAGTGGTACGACTAGTGCAATGTCTAGAGCATTATTTATATTCAAATTTATAGTTATAGAGGATATGACTACCATTTTGTCTAGTTCATGGACTTATGGGAAACACCTTCTCTCCCTATGTAGATGGAAGCTAGGCTTTGACTCTTCTATTGATCTAAGGTAGAAAACCCCTATTTGGGTTCATATCCCAGGTCTCTCACTTGAATTCTAGGATGAACAATTTTTTTGCTAAATTGGTGACACCTTTAGCAACTATATTTCCAGGGATGAAATTATCAATGAAAAATCTAGGCTAGTATTTACCTATTTTGTGTTAATGTGGTTGTTAGTAAAACTCTTCCCATCTTCCTTACCGTTAAATCCAAATTAGGGAAGTGGACACAAGCACTAGTATATGAAAATGCCATATTTTTATATCAAAAGTGTAATAAATTAGGCATGTGATTTTTTATTGAAAAGCTTCTGATAAGGAGCAAAAAAAACTAAAGGGTATCTCTACCTCTCCACTAAGGGTCACTGTGCCCCCAGAGGGTAGGGTTTCTAATTCTGATAGTGATGAATATCCCTTCTTGGATGGCCTGGTGAAGCTATTGGATTCCCCTAAGAAATCTGATCAAGGGAAGGATCTAACTAGTACTTTGGACCAGACTACTACTTTGGAGGAGGGTGAATTACTCCCTACCATACCCCAACTAGGGGTTTTCCCCATCCCTCTCAGAGAAAGTGGTGTTGATGCTTCATCCAAAATATTGCTAATCTCACCCCCTATAAGAAAAACCTTCTCCTCACTTGGAGAATCTACTAGTACCCCAATGGGCGATGATGGATGATGATCCATAAAAAGAAAAAGAAAAATAAGAAGGCTAATGTTAGAACTAACCCTAAGGTCAATGATCATCACAACATGTCACAAGGCAAAGAGAAGTTACAAGGTAAATTTCCAATGATAGGTAGAGGATCCTAGACTCTGCAACCAAGATGAAGAATGAGGGGGGTGAATGACTCCCAAAAATGTTTTTCTTTAAAGAATTCTATTTTAGCAGTTGGTATTGATTCTTGTCATTCAAGAAATAAAGATGAAAAAATCCTCCTTCAGTGCTCTTGCAAGGGTTTTGTGGTTGGGATCACACATTTGTATGGCCTAAGATAATGGTGCTTCTAATAGTATTGCCACCATATAGAATCTATAAAAGGTTGATGGGGTATTGGAATTATCTTATTAGAGTGTATTGGTTACCAAATTCAGTTATGAGGAGCATGCTTGGTTCATGGTTAATGTTTATGCATCCAACTCCTGCACTAACATGAATAAGGTTTGGAATGAGATCATATCCCTTATTCAATAATTTAGTACCTCACACTGGCTCCTTGTTGATGACTTCAAATCACTACTTTCCCCCTTATAAAGGATGGGTGACTTTGAGGACTATAATAATAGCATGATTGACTTATCATATTTCATTAATGTTATGAGCCTGTCCAACTTTGATCTACCAAGATAATTATTTACATGAAATCATAGGAAAGACATGAATCTCATTTAGGTTAGTCTTGATAGATTCTACTACTTTTCTAACTATCATATATGATTCAAATCCTTCCTAATTTCTTTCCATTGAATAGTGTCTGATCATATCCCTCTTACTAGAATGGAATAATAGACTACAGAAGGGACATAATCTATTTTGCTATGAAATTATGTGGAACAATCACCCTGACTTCTATTCTCTCATTAAGGAGTGGTGAGACTCACCAGTTTTGGGGACTTCAATGTACCATGTGCCTAAAAAATTAAGCATTATTATAAGGAATGTTAATGGATGGAAAAGGTTCACATTTGGGCACTTTTTTGAGTTGAAAAAAGAAATTTATGTGAAGCTGACCTTTATTCAAGAATAAATGGCCATTGGTGACCTTTCAATGATAAAAAATACATAATAGGAGATTCTAAGACCCAAATGGAAATGTATTCTTTATAGGGAGGAAATCTTATAGAACCATAGGTCCAAAGTCTAGTGGTTGAAAGAAGGTGATAGAAACTCAACCTTCTTTCATCGTTTAGCTAGCACACATAAGAAAAGGAACACCATTCTTAGCCTCAAAGATGAACATAATGAGGTCTTAAGGGAGAATGTGAAGCTAGGCCAACTGGCCTTGGATTACTTTTGTAAGGTATTTTAGAGATGATAGATGTATTGTTGGATTTGCTTTCAAATCCCAACTATTGGATTGCCTCCCAAGGGCTATTACTGGAGCTGAAAATGCACAATTTATGGCTTTGATTATTGAAAAGGAAGTGAGGAGTTCCACCTTCTCTATGGGTGCCTTAAAGGCCCTAGGCTCAAATGGTTTTCCTCTAGATTTCTTTTAGGAATTATAGGATATAGTGGCCCAGATGTGATTTCTACTACCAAAGATTTCTTCAAAACAAGCAAACTCCTTAAAGAATTAATTTTATTTTTCATTACTTTAATCCAAAAAATTCAAGATCCACTCTCTCTTTGTGATTTTAGGCCAATAAGACTTTGTAATATGGTCTATAAAATCTTTTCTAAAGTCTTGGTTAACAAAATTAAACCCATGTTGGAAAATCTTATGAATTGCAACCAAAATGGTTTTGTCCTTGGGAGGCAAATCCTTGATGAAACCATTACTACATATAATCAAGGGCATTTAAGATCTGGAAACCTGTAACTAAACACAAATATAACCATAAAAATATCTACTAATAATAGTTAATGCTTGACTTCCCAAATAGATTAATAACTAAGTTGGACAACTTAACTTAGGGATTGGACATCCAAAATGAGTAGTTATATTTACATGGTGAATGCTCATTTAATTGTCAAACCAAGGTACGTGAACTTGAAATGGGTTTATAATGTATACACACTAATTTCCTATCAAGGCCATGCTAACCTATAACTCTTAAGGAAAGTAATGCTTGAAAGGTAAATACTAGAAAGATAAATGTTGGAATTGAACTTAATTAAAATACTGAATGGAATTTAAATGCTACTATAAGATTATCCAAACTAGTACAACAAAGTTAAGGGTGTGCAAACATGAACTACTCTATCTTCCTTTGGCTTCAGGAATAGTCACATGAAGTTATTTCCAGTGCCTGCAGGAATAGGAAAACTCTAAAACTTTCAAACTAAACTGAAGAAAAATAATATTGAAATTAATAGGGACTAATCACCAAGTGGGCCTCCTTGAGCGAGTAATTCAAAATCTCAAGTACACACTATTATGCTCAAAATTCCATTGCTTTATTCATATTATAGAAAGGTGTTAATTAAAAACATGCTTGAAAACTGAACTGAATTGTATAAAACTTGATAATGCTATTACATGAAGATTTCTAACTAATCTAAACTAACTTTTGAGGAGGTTCAACTTCTTATTTATGATAGAAAGTACACTAACTAACTAACCACTAAAGATCAACATTAAGAAAATAGGTAGATCAGAATTATTGTAGAACTAGAAAGAAGAAGAAAATAATCCACTACATGAAGAACATCAGACTTGTTCAACAACGTAAAGAGAAGATCTAGCCTCCACTATATCCTAGATTGATTCCCCATTAAAAGTAACCATCAGAATAGATCAACATGAGCTATAAATAGTTCATCAAAATAATTCTTCAATTGTTAATCCATGGTGAGCTATAGGGACTTAGTCTTCAAAGGTATAACCTGATTGAGCACCATTTGTTGATCATCACTTCATGCTTCATTTAATTATTCTGCATCACTGATGTTAACAAGCACAACATATCGAATATATAATATATATTCATTCATCATGAGATTAACTATCCATTAAACCATAACTATAGCTAACATATATATTGCATATTATTATGGAAAGAGTATCTAAAGTCCATATTAGGGATATATACAAGTAGAAAATTTATTCTTAGTAACTACGTATGAGGATTTGACTCAAAAGAAACTAAAAATTAAGGTTCATGAGTAAATCAAAAGACACCCTAGGAATCATGACACAACAAATACATCAAAGTAACATTATTAAAAGAGCCATTATTTAGGCTCATCAGTTAGTACAATCCCTAATATAAAAAGAGGAAAAAAGACACAAGAATGCATAAACAATAGTAAATGAACAAGGAAATCAAGTGAGTCAACTCTTTAATCACAGATAATCAGTCCCATCAATCAAGTAATCTCCTTAAGTCTTCTTTTGTTGTTATCCTTCTTTATGTAATGTGGACTCTCAAATTTAGGCTCAATATGACAACATAAGAATTCAAAGCACGTATGTGGTTGAGAAATATGAGAACTAGCTCTTTATTTATAATAATTTTGGGGTTTCAATCAAGATTCCTTGATTGATGGGACTGATTATCTATGATTGAAGAGTGAACTTAGATTGATTGAAGAGTTGACTCACTTGATTTCCTTTTCAATTGGATTGATTGATCTGCTAAGTGATTTGATTGGGAAGTGAAGTGAATTGATTGAATAGTTGACTGGATAGATGGATCAGAGGACTGATTAGATTGATTTGAAGACTAAATAGATTGATCAGTTAGAAAAAGTTTATTGAGGAGTTAGAAAGTGATTGATTAGTAGACTGAAACTTAGTTTTAGTCAGAACTAGAAGAATAAATAAAAGAATTCATTTATTTTCACATGAGAGAATATAAATAATAAATAAACTTTATTTATTTATGAGAGGAATAATTAGTAAATTAAATAAACTAGCATTTATTTAATTATGCGTGGAAAATGTAATAATAAAAAAGGGGAAATTTAATTAAATAATTAAATTATTTAATTAATGTGTAGATACAAAAAATAATTAAATAATAATTAATTTTTTTGATAGGTAATAAAGGTTTTTGAACTAATAGTTCCAAAAAATATTACATTGTGGCCACTTCTTGGAAGAATTACTTTCAGACCCACACCCCCATACTGGACAAAAAACAAAATTGCCTATTGGATTACAATGTTTCATCCTTCAACCCCATGAGAAAACCTGTCTTCCGACACACTTCGTAGATTCTATCTAAATACATTTTCAAATACCATTTATAAAATTGGACCAGACCCATCGTGGCAACATTTTGAAGACACAAAAAAACTACCTAAAAAACTAGGGCATCTCACCCGAACCACTACTACATCTCCTCCCCAGAGAGGTTTTCCATGATCATTTCTCCATAGGTATCCACCTTTCTCTTCTTCTACACTTTCAATTTCCACACCACCCCTAAGTTCCCATCTACACATGAAGTTATCATCGACTTCCTAGGAGTCGATTTCATCTTAATTTTACGCTCCTACTCCATCGATTCTCGTTTGGCCTCCACATTCTAAACATACAAAAAAAATTCTTATCATCCTTCCCTGGCATACTCGATTCTCTTTTCCTTCAACACATAAGAACTCCACACAATTAGTGGTTGCAAATCCCTGACTCCACCTTTGATCACACGCCAAGGTCCATGCATCATTCTCAAACCAACCCTCAACTCCGCCCTCCCAACAATAGGAATCGTGCTACCGGTCCATTGCAGCTTCACACAAACCCTCATCACTTGCAACACTTCCTCCCACAAGCCCAAAAATAATGCCCATGCCAAAAAGAGTGACAAAATGTCCAAATTCATCTACAGATGAATGCCTATAATCAAATACTCTTGACCAAAAAACACAACCCTAGAATTTGTCATCATCAAACTTGAAAATTCCCCTCAACTTCTTCACAAAGATATCTCCCCTAAAACAAGGCAGTTGGTTGGGAGAATTCAATAAAAAAATTACCTCTATTTTTAACTACAATCCCAACTAGCACAATGTTATTAGCTCTCAATAGTGCCCTTCATGTCTAAAGAAGCCCCCATAGAAAGACCTCTGAAGCCTCTAGAAAGTGACTAGCCTTTGTCAGTCTTTGTGATGCCATCTGGTGACCACACCCTATACTATCTCGTTGGCAACCACATCATTGTTAAATCATACTCTAGCTGACATCATGATACCAATGATCACCCATTCGCCTCACCACCCACTAATTACCCACTTCTAATATGGTCATTTTGTTAAACCTTATATAGTATTAATTTTAAAGACTTGTAAGATAATACATTAAGCCCTGTCACCTTACCACCTTTCCTCTATTTTAATATTTCTAAAGTCTTCATATATTTCAAAAGTGTCATGATATGATCCCTAGGCACCAACATTGGACAAATTGTCAGCTACCTCTTTGGCTTCTCGTAAAAAATGTGTCACTTTAAAATCCTCAGAGGATGAAATAAAAACTTTGATTCGATGGATGTGTTTATTCAAATACCAAGTATCTAGTTCACCCCTGATAATATCATTAATAACTATCTGTGAATTCCCTTCCAGATGCAATTTCCTAATCCCCATCTACTTTGCCATCAATATTGCATAGATCAAAACCAAGGACCCATCCTCATTATTGGTTATATTAGTGAGTTTCTTTGCACCAATAGAAATAATGTTCCCCTTAACATCTCTAGCTACATAACCTGCCCTAGATGGACTAGGGTTCCCCTTGGATGCACCATCAAAATTAACCTTGATCCACCCTAGATCTAAAGGCTTCCAAACATCACTCACCTCTAAACCCTTCAGAGGTTTAATCCTCACCAATCCATTAACAAGCCTTAAGTAATAATAATAATTATTTAGTTACTTTATATAAGAATTGGAAATGAATATTAATTAGACATTCAATAATTAAATAATTGATTAAAATTACTGAATTACAGAAATTAGGGAGAAATTATGAATTTGAATTTAGATTATAGTAGAAGGATGCAAATTAATTAAATAATAAAGATTAGTCAATAAATTAAGAGGAATGTTAGCAAAATCATTATGTATGAGTGACAAGTCATTTTTAGGTGTCTACGCTACCCACAAAGTCTTCTACTCCATGGAGAAATACAAGTTGTGGAGGATGACATTCAAACTAGACATAAAAAAGGTGTGCAATAAAGTCAAATGGGAATTCCTTTTCAAGGTGCTTGAAATGTTTAGCTTTAATAGGAGGGTGATTTTCCCAATCAAGGAATGTGTGACCACTATCTATTATTTGGTCCTGGTCAATAGTGTCCCCAAGGGCATTTTCAGTGCTATTAGAGCTAGGTATCAAACAAGGTGATCCCTTATCCCCGTACCTATTTATTATGTTGGTGCAGATACTTAAATATGATTAACCAATTTTAATTAAATTTACTTATCTACTGCACATTATTAATTAAATAACTATATATTATTTAATTAGTTTATGTTAGCCTTTTAGCTAAATTAATTTATTTAAATAATCCATAGTCCAATTAATTTAACAATAATCCATAACCATTTAATTAATTAAATCCTCCTCTTATTAATTTAAATTAATACATTTATCTATATAAATTAATTCACTTTATCCCAACTATCCCTTGGAATTAAGTAACCCATTTAATTCTATTTGAGCACATGTCTCCTAACTTTAACCTTCACTTAACCTCATCTAAATAACCTGACCCATTCTTCCAAACCTAGACAAACCCACTTGCATGCACTAATCCTCATTTAATTAAGTAAATACCTCCATTTACTTAATTAAACCCTCCACTCATTCTCTCTTTCCATCACATCCTCATAATAAGCTCACTTTACCACTAATTAAGCACAATCTCCCTCTTAATCATTTTCATATTCCTAATCCAAAAGATTAGCCCCCAAAGTCAACTCCCCTCTTGTCATCCTTAAATGCACATGTAAAAGCCCACATGGGCTTCTTAAATATGTGTCCCTTCCAAGGAATATTTTATTCCTTCTTCCAATTCTCCAACATTCTCTTCACAATTCCAAAAATGGTCACATTGCCCAACTTTGACCTAGAAATGTCTTTATGGAAAATATACTCCAACCCCAATGTCCTCTTAATTCCTCTCATGGTGACACTTGTCACCATGTTATGGATTTGAGAAATCACAATCTATGTGCTCACCTTTGGGTGCATCTTGACCCTTCCTTACCATTTGATCTCAACCGTCCATTTCACTCTTTTCAAGCCTATAAATTGAGAGCCCATTCTCTCACAAATAATCCACTCTTTTATTCAAACTTATTATGCCACTTTCAATCCAATCTATTATAATCACACCATCATAATGCTTAATTGCAACCAAAATTGAAGCTTGAGCAACCATTGTGAGCATACATCAAATAACATTGGACATATCTACACACCAAGGGAGCTCATTTGGCTTTTGTGTGAAGGTTTGGACAATATTTACATTTTGCATTTTTCTCTTTTTTGTCTAATTTTATATGTTGTTATTTTAGTGTTAGTTTGAATTTTTTTTTTATTGGTAATAGTTATAATTTTATTAATATCAAATTTTTTTACTTTTCAAGACTTCATAATTTCAAAATAAAAGGCCTCTTAAGGTAGATTTGCCATACAATCAACTACAGACCACCACTTCAAACTATAGATATCCGAAGAAAACTAGAATACTACTAACAACGCTGATTGATATACCAAAAAACACAAAAAAGGGCTCTGTCTAACAACAAAACATCACACATATTACTTGAACCAACCAACAACCTCTTCCTTGGAGAAGTTATGGAGTGCAGAGCTAGCTCCAGCATCACCCATTGCTACCTAACATTCAACGTCACCACCACCATGACCCAAGCCTTGTTTGACTCATCCTGAGGGTATCACCACATCCTCCAAACCACCACCACTTGAAACTCCACAAGAACCCACCCTTGGTTGAACTTGTCTGAGAATCATGGGTCAGCCATCCTTCCCCAAGGGTGTCATAGATTTCACTAGAGTTTCCTTCCTCATCCTTTGTGTGGAAACTAGTGTGGCCCTTTCCTCTTCATGTTTTTTTAGGAAGAAAAGAAGGGCTCACCATCCTTTCCTAGTGCTCACCAAATGCACCTCCTTTGGTCTGGAGGAAGACCATACCAACAAAGGCTGCAATTCTTCAGAACCCCACCAATGAGCTTCCATGGGCCATGATATATATGCAACCCAACACCAATATTTTCCTATGCCATAATTCCTTCCAAATCACTTGCCCATTTGGGTTCTAGGCATGTGAGGGACACCCAGAGAACCTCTTCCTATGAAGAACCCATCATCAAAGCTAGAGAAAGGAAAACAAAATAAATGTTAATATTGGTCCTCAACCTCAAATTATAGTTAAGAAAATCCTCTCCCAGAATCTGCACCACCACGTCCTAGAAATCCACATGATCAATCTTGAAAATGTTGTGCATCCTTTGGATTGAAATGGCCCCGTGAAACCAGGGAGTTGACCCGTTGTCTGCAAAGAAAATTTTACCTCCATCACCAAGTTTCATAAACCACTAACTAAGAAAATAAAGATGAGGATGTTGAGCCAATTTTATCCCCACTTAAAGGTCAGCCCATGCCTTAAAATTGACTCATACCTATGCTAGCTATCTAGACTTCACATTTTGTACTCTACATGAGCCTATAGATTTAGCAATCTGACCCCATATTTCCCACACACTACCTTCAATCTTATCATCCTATACACTTGCATAGGGAAAAACACCTGTATGACCTCGACCTCCAAAATCATACCATACCTCACGTAGGGTGGTGATAATTAATTCAAAGTGACACATGAGAATCTAGCAGTGATAGATCCATAGATTCAAAAAACCAAAGATCCTCAAAAAGCTCATACTTTTCCATTAAAGACCCATTCGCTCCAATATTAGAAAGCTTGTCAGCAATTGAGTTTGCTTCCCTAAGAACATGCATCACTTTAAAGTCTACAAATGCCTTTAGAAAAGTTTGAATTCTCCTAACATGTTTATTGAGGTACCAGGTGTCCATCTGGCCTTTGGCAATCCCATTTGTCATAAGTTGCGAATCACCCTCTAGATGTAATTTTTGGACCGCAAGCTTCTTAACCACCAGAACTACACCAATCATCACCAGACATTTAGCCTCATTATTAGTACCATTAGATAACCTTTTAGCTCCCAACACCAAGATACAACTATTATCATTACATGCTACATATCCTGCACCAAACGGTCCTGGGTTGACTCTAGAGGTCCTGTCAAAATTGAGTTTGATCCATCCATCCTCTGGCAGACACCAAATGCACCTCAAGTCATTCTTCACTAGAGGTTTAACCCTCAAAGGCCTAGTAACAGGCCTAGTATTAGTTTGAATTTTATTTGACTATTGCATTCTTATTTTAGAATCACACTTTTCTCTCATACATTTTGGCACGCCCGATGGAACCCACTTCATAGGTCATTTAAAGTAACCATTTAACTTTTGTTGTTTTTTGGTGCTTTCTTGTTTTTTTTCTAGCATGCCTCACCGTGAACCACAAGATTGATGGATCACATATCATTAACAGGTCTAAGATTTTGCACAAAAACTCAAAAAACCTTTTGCGATAACGCTCTATAGATTTATAGGTTCGCTAACTAGATATGTGGGATCGTGACTCTCTCTCTCTCTCTCTCTCTCTCACTCACTCACTCTCTCTCTCTCTAGATTGGCAGGAACACGGGTAATAGTCCAACAAGAATGCATAACATTAAGTTCTAGTAAAAATTATGGTTACTGTCTATTTTTTTGCTATCTATTTTTTTAAAATAGAACACTCCCATAGGATCAATATGATCTTCCACGGGAACACTTGAAGATTTCTATTTTATGTGTATGTGTAGGTTCAAAGAGATTGATAGAAAACTTTTGTGGGCTCACAACTATGTTAAATTCTCACAAGAACACTATGTGCTTCTATGGGATCACTCTTTTCTATATTATTTTAAAGTTTTCCACTTGATTTACCCTACTAATTTTGCTTCCTATTTTGGCATTTCACTAATGCTTGCACATGTTTAATTTTTAAGGACCCCAAAACAATCTTTTTTGTAGGGGGGTTAACATTTTTCAAACAAACACAAACTGACTAGGCACTTCTTTTATGTGGGGTTAAAATGAACATCTACTTTTGGGCTTAAAAATGATTTTTCCATTCTTTCAATGTACTTTCTTAAAATAGGAACTTTTATTTGGGCATAAAAGAACCCTATGTTCTAAGTGTTTAGTGTGCTTTCACATGTATAAAGTGATCCTAATACTAACACACACTATCCTTTCCCCTTGCTTTTGTGGTAGTGGGTGCAAGAGAAAAATTTTAGCGACACTTGTTTTTATTTTTTTGGTTGAGGGCCTCTCTCTCATGTAGCCTTAGTAATACCAATGAGAGGGAATGACCCAAGTGATATTTCCTAAAGTCAAGTTCCTCCAATATCTATATAAAAATGTGGTGTTTGACTTAAAGGTCACACCAATGAATGATGCTATGCTAGGATAAAGATCTCTCTTAGTATCCATATGGTGCATTGAAACCTAAAAAGTGCAACCTCTACAAGTTGTTAAATCTCCTTATAGGGTCTAATCTTCTGCAAGCATAGCCTCTCAAATGAACACCCTTACTATGAACTAATGTTTTAGTAGCCAAAAACCCATATATATTTTCTAACATAGAAGGTTAAAGACCAACTAAGATGCCCCACATGTACCCTTGATTGTGAGACATAAATACCTTAAGGTTTTTAAACCTGTGGGGCAAGAGATTCAGGTGATTCTCGTGCAGTGGAGGGGAGCCAGTGACACTAGAATATCTTTTTTTCACTTTATCTAAGGTATATGGAGAAATCCAAGTGAGGATTCAACAAGTAATATCCTTGCTAGCCTAAGTTGTTTTGTTCTTGGTTAAAAAAATTTGTATATGTTGTGGTTGATTCATAATACATCTTTTGCCAAATAAATAGAGTCCACCAAAGTCAAATACTCCAACAAAAATCTAACAAACACTTAGTTTAGTGGGAACATTGTTTCGGATCCGTGGGAATTCAATCAAAACACATCTCAAGAAATCCTACAGGAACATTGGTAAAAATATCAACTATGGTATAATTAGCACAATCACTTCCATTCAAAACTCCCATGGGATTGCTACTAAGGTCTGACTTGTTTGACGCCAAAAATCAGCCAAGTCTTTTTTCAGTGTGCTATAATCTATCATAAAAAACCACTATTTTCAAAGTGTCATAGGAACACTTCCAAAATTTCATGGGAATACATGTAAAAGTTGTTACAAGTAGTAGTTGCTGTTGCACCAAAAGATCGACCTATTAATGCCGAATACAACCACTAGACTTATAGAAGACACATGAGGCTGTTAAACCATGTCAAAAATCCCAAGGGGAGCCCTGACCATTTTTCCAACAATCTTCCCCTCAGCGTTACTCGAGGGGATTCGAACCTGTGACCAAGCTCTGATACCACTTGTTACAAGTAGTAGTTGCCGTTGCACCAAAAGATCAACCTGTTAATGCCCGATACAACCACTAGACTTATAGAAGACACAGGAGGCTATTAAACCATGTCACAAATCCCAAGGGGAGTGCTGACCATTTTTCCAACAAAAGTAAGTTCAATTCTTGCAGAAATTCTCTCAAGGTTTTGCAAGATTGCTTGCAAAATCTAACCTTGCAAACTTCAATGGGAGCATTGTTAACTATGGTGAGATCACTCTTACAAAATCCTAGGCTTTATCATCAATTCTAAAACCTCATTATTATCATCTACCTTGGTTATCTTCCCTAGATATATTACAACTACTTGAAAAATATTTGACTCGACGAAGCTAGATAAAGTTACCATAAAACCACACCCCAAGTATAAAAGAAAGAATGAGAAAGATCACCTAAAAAAAGATTACTAGCATATAGTAGATGTTGGGAAATCCAATTCCCAAGGACCATAATGCAACTAGATGACATAATACTACCGCAACGTTATAGCCTATAAAGCCAAATATAATATGAATATCAGCTTTATTAACCTTAATGCAGATGATTTCTAGTTATAATCGCTACTAGCAGGGTCTACACTCAACCAACATTCACTCGATCAATCAAAAAGTACCCCTCCTTTTGCAAAAACATTTGTGCATTCTTCAACCCTTAGCCTTTGCATTAGTTTTGAATTATCCCTGTCTTGCACTTAGAATTAAGTCTCATCTGCATATCACCTAAGTCAAAAGTCTCATCCAAAAAATAAAAAAATCAATTCATTAATTAAAAAATCAAAGCCAATAATCTACACTTAATCTCACATTATTGTGTTGACAAGTATCTACATCTCAATTAGACCATCATTTTACAACTTGACCTTTGAATAAGCATTATCTAGGACAATTCATCTATCATTGTTTCCATATCACCTCAGTCTATAGGTTATCTTACTTTGACTATCTCATTATCTAGGAACATCAATATGTCCTAAGTCAACCATCACACCCATCAAAATCATCACTAGGTACCTTTTGTCTCATAATTGATTATTAAGTAATCCTTTAGGTCATATGTCATCACCCATATTGCATCCTTGTCACCCATCCTTAGAAATCTAGGTCATTTTAGATTTTTTGCATACCCCATCTCTCATCCATCTTAGGTCATATATTTCATGCCACCATAAACATGTTCAAAAAAGAGAAAGGGTGCATATCCTAATCTTATTTCTAGTCCCTCATCTAACATTGTGTCTAAAACTACTAGTTATCTTATCACCTTTGACCCCACTAATCAAGTCTAACCTAAGGAGGTCATGGTTGACCAAGAGCCAATCCCCATAAGCACTACAAAATACTTCATGAATCAACTAGGTTATGTTTCCATGATTAGTCACATCATTGGCATGAATCACAAGACCAACATTTCCAACTTTGCACATAAAGGTGCTTCTCTCCCATAAGAGCTCATTTCTCCTAAGATCGGCAATCAATGCCCCCTTTTCATGTCCCATTAGAGGCATGGAATAATATTGTGCATAAACTTCTAGATCCTAATATTTCATCCACCCAACTCTCTATATTCATATTGCAACCCACTTAATGTACTAGTACACAATCTATTGTAAATATTGTATCACAACAATCTTTCTTTATCCTTGGTGGGGTTCCTTCCATCAAACCATCACAACAATCCACATCAAAACACCAACAACAAACTAACCTTCAACCACCACAACAATCTATAATTCAATAAATCCTGCAATACACTACTGTAATGATATTCACATGGCCAACCAATCAACCAATAATGACAACACCCCTGGTAGTTACCACAAAACCATAATCCATTTCATAAATCACTTCCACATCCTAATTGCAGCCAAAGACACAACCATAATAGGTTGCATTTGATGCCCAATTATCATCCCTCCAACAACTCATTTACACCACACAAGGCTCTCAAGCCATGCAAGAAACCTTATCATCCTTTGGGAATTTATCAAAAGCTTCACTACAGGCTCTAGGTATTCAAACCCATTCACACATCACCAATCCTCCACAATTCAATTCTCAACCCACCATGCAGTTCACAAATAAACCCACTCAACTTCAACAAAAAGTCACACCCGCTCCAACATAATTACCTAACTATGCCAGCATCTACCATTTACCAAAATGTGGCACCCCCATACTAGGCTAGTTCACAAACCAACCTTGCATCCACTTACATTAACTATCTTGTTTGCCCCTCAAAATTCTAGAGAACTTACATACCATTTGGTAATGATTCCAAGTACTAACCCTATACAAGTTAAACATACACACCATCGACTTATCAACCATCACAATGGTAGCAACAACCATCCTTTTACCAGTAGTAGTTACAACCTCAAACTATGTATTAGGCTCCAAAATAACCACACCAACCCTAGTATCATGGTCAACATCCTCCACCATAATCATCACAACTAACATATGTAGCTTTCTGACCTACCTACCAAGCCTCACAACATCCTTACCAAGTTCCCATCTATCCTCCACCATAATTTGATATGTACCTTGTATCAAGATCTAATGTGACTGGTGTACCCACTCTACAACTTGTTAACTCTAAGTGAGAGATGAAAAATGCTCTCAAGGACATGTGCATAGGAATAGTGACCAAGACCTTTAAATTTTAGGAGGTCTGTCCCTATCCATTTGATAGGTCTATCATAATGATTCCCTTTCCCAAACACTTTGAGAATCCCAAGTTTGACAAATATAAGGGAAAGTATGACCCAACAACCATATTAAAGAGTTCTACATGGATTATCAAGAGGTCTCTTATAATGAAAACTATCTCATGTGCCTCTTCCATGAGATTTTAGGGGGATCAACTTTAGAGTGGTTCTACAAGATCTCATATGATACAGTCAACACATTTGTATAGTTATCTAAAATTTTTGTATTTCAATACAAACACAATGTGGAGAGAAAAATCATTCTCCTCGATCTATGTAATGCTAAATAGAAGAGTGGAAAAAGTATTTCTAACTACCTTCAAAGGTGGCAAGCTCTATCTACTTATTTACCGTATAAACCCCTAGAGAAAAATCTGGTCAATATTTTCATTGATAATCTACATCCCAAGAGGGAACACAAAATAGGATGAACTACATTCACACCTATAAGGATATCCATGAAAAAGGACCTGATACTAAGAGATCCATTTTGGAAAAAGGAATCATTAAACATTATAAGGAAGGACACCATGAAAAACCCAATATTGATCATCCTCAATATTGGAACAAGAAAAAGAACAAGAATGATGGGGCTATTGACACCAAGAACATACAAGTTATCATTGTTGCTCCTACTCTATCCCTACTTGTTTGTCAACAAGTGACCCATCATATAAATGCTATCTTGGTCCCTCAAGGTTAACCAAAACCCTATGTCCAAAATACACAAAAATGTACCTTCACCCCCTTGGGTGAACCATTGGATGTGATCTTCCATAGAATGGCTAAGGCCAATCTAATTGTCTACTCGAAGACTCAAACTTTTGACAAATTTTCTCCTAAACCCATGTGTTATAAGGATAATGAATATTTTGATTACCACTATGTCAAAGGACTCTTTGAAATCAAGTGCATGAAGTTGAAGCAATATATATAGGATCTTATATATTTTAGGGACATCACTGTTGAGCCCCCATCACAAGCTTCACCTAATGAAAATTTGTAGATATATCACAATGTGTTTCCTAAACACAACACTGGAATGAGCCCAACTAATACTAATTAAGGGCCACAAGACCAAGGAAATAAAAACCAAGGTAATTACAATATTGGAAATGACTAGACAATTACCCATATTTATTATGGGAATATTATAAGTTGTATAACCCATGTCAAAGATTATATTAGAATGATCTGTGTTAAAGGACTAGACACTTAGTGCGTAGTCACTACTTGATAGGGAAGGATATCTATTACCAGTGCCACTACTACATCCTCCTCCATTACATAGTACAAGCTCTTGGAGCATCTTGGGAATATTCCCACCTAGATATCCATTATAGATCTCCTTCGCACTTCACCTATCCATCAGGAGATCCTCACTAAATCCTTATAAGAATCACGTGTCCTAAATGATATTCATCCCATGAAATTCCAAGCCCTTGTTAGTTACCTATCATCATCTCGTGGCTTGTCATTTAAACCATTTAACATGCCTTTCATTTTTCTAGACCATAATCTTCCACTCTAAATAACTGTCATAGTCAATCGCTTCACTATCAAATAGGTCATGATACATAATGGCTTAACCCTGAATTTGTGTACATTAAAATCTATAAGTCAAGTGGGGTACACTACAATACACATAAAAAAAGTCATTACCATCAAGGTATATGATAATATGGAGTATACCTCTAAGGGTACCATCTTATTTCCCATTTAAGTGGGTCCAACATTGTAGAATATAGTATGCCATGTAGTTGATCTTGATCTCCCCTATAGCATTATCCTGGGTCACCCATAGATTCATGTAACATAGGTCATCCCCTCTACAATCCATCAGTGCATCAAATTCCCTCATAATAACACTTAGATCACTATTCATGTATATCCCCAACCTTCCACATACTATCATGTGCTTGAGGCTTTATTCCCCCACTCCCATCATTGTCCTAGAATTGATATTAGCACCTCTATTGCCAAATATTCCAATTCCCATGCAAATCTAGAAATCATACTCACATACACCTTATCCAATGTCAAGATGAACAATACAAGTTGTATGGAATATAGCCTTTTTTATGCATTTATAGTGGGAGAATTACCCCTTAATCCTCATACTCATGGACATCCGTCTCATCAGCCAAAACAAAAGGAACCCCTAGTCAAGCAATTCAGGTCCACAATGTTCCAATCACATGGGAACTTGAATGATAAGGAGATAGAAATAAACATAAATATATGGTTGTATGAAGATCCCCCAACAACGGATAATAAGGTCATTGATTGTTTTAAACAAAATAATCCAAAATCCCACAAAATGGCTACTAAAAAATGGGATTACCAAGGTGGTGAAATAGGACACAAAGAAAAAGGTATGAAGGCTTCCATTGAGCCCTTTGAACACCCTAAACCTCAAGGCCTTGGATTTTATCAAGCCTCAAATTGGGGCACTAGTGGAACTGAAAGAACCCTTCTTAACATGTAAGGTAAAATCATAACTATCAAAAACATTCCTAAAAAAGAAGTTAAGAGAGCCTATGAAAATATCCATAATGATACCACATTCCTTTGATATTATGTCCTTTGTGAACTATTTATTAACCTCATTGACCTCCTACTCACACATCCCAAACTCATTAACTGCGACCAACAAACCATTGCACATATTGATGTGTTTCAAAGTGATGCAATTCTCCTATGATTCATGAGAGCTATATAATGATCACACATTGAGGGCATGAATCCACATATATTTACAAGTTGGACCCTCAGGCATATTTTAGAGGAGAGGAAGTCCTTAGTTGCAAACATAAAAATAAAGAGAAAAATCAAGGATCGCTTAGTGAAAACCCCTATTAGGCATTTCTAGATCCCAAAAAGGTAAAAATAAAGGACATATTCCAGTGGAAACCTCTCTAAGGTACTAGAGGATGAGGATTCTCCTCTTACCCTTATTAATACATATCAATATGAGTGGTCATCTATTTGATTGAAGAAACCAAGGTAACCAATTTGGGGATAAAAGAATATTCGTGCATCACATACCTAGTAGCCTCATTGTTAGAAGCAAAACATATATCCTTTGAGGCACTCCTTAATGAAGCATCCATTAATTTTTCATGTGATTACACCCATATGCTTAGGATAGACCCTAATCTAGTGGTCCATCATCTTCTTGTGGATCCTAGTGTAAAACTCGTTAAACAAAAGATCATAAAGCTGCATCCTAAGGTGTCCCTCCTAATCAAATGAGAACTAGAAAAGCTATTGGTTCATATGTCATTATTGATTATTCATAATGGATTTCTAACATAGTTCCATTATTTAAACCTACTTGAGGTAATAGGATATGCACATATTTTATAGACCTAAACAAAATGTGTCTAAAAGATGATTTCCCATTACCTAATATTGGCATGCTTGTTGACCTCATAGGAGGACATACGATTTTGTCTCTCATGGATGACTTCTATGGATATGATCAGATTTGCATTGCAGAAGAAGATCAACATAATATAACCTTTCCAACCCTATGGGGTACCTTATACTATAACATGATGCCCTTTGGTCCCAAAAATGTAGGGGAAACATACCAAAGGGTAATGACAGTCATCTTACATGACATGATACAAAAAATCCTTGAAGATTATGTGGATGGTATCTTGGGAAAATATAAAACTAGGATTGACCACCATAAGGTCCTAGAATGCATCTTTGACTGACTCTAAAAATATCAGTTGAGGTTGAATCCCCAAAATCATGTCATTGGAGTTACATCACACAAGCTCTTGAGATTCAAATTATCTAGACAAGGAATAAAGGTAGACCCAAACAAGGTTAAAGAAATCCTAGAAATGCCTCCCCCAAGAACTCTCAAACATTTGTGTAGTCTACAGGGAAAACCTTCGTTCATTTATAGATTCATTTCAAAACTCGTATGAAAAATAACCACTTGAGTATTGCACTTGCTACTATAAACTGTCTGTGATAATTTGATCATCTGATAAAATCCATGTTCCTAATGCTTTAATAGATGTCTACAATGCTATTTTTAAAGCTCCCATTGTAGGACATCTCATTGAGAGTTATGTAGAATATAATTTACACCTTCAAATTTTAAAAGAAATTGCAATTCATGATGTGAAATTTCTTTGAGGCTACTTTCTTTGCTAAGCCTTAAATTTTGTGGTAACCACATTTCGATGGCACTAAGATTCTTATAAAAAGTACCAAAGACAAAAAAAATGTCAACCTTTTTTTTTCTACATTCCTGAAAATACAATGATTTTTTGCAATTTTTTTGTGCTTTTTGACCAAAAAATATCTAGATCATGAAGAACATATGTTGAAAATTGTGAAAATCTATTGTGTTTTCTAGTTTTTGAAATTTGGTCAATAGTACATTTTATAGGGAGCTTAGCCACGTCCATGAGGAAACTTTTAATTTTCTTTCCGATAACTATTGTTATTTAAGAATTTCATCAACTTTATCAAGCATGGGTCTGCATGTGCTAATTTCCTCTTCAAAATGTGCCTAACAAGGTTTTTAATTTTTATCTATTATATTTCATGGGGAAATTGCATCTCTGCGGGATTTTTAATTTCATTTCCAATAAGCCATGTTTTGCCGATGAGTACTTCACTCCTTGATTTTTATGGGCCCACCATTGAACACGTCTTTTTAGTTTTGAAATTAATTTGTCAAAATAAGATATATTTTGTTTTTTAAATCATTTAGAAATAAATGATGTGATTTTGACATTTTTTCTCAAGGAATTTTCCTTTTGCATAATGGGTCCCTTCCATGATAAATCCGCTACCGTGAATGGAACAATAATATTAATGATCATGAATATTTTATTTTTAAATATTATATGCCCTCATGAACTTGTAATTTTTCTCTTTGCATTATTATTCAGAAATCTTACCAAATTGAATAAGTTGCATTTGAATTATTTTGGAGAATTGACCACACATCCTCATAAAATTCTAAAAATTGACATGCTCATAGAATTCTTAGTAGAGAGTGCAATGAAACAAAGGAATATGAGAAACTCATCTAGAGATGTGAGATATTCATCATCGAAGAGGGTCTCCAACTACTCTAGGAAAAATTAAACTGATAAATTGCTGAAAATTGCCTTTGCTTTCAATCTAGAAAATATGTCAAAATGATTGATTTAATAAGTTTTGCAATTTGGCATAAGAATTTATTTCCATATAGAAAATTAGAGGAAAAAATCCAATTGATGTGATGTCCATCCAACTGAGAAATATAATTTTCTAAAGTGGGCCTTTGACCAATAATGACATTGTGCACATGACAAACCTGCATTAATTGTATCTCGTTTTGGCCAAGAAAAAATACTAAATGAACTCACGAGGCTATGAGGATTTTCATGGAGGTTCTTTGTAGTACAATTGTAAGGATCACTTGGTTTTCTATAGGAATAAAATGGATGAGGGATATTGATTTCAACAAAAGGCCATTTTGACAAATTTTGTAATATGTAAACAACAAAATTAATAAATTGCAGATGGATCAAGCTTTGGAGAAATATCAAACGAGGTCATGGGGTCTTGAAAATGCACATGTGGAATCTCTGATATGTCTATAGTAGAAAGGAAAACTCCTCATGTTACAATAATGAATATGATGCAAATTATAAGCTTTCAGATTATGCTACTTTGTTAAACATTACAATACTCAAATGATAAATTAAAAAAATTCCTTTTGGTTTGAACCTTTGAAAAATATCAAATGGTGAGCTAGGAATATGAAAATGGGCCAAGATGTATAATGCCATATGGAAAATATGGGAGAATGGTTGGTTTGGCAAGGAAGACCATAGGTATTGAAATATTTAGTTTTCAAAATGACTATTTGAAATGGTTATGATATGTAGCCTATAAACCTATTACACACCCTAAAATCTGCCACTTGATAGATGTATAAAAACCTAACTTTGGAGGCATGAATGTGAATATAAATATATCTTTATGGGAGGTAAGGACTATTGAGTAGTGAAATATCCTATTTATCGTGGGACTCAAGAGTGTATTTTTATGATTTTCTCTTTATATACATACTATAATTTTCTCCATAAATTAGGGTTCTAATAGGTAGTGGTTTTCTAAGGTTCAACAACCTATTTTTTGTGTTGATTAATATCAAAACATTTTAGCTATAGAAAAACATGTTAGATGGAAGAAGATTTGAACCCACAAAGACAGATAAAGCAAGATAGTAGATTGGCTCTTACAAAAGGCAATATATCAAAAAGTTGGTAGATTGACCTCCACAATGGAAAGATAGTATATTGCCCCCCACAAAGGAAACATATAAAAAATATAGTGGATCAACCCACACAAAGACAACAAATTAAAATAATTTTAATTTTTTTAGAAATGTACATGGTGCATATATAATAGCCCCCCTTTGAATGGAACATGTTTCTCATAGGGAAACATGATTTATTCTAACGAAAGAAGAGATGTTGCTGCATGTCAACATAGAAATATGTTTCCATGGAATACTACCCTACAACAGGTGACACATGATACCCACAATATTGAAACATGTAAAGAGACATGGGGATCTAATTATTCCATGTCAGAAGAATCCATAGTAGTGAAAAAGTATTAGTGTATATCATTGTATGAACTACTCATCATGGTACCTATTTTGCCTCACAACTCAAAAAAATAGTGTATTGGCCCCCAAGATGACCATATATTAAAAAGATAGTGTATTGGCCCCCACAAAGGCAACATATCAAAAAGATAGTGGATCAACCCCCACAGAGGTAACACATTAAAATAATATTTATATTTTTAGAAACATAGATGGTGCATATATAGTAGCCCCCCTTTTAATGGAAAATGTTGCACACAGGGAAACATCATTTATTCTAAGGAAAGAAGAAATGTGTTTCATGTCAACATAGAAAAATGATTCCATGGAATACTACCCTACAACAGTTGACACATGATACCCACAACATTGAAACATGTAAAGAGACACATGGATTTGATTATTCCATGTCAGAAGAATATATAATAGTGAAAAAGTATTAGTGTATATCATTGTATGAACTACTCATCATGGCACCTATTGCACCTCAAAACTCATGCCCCACTTGATCAGTTGACCAAATGGAGACCCCCTTTATTCTTTTCTTTCTCTTATTTTTTCTCCTTCTTTTTTCCTTTTGTTTTCTTTTTTTATGTCTTTAGAGATTCCATTTTGGTTTGATGTCCTTGTTGTTTTGGTTAGGGATTTTAATTTATTTTGTGTTTAATTTAGGTTTGGTAGTTTTAGTTTGCAATAAGCATCAACCCGTGTAATTAACAAGGTAGGTTTTCCTTATCGAAGTCATTACTAAATGACATAATCCCCTTAGAACTATAAATCAAATTTCATAAATTGGATTTGACAACCTATTGAGCATCAACACCACTAATAAAAAGTCATATAAAACCTAAGTTTTGAATTCTTTTTCTCAATGTATCGAGGACCCTTGATCCCTAATACTAAAAGACTTTATTTTTTTTGTTATTAGAGGCTCAAATTTTTTGGGATGCCAACACCTCCAACCCTTGAAAGATTGAAATTTTGGAGGATGCTACCACCATCACCCTCAAAATCTCAAAATTTTTGGGAATTCCAACATCCTTGAACCTTGAAAGCTCAAAAGTGTTGTGGATGCCAACACCCCCAACCCTCAAAAGCTTAAGTTTTTTTGGGATGCCAACACCCCAACCCTCAAAAGTGTAGTACCTCCCATGTTTGCATTATGCTCCATGGTTATTTTGATATGAGAGATAATATTGTTATTATCATTTGATTATCTGCATGATGAGATGCACCAATGACTATTCATTATTTTTGGTTGCCAACATCTTGGCTGTGATAAATAAATTGTGTTGTTGTTTTAGTTTGATCAAATCTATGTGATGATGCCAGTGATGTGACATGATGCCTTATGATGATATATGGTTTATTTAATACTTGAGATCACCAAATTATGATTATCAAGATGATGGCATTAGAATCCTTGGTTATTGTTCCTTTTATGCTATTAGGTGTACCAGTTATTCCCTTTTAGTGATATATTCTTAGTATAGTTGTAGAATGATTTATTTAAATGATACTTATTTAAATGCAATATTAGTGTGATGATATGATGTGTACTGATTTACCACACAACTGCTATACATTTTTCCCTTTGTGCCGGTATGAAGTGAGATAGAGTCATAGTCACTCATTTGTGAGATCCACAAAATGTCCTATTCTCCTTCACTATTGTAAATTTAGGCATTTTTTAGTGATATTATATGTGCTTTGACTATTTATATGATGTGAGTAGATGTAATTGATGTTTGCATGTTTTAGTGAATAGGTACCAGGTACATTCATCTTGAGCTGCATGATTTGAGTGTGTGTCTATGTCCCTGACAGTGGTACCAAGAGATAGTAGCTTTGGCCTTTCATGCTAAGCCAATGTCATCCTTGTACGGATGACATATCTGTATTATATTATTATTCCCTTTGGTTCATGTTGATAATTCCAGACTTCATGATACATTTCATAAAAATGTCAGTGTCGTGTCTATGCATTAGAGTCCCTATGGTTGTCGCAAAATAGGTTTGAATTTAAATGCTGAATTTAATGCTTTTTTAGATTTTAATATTTAATTTTTCTATTTTTGAGCTAATTTTTTGTAACTCGATTCCAAATCCCTAGTATCGATTTAATTTAATTTGAGGAAAGTCAATTCATTTACTTAAAATATTTAAATAATCTATTTTATAAGTCACTTTTGGAAAAGTGCTTATAAGGTCAAAAAGTGGTTTTTTACACTCACTTCTCACTTGTGCTTTTGTAAAATTGTGATTTTTCTCCAAAACCTTCTTGGAAAAAATTAATTTTTGGCTTGTTGCATTTGATTGCATTGTCAGATCTTCATGAGGAGCACCTCATTGAATTCGTGCCGCAAGTCTCCAATTTCTTATGGAGCCATTTGCACCTTCGTGGAGTTTTCACTTATTTCCTCTCATTTTGATTTTTTCTCATTCATGAGTGGTAGGGATTTTGAGATATTTCATTTTACTTTGTTATTTTGGGTAGAATAAATTGCTATAGATTCATGGGTTGATAATTAGCATTCATCCATGATTTCATTTGTTTTCATTGCTTAGTTGGATAAGAATATATATTTTTGTATTTCCATGCTTAGAGTTTGAAGTTTTCACCTTGTTATATTGCCGAATTTTTCATGTGTGCCCATATTTTAGATTTTATTAGATTTATGGTAGTTTAGGCATAAAAAAGGAAATGGATTTTAATTTTTTCAATTTCTGTGAAGGTTGAGTTTTGGGTGTTTTTATGTTTTCCTCATTTTGCATGACACTTGAATTTTAGCTAAAAATTTTTAGACACAAACGAGTGGGTATTCTTGGTAGTATTCCATGTTTGGTTGATGATTGAAAAGACATAATGGATATAGGACATTCTAGATAGTTTTTACCGCAATTTGAGCATGACTTGTTGGCTTGATTTTGTTGATTTTCACCTTTGTTGAAAATTACCAGAATTTGGGGCTTTTGGTTATTTTAACTTTGAGAGTCTTCCTCATGTTCCAACAAGATGTATGTAGGGTTCCATAGGAATCCAATCTCTTGGCATAGTGGACAATTGAGTGGTGTACTTTGTATGTTGGATTCGTGAATGAATCCGTGCACCCAAAAACTATCTGGTTGAGTTGCTTGTACATTTGCATTGCATTGTTCTTTATATATTTTTTTGACTTGGTGCTTGACTTGAGATTGCATCTTGAGTATGTGATGTAGGTATTTGAGGTCACACCACATGAACATTGAGTGTGCCTTGATGGGACCTTGAGAGAGCTGCATTCTTGTCTTGAGGCCAATCGAGTCCCTTGGTTTATTTTGGGTTTTTTTATGGTTTTGCCTTGTGGAATTTTATTTGTTGCTTTTTTGTATAAAGAGAGGAGTTGTATGATTGGGTAGAGTGTCTTCTCATGTGTACCCCAACCCATAAGTGGCTCGACCTAGTAACGTGGATAAGTGCTTAATAAGTGATAACATAATAAACTTAATTGGGTTAAAATTTAATAATAAGAGTAATTTGACTACCTGGCCACCTGAGGGTGTTGATCAAAGGTAAGTCAATGTTTGGCCACCCAAGGGTGTTGATCAAAGACATGATATTTGAACACCTATGGGTGTTGATCAAAGATACATTATGAGTCTGGTCATCTACATACGTTGATCAAAGAATCGATGCTACTCGGGCTACTGTGAGCCAAGTAATGATACTCCACTAGAGTCCCTGCATGATTTCCTTATTAGAGTTCTGAGCAGTGACCTAAGATCTTTCATTGTGTTTTACTTAGACTATGTTCTTTTCCTTGAGTCATTCATTTTGATTGGCATGTGTGTATATTTTCTTGGTGTGTGCAGTTACTTTGTGATTGTGCTCGAGTTACTATCTCCATGAGCATGGTGGGGTAGTCCTAAGCATTCCATGTGGTAGGGTGGTGTTGCATTACTATATAACTTATGTGGACCAGTGTATAGGGAAAAACTTCCTCCAACTATAGGACTTGGAGCTTGAGAGCTCATTCCACTATTCTTGTATCCTCATATGCTCTTGTATCTACTTGGAGTTCATGTTTTTAGACTAGTCCCTTTAAAATTTTGATTTATGTTCTATTGATGTAATTGAGTGACCATGGCATTTGTATTTGTGTATTTGGTACTCCTCGATGTGGAGATAGACATTTACTGGCCATATGTTCATGTCAACTTAGGATTAGACTTGTCATTTTGAGTATTTTGGGCCAAGTTCGTTGATTGACATTTGTGTCTTGTCATTGACGTTTGCACCAATTGGCATCTTTGCTTGCAGTTTGATGTCTCCACCTCTCTAGACTAAGACTTTTTGTCTTAGGAGGCTTTAGTTCACAAATTGACATCTGCACAGATTGACGTCTATGTAGACTGGCATCTCTTCTTGTTGTTCAATGTCCATTCCCTCACTAGCCTGAGACTTTTTCCTTATGGAAGTTCACAAGTCATAGATCAACATCTCTGCCAATCAGCGTCTCCACTTCCTAGATCAACATCTTCATCTTCCCATTTGCCTCTCTATCTAGTGTTGATTTGCAAACAATTTTAGGAGATGGGTATCTTGTGGGTGTTTTTGGGTTGGATTCCTGAGGGTTCTTAATTGCCTTGTGGACCATCTTATTATTTGTATGCAGTAGTATGCTTGGTTTTTGTTTGTTATTATGGTTAAGGGGTAAATGAACTTATATGGCTAATCATGATAGGAACTTCTATTTTGGGCTTAAAAAGAACATATATGTGATGGGATTGATATGATTATTGTCTCTCCTTATAACCATGAATGCTTTTTGACTTAGCCTCTTATGGTTTGTGGACAATGTTTAGATCCTTGTGGGGCAATCTAGGAATGTGTTTTCTCCATTCCGAGTATGTGTTGGCCAATTGCTTGGGAACCTTTGGAAGTTCTTGTTAAGACTTTTTCTTGTGCACAAACCTATAATGTTCATGATGTTATCTTGAATTATGGTTTATTTCTATGAGATGGTTTACATGATGCACTTGTTTACTGTTAGTAAATGAATTTGTCTCTTTCAAAATTTATTTCTAATGCTCTATTGCCCGCTATGAAACATTAACCCTTTACTAAAAAATTGATTAAACTTAAGGTGTTTAACCCTTTGAATTATGGTACAGCTCCCAGAAATATTTCCAATGAATTTTTATGCAAAAGAATAATGCATTTCTGCAAATATCAAACTTTTGACCAGAAAGTTGGTAAGGCTGAAATAGTAACCGTCATCAATATGATATAATTACTGTGAAATGATAACAACTACTAAACCTGAAGCTCACAGACTTCAATGAATAAACACTATACCAATCTAAAACACAACTTTAAATTTAGATTCAAAGAAAAACATAGACATTCAATTAATAAACTCCATTCAATGTAGAATACCCCACCATAGATCCACTTAAAAATATAAACCAACAGATCTATACTGATAAGTTTCTTTCATTCACTGATTCAGAAAAAACTTAAATCAAGTCCTTACAGAAAATATTAAAATTTCAACTATGCTATTATTTAAGTGGAAATAAACTAACTAACATCCCTTTGAACCATTTTTTCCTGGCTTTATATAGCCATTAATTACAATTATAAAAAATAATAAAGTCTTTGAAACTCCCCGAGTTTCGGATGCCAACTGTTTAAGATAACTAGAAAATGCTAAAAATAGTAAAATGGAAAACTAAAAAACAACGACCCATAAAGCATGGAGAAAGACCACCAATCTCAGCTGATTTGGATGCTTTAGAATCAACTCTGGGATGACCTGGGTGCACGTTCTTGCTTCCAATCCTCATGAGCCAATGATGCCCTGATAACTGTAGCATGATATGACAGGCTAATGAGAATAATTCTTTGTCTGAGAACCTTCTTGTCCTTGCATATTTGATTCAGCCTTGATTTATGAGACTCAAGATGATCTACACAGATGACCAACATAGCTTCAGTGTTAGCTATAGAGGTAAGATCTTCTATCGTGAGCTCTTTGCTATCTCTGATAGTTGTTATACCTACCTCCAACTCCTGAGTTATCTTCTCCACTTTCTTTATATCTTGAGTTCCCTCATCTATTAGAACAATGTTCAAGCATTTAAGATCTTTTTTCATGGTATTGATCAAGCCCTTAAGGTCATTGAGTAGGCGGGTCATCCCATCACAACCATCCTTAATAATTGAGTTTCTCTACTCAATACTCGTCAAAGAAACATACATGACCTCCTCATTCAGACCATGAACTGGCTTTTCCAAAAGGAATTTAAGCACTCTCTAGTGATCTATCTCCATTAGCTGATCGACTATACCAGTCCACTTTTTCCTTTCCTTCCTCCATTCTATCAGTTCAGCCAACAGTTCAGAGATGACTTTCATCACAACTCCATGAGTCTCAATTAGCTGAGTGATGTAATCGCCTCCCTATTGGATCATGCCCGTGAACCATTTGTTAAAAACTTCTACTACCATTTTATTTCTTTGAATTTGATCCAACATTTTATGGACTTTAGGTGAATGAGGGTCAAATATATGAGGCACCTAAGCTAATGGAAGCAAATTGGGATCTTACACTGCTTGAATGAACTCCACCAATCTCTATATGGTAGCCTTTAGTTATTTCTTTTCCTTCTCATCCTTGAAAGTACTGTGTAGTATCTTCCATGTAGAAGACTCTAGGTGTTTTTCATCCATCACCCTACTTTCCACCCCTAAGTCTATCTTTTCAATAGTGAAGTCCTCAACCGAAGCTTTAGAAAATTTCTTATCAGACTTAGGTATTGCTCATTCTGTTGTCCACCTCCCAGTTTTCTCATCTACATCTATCATTGACTCCATCTTAATTCTTTTGGGCTTCACTGTAGCCCCCAAGAACTTACTAACCATGTCCTCTACCGGAAGAGTTATCGGCAAGACATTCCTTTTCTTGTTGTTAATAGAGCTTCCCAACTAGCTGAGAGTAGGAGATGGAGTTTGCAAAGTGTCACTCACTACGGTTACTGACAGTTCTCCAAAATCTGGCTAATTGCTCTTTGGGCTCATTGTGTCTCCCTCCACATTATCTGAACCAGCTTGCTCTGACATGTGAGTGTCCATGAGATCAAGATCTATGACCTCATTTTCATTAACTAGCTTATCACTCTCTTTACCAACTCTCCCTCTTAAGTTTCTTCTTACTCGTGAAGAGCCAGGAGAAGCCTTTTTCATAGGATCAACTAAAACTTCTTTTTATTTCTAGTTTTGGAGGTACCTACAAGGGAAATATTTTTGTTAGCAGAATCAATAGGTTTGACAACAGAATCACCATGTGCTAGTCTTCTTGGGTTATGTCTTCTTAAAATAGGAGGCTTCTTACTATTGACCCATTTCTCAGTTCTCTTAATCACATTGAGAGTCTTGATTATTAGGCTCTCTCTCTCATCAATACCCCAATCTATTTTAGGAAGTGGTGTACCCCTAACTCTAGTTTCGTATTGCTCATCAATTACCTCTGCACCATCATCTTCATCTATTACTGAGATGTCAATCTGAATATTTAGGGTAACAATTTGTCCTAAGGTAAACCTAGACCAGGTCTTTCTCCTCACTTCAAAATCATCTACACAATCCTCCTAGTAATCCTCTATTTGGGGAATGTGTTGAAATTCAGAGGGCAAGTTGAAATGTTGAGCAATGTATCCCCTACTATCAAAATCTTTTTTGAGTGCAAACGTCTTCAAATTTGGGAGGGGCTATTCATGGAAAAGGCCTTTCCACTCTCTGGTACAAGCTAAAATGTAGAACAAGTAGGAGGACATATGAAAGCTACTACCAATTGGAAAATTTGTGAGCTAATGATTGAGTTCATCAGCAATGGTTTTGGCCCAGTCAATATATTTTTCCCCTCTGAGAGTGACTTGGATATAGAAGTACATCTAGTCATGCCAATAGTATGCATGCTAGTTTCCTTTAATTCTATTGAGCATTATAACTAGATCAGCTACTTCAGGCTTGAAATGATCTACAGTGAGTGGCTTTGGGAGCCTGGACCCTCCTTTTTGGGCTTTGAGCAACCAGTATTGGGCTATTTCATTCCTGTAGACTTGTCTCTTGGTGGTGAAGACTGACTGAGATGAGGGGATATTCCCCTTCATATGGGTCTTTTTATGGAATTCCTATGGCCTTTTGAATGACATCTCTACTTATGTATACCAGCGGACTCCCATCAACCTTCTTGATATACTTCTCCTCAAAACTATATCTTTTTGCACATTCGACTACCAGCTCTCGACAAGGGGCTACTATAGGGAAAGTGGCCACATTAGCCAGACCACTTTGAATGACTTTTTCTAACATGGAACTTGGAAAGGGTTCTTTGACTTAGTTCATAATGTCCTCTAAGGCTCCAGTTTTAATCAGGGTGTCTTCACAGTCGGGTAGGGAGCACATTAAAGGAGAGGTATTTCCAAAATTCAGAATTGGGTTCTTCATTTTGGGTTCTTAAGCTAGGAAAAACAATAGGGAGATGCAAAAACTTCAAAGGAATTCAAATTTGACAAAGGAAAGAGCTTTAACTAAAATAAGGGAGGCCAGAAGGGAGACTCACCTGGTTTCTTATGCATTAAACTAAGCTCTGAGAGGAGGAGAGGATATCTTCTTCTACACTAACTACATGAGATGTCTTGAGCATTATGAATAAAATAGGCTAAGCTTTCCAATTTATCATAAAATAGTTTACAAAATCCTCAGAGATTCACAATAATGGTAAAATTATGTCACATAAGGTTCAATTAATGATCACCAGGTAACTCACACCACCTTAAGCATTGATTACTGTACTTTCCTAGACTGAAGTGACACTTAAATGTCATTTCAATTAATTACAATATCCTTGCCACACATGGAAGTCATAATCAATTGCCATCTTTTCTTTATGTTTTCATTTTCACAACTTACAGACACACATTGAACCTCGAACCTTGAACTACAAGAGTTCATGGTTCAAGTTCAATGAGAAGGTGGAAGGACTATCCTTTGGCATGACAATAAAAGAAAGAAAAAAAAAATAGCGACAAGGAAGAAGGCAAAGAAAAGAACTTTGCAAAAAGGTAACGTCTGTTGAACTTTGAATCTTGAACTAGGAGAGTTCACGATTCATAGTTCATCGGATGAGCGTGTGCTGCAAAGACAAAATGCCGCTAAGCTTGCAAACAAAGAGGAAAATCATACCAAAGGATGTTATTGAACATTGAATCTTGAACTAGGAGAGTTCAAGGTTCAAGTTCAACTGACAGGGTGCATATGCAAAGGATTGGAACTTTGAGTGAACAACTCCTAAAATTATGGGGTGATTTCGGGAAAATTAGAGCCTGAAGAAATTAAACAAAATCTATTGATAATAATGGCTTCAACTAGGGACAAGACCTCTTGAGGGTGAAGGATGAACCTTTAGCTTTGGTTTCGCAGACCAGGGAAAACTTAAAACAAGAAAGAAAGGGAACAAACCAAAAAGGAAAAATAGAAAATAGCACAACAAAAAGGTATGTATAGGAAACAGGACTAAACCTGCTTAAAGCTTATACAACTTGAGGTCCTGACCATTAAAGGTCAGAGGTAAAACAGTACCATCCAAATGTTCCAGTTTGAAAGAATTACCTCCCAATACTTTACTAATGATGAACAGGCCCTTCCAAAGTGAATCAAACTTTCCATGGGCACCCTTGGGTTCCCGTCTCTTGTCCCATAACAACACTTGATCTCCCTCCATAAAATTCTAAGGTCTTTCTTTCTGATAAAAAAATTTCTTGACCTGAGCTTGATGTGAGGCTATTTGACTTACCATTTCTTTTCTTTCTTCTTGTGTTTTATTGAGGTACAAAGTTCATTTCTCAAGGGCATCCTAGTAAACCCGATCTTCAATTATTTTTTGTAGTTTCGCAGTAGCTAGCTCCAGAGGTAATGAAAGCTGAGCTTCAACACCATAAACCAATTCAAAGGCTGACATGCCAATTTCTCTTTTTGGAGATGTTTAATCAACCCAAAGAGCTTCAAATAGTTTCTTATGCCAATCCTTAGCATTGTCACATACTAGCTTCGTCATTATTCTGATCAAGTTATTGTTACTTGATTTCACCTTTCCATTTCCCTGCGGATAGTAGTTGGATGCATGGGATAGGTAGATACCATGATCATAGCAAAAAAAATTTAATTCATGAGAAGAGAAATTGGTAGCATTGTCTGTGACCAATTTGGTAGGAACTCCAAACCTAACCAGAATGTAATTTTTAACAAACTCACACACTACCTCAGATGTGGTCTTCTTAAGAGGGACCGCCTCCACCCATTTTGTGAAATAGTACATTGTAGTAAGAATGTGTGTGTGTCCAGCACTCGAAGGAGGATTGATTGGTCTAATGAAGTCTAGCCCCCATTGCTCGAAAGGTTCTTTTATGACCACTGGTCTTAAAGGAAGAGCTGCTAACTGTGGCTTTCCACCGAATATCTTACATTTTTCACAACTTGCAACCCACTTATAAGCATCGCCAAACATTCCTAGCCAGTAATAACAATTCCTAAGAATTTTAAAAGTGGTTATTGTGGAAGAGAAATGACCACCACATGCCTCATTATGAAACTTTCTGAACAATTTTTCTTGCTATTCTTTGTCAACACACCTCAAGAAGGCTCCATCTAAATCCTTTTTATATAGTATGTCATCAACAATAACATACTTTTCAGCTTTTGGCCTAAGGTTTCTTCTTTCCTTTGGGGTTAAATGAGGAGGATAGTCTCCATAAGTAAGGTAGAATACCACATCTGAAAACCAAGAATCACAAAGATTGACAAAAAGAACAGAGGGCATGTTTCTATCAGGATCCTGCTTGGACATAAGTTTACATAATCCTTGTCCCTAGACCAACTTTGTAGGATGACTCTCCAGGTCAAACTCCTGAATCCTAGAAATCCACGTTGCTCAGTTGTTCATCTTGATCTCTTGTTGAGTTAGGACATCTTTGACAATAGAAGTGGGGACAAAAACAACTGAGTGAGAGTGTAGAATATAGAACCTGAAAGCTTTTAATGCTTTAACCACCACATATGCATGCTTCTCGACCAATGGATAGTTTAGCTCATGCTTCTTGAGAGGGAAACTCATAAAGGCAATAGGCACCTCCTCTTCCTTGTCATTTTTCTGCAATAATATCCCAGACACTATATGTTCTGAGGCATAACAGTGTATTATGAAGTCCTTGTAATCTAGGTTTATTAGTGTGGGAGCTTCTGCTATAGCTTTCTTGATGTCATCAAATGCTTTGACAGCTTCTATGCTCCATTTGAATGGATTCTTCTCACTCATGAGACTCACCATATGCTTAGTTTTCTCAGCAAAATTTGGGACAAACCTTTTGAGGAAATTGGTTTTCCCAAAGAAATATTTAACATTGGTCTTATTTGAAGGTAAACCAAGCTATTGGATTTCTTTAACTCTTTATGGATCAATCTTGATCCCTTCTTTTGACACAATGTGGCCTAACAACTTCCCTTTCATGACTGTAAAGATAAATTTTTTGGGGTTTAAGGAGATGCCATGTTCTCTGCATCTCTGTAGAACTGATCTTAAATCCTTTAGATGATTTCTATGCCTCTTGGAAAACATCATCAGATCATCAAGATAAACAACTATCACCTTATTTAGCAGATGACTAAAGGAAGAATTCATTGCATGTTGAAATGTGGCACCCACATTTATCAAGCCAAAAGGCATTTTGTTATAAGCATATGTACCCCATGGGGTGGTAAAAGCTATTTTATGCTGATCTTGATCAACCACCTTAATCTAGTTGTAACCAGAGAAGCTATCTAGCATGGACATCATCTCTGAACCTACCACAGTCTGTAGAATATGGTCCATAACAGGGAGTCCATAGTTATCTTTTAGGCTACATTGGTTCAAGTTCTTGAAATCTACGTAGATCCTGATCTCACCATTTTTCTTCCTGATAGGAACTATATTCATGATCCAGGTGGAATGATGAATAGGGTAAATGATACGAGCTTGCAACATCTTTTCTACTTCCTTCTGAATTGCCTCAAAAACCTTTGGATTATAATTTCTTAATTTTTTCCTAAAAGGTGAAGTACCTGGTTTGAGAGGAATCTAGTGCTAGAACTTTCCTCCTTTGAAGTTTTTTAAATTATGATAGGACCAAGAAAAGGTATCCCGATACTCCTTCAATAGATTAACAAATCTGTACTTCTCATTTGAAGTACAACATCTACCCAGATTTACACATTTAGGTTCTTCATCCTCCCCTATGTTTACCTTCTCATAGTCACTTTGATTCATATCCCCTTGTGGCAAAGATGGATATTTTAGAGCATCATATCTATCAAATTGACTTTCGAGAGAGACAAGCCCCTTAGGAATGTGATTCCCTTTCAATTGAAAGATTCCTTCATCTGTTACACCATCTGGGAAAAACTCATCACAGGTTGATGAAGACCCTTCAAAGAAGGTAGTGCTAAAAACTTCTACCAACTGCAAGAATTTATCAATTTTTTTATCATCTTGAAAGACCTACCAATGCTCAACATTATCTAGGACTTTTGGTTTGTACACCATTTCAGTTTTATATGAACTTTGCTTAAAATCCAAATGCAGAAACAACAGGGAAGAAGAAACTGCTAGAGAATCTGCTCTGCTATTTTGCTCCCTGGGAACAACTTCTATAGAGAAAGCTTCAAGCTCCTCAATCTCATCCCAAACATGATTTCTATAGTGTTTGAGTCTTTCATTTTTTTCTGAATACATTCCTCTTATTTTTTTGACTACAAGTTCTACATCTCCTCTTGCTCTGAGTACTTTGATACCCGTCTTTTTTGCTTCTTCAATACCAAGCAAGAGAGACTCATATTCTGCAGTGTTGTTTGTGTTGTCAAATTCTAGCTTAAAAGCTCATGGGAAGAAATATCCTTCAGGTGATATCAATACAACCCTTGCTCCAGACCCAAGAGAGGCACAACTGCCATCAAACTCCAAAGTCCAAAGGCCATCAGACTTAGCAGTTGTTACTTCTTCATTCATGTCTAGTGTGGATGAGATCATATAATTTCCAAACTCAGATTCTTGGTAGAGTATCTAAGACTTGGGATCCTTAGATGGGAATACCATGTATTTTGACTTTCCCTCTAGTTGTAAGACAACCCTTTTATCTCCAACTAGAATGATTGCTTGAGACCAATCAAGTTTGATCTCTCCTCCAAGATCCTGACAGAAAGTCCTACTTAGAAGCATATCATAGCTGGCTGGAATATCAGCTACAAGTATAGTCAGTTGAATCTTCTTACTAGGATATGCTGCAAGGGATACTTGAGCATCCTTGATTTGTCCAACTAAAGGGACCTATTTTGCATCTAGGGCATAGCATTGACCAAAAGTCATAGCAAGGGGAAGATCCAGAGCTTTAGCTACTGAAGTAGGCATGATATTATCAGATGCCCCTGAGTCTATAACATAGTTGTTTAGATTAAAGCCATGGATAAACAAGGACAAATAGAATGGCTCTGGTTTTAATCCTATAGGAGGACTCTTATCTTATGGAGGACTTCTATCTTTGGCAGCTTGAGTTTCTACAGTAACTTGTTTTGAGAAAGCAACATTAGTAGTCTCATTAGTATTTTTATCTGCAGGAGCTTGACCTGATTTAACATGTTTGACAAGTCTTTCCAACTCCTTTGGGTTCATTCTAAGATATTCAGCAGGGGAAACTTGAATCTTAGAACTTTCATAGAAATCACCGATATCAAAAGAACTAGGATTATTTTTCTTCAATGATATCTTCTTTAGAAAAGGAGTTTTTAAAAGTTGATGATTTTTGTGAAAAGTCTTTACCTTTATCCCATCATTGTGATGTGGATGGCATATCATTGGCTTGAGAATTGTGGTAACTTCTAGTTAACACAGTGCATGCAGGGTCCTAAAGAGTTTCTAGAATACTTCCACCTCACTCAGAGTCAGATTCATATTCTATATAATAATTTCTGTAGCCGCTAAGTAACTGAGGACTCACTGCATCATCAAGTGATTCTTCCATCAATTCTTGGTTCACATGCATCTGCATTGATCAGATCATTTATGGATAGGAGGTGCCATCATGATCATCTGTAAGATGGAAAGTGCACATATTAGCTCTTCTAGGAGGAGCTTCCAATAAGTTCTTATCAGACAGGGGATAATTTTGGGACTTGTGACTAGGCCCAGCTATTCGGGCATTCCTCTGGAAATATCTTGGTACAAAGGAGGATTAGTATTGCTTTTAGGAAGTTTCCTCTTGAGGGTAATCACATCATTTACTAATCTTTGTAGCATGGGATCAGAAGTAGAAGTATTTTGTGCATTGGGTACTTGGACATCCTTCCTCCATTTCCCTGTGGTAATCAGATCATCTTCCAGCTCAGTGGCTTGACTCTAAGCAGTTGCCAAGTCTACTGGTCTATTCCTCCTAAGATGAAAACCGATATCTGGGGGCATCAAATTTACAAAGAAACACTGCTGATTTTTAGGGGTGGGCCTTTTTGCTACAGGAATTTTATGAATGACCTTGTTATACCCAGCCACATAATCTCTCATGGGCTCATGGATCTCCTTTTTCATCTGTGTGAGTTGAGATAATAGAGAATGCTCATCATCTGCACTTTTGAAGTGGCCTTCAAATGTAGTTTTCATGGAATTCCAATTGGTTACAGACCCTACAGGAAGGTTTCCAAACCACTCCGCTGCTCCTTCTATTAAGGTTTGAACAAAAAGTCAAACTGCTACATCTTCTTCTTGCACACCTAAAATTCCAATGGCTACATTGAAGGAATTGTAATGTTCTCCTACAACTACTTTTCCATCCCTGGAAAACTTTGGAAGAACATCTTTGGCTCCCTTAGGAAGAGCATGACAAGCTACTAGAGCTAGAGAACCTATTGCATTACCCCACGGTTGAGCCATAATAATTGTTGGAAAAATAGTCAATAGAGGAGGGGCTTGAATACCTTATAAGGTTAAGGCTTGCCAATTACAGCTCTTGGTAGATGAGTGGAAATATTATTTAGGAGGAGAAGAGGGTCTACTTTGAGGTGAACTCTCATGGTTTCAAGATTTCTCAATTCTTCAAAAATACTATAAAAAATACCCTCCTCTCGTTGAGACCTAGTGTAAGGTCTGGACTCCAGCTTAGCAGTTCTATGGTCTCTGAATTGCTCTATCAACTATTGTAGCTTCTCAAGCTACAAGGAAACCTCTCAACCATTCACCGATCTCTTCCTCTTCTTGTAACACCAATTAAACTTGCTGATATTGTTCGTTACTTATTTTTACTTTCCAGGCCAAGTTGTTTAGGTCCACAATAATTTCCTCTTGAGTGTCATGAAAGTCTAGACTAGGTTGTAAGACTGGGGGAAGTTCAACTTGACCAGGTATTCTATCGGCAGGTAATACCATGATTACACATTAACCCAAGAAAAGACACTGGTTTACTAATTCCTCCCTAGTAGAGTCACCAAAAAATGTTAGTAAATGAATTTGTCTCTTTCAAAATTTATTTCTAATGCTCTATTGCCCGCTATGAAACATTAACCCTTTACTAAAAAATGGATTAAACTTAAGGTGTTTAACCCTCTGAATTATGGTACAACTCCGAGAAATAATTTCAATGAATTTTTATGCAAAAGAATAATGCATTTATGCAAATATCAAACTTTTGACCAGAAAGTTGGTAAGGCTGAAATAGTAACCCTCATCAATATGATATAATTACTGTGAAATGATAACAACTAATAAACCTGAAGCTCACAGACTTCAATGAATAAACACTATACCAATCTAAAACACAACTTTAAATTTAGATTCAAAGAAAAACATAGACATTCAATTAAGAAATTCCATTAAATGTAGAATACCCCAACATAGATCCACTAAAAAATATAAACCAATAGATCTATACTGATAAGTTTCTTTCATTCACTGATTCAGAAAAAACTTAAATCAAGTCCTTACAGAAAATACTAAAATTTCAACTATTCTATTACTTAAGCAAAAATAAACTAACTAACATCACTTTGAACCATTTTTTTCTGGCTTTCTATAGCCATTAATTACAATTATAAAAAATAATAAAGTCTTTGAAACTCCCCGAGTTTTGGATGCCAACTATTTAAGATAACTAGAAAATGCTAAAAATAGTAAACTGGAAAATTGAAAAACAACGAACCATAAAGCATGGAGAAAGACCACCAATCTCGGCTGAGCTGGATTCTTTAGATTCAACTCTGGGATGACCCAGGTGCACGTGCCTACTTCCACTCCTCATGAGCCAATGACGTGCTGATAACTGTAGCATGATATGATAGGCTAATGAGAACAATTCTTTTTTCGAGAACCTTCCTATCCTTGCATATTTGATTTAGCCTTGATTTATGAAACTTAAGATGATCTACACAGATGACCAACATAGCTTCAGTGTTAGCTATAGAGGTAAGATCTTCTGTTGTGAGCTCTTTGCTATCTCTGATAGCTATTAAACCTACCTCCAAATCCTGAGTTATCTTCTCCACTTTCTTTATATCTTGAGTTCCCTCATCTATTAGAACAATGTTTAGGTATTTAAGATTTTTTTTCATGGTATCGATCAAGCCCTTAAGGTCATTGAGTAGGCGGGTCACCCCATCATAACCATCCTTAATAATTGAGTTTCTCCACTCAATACTATTCACGGAAACATACATGACCTCCTCATTCAGACCATGAACTGGCTTTTCCAAAAGGAATTTAAGCACTCTATAGTGATTGATCTCCATTAGCTAATCAGCTATACCAGTCCACTTTTTCCTTTCCTTCCTCCATTTTGTCAGTTTAGCCAACGGTTCTGAGATGACTTTCATCACAACTCCATGAGTCTCAATTAATTGAGTGATGTAATTGCCTCCCCGTTGGATCATGCCCATGACCCATTTTTAAAAAACTTCTACTACCATTTTATTTCTTTGAATCTAGTCCAACGTTTTACAGACTTTAGGTGAACAAGGGTTGAAGGTATGAGGCACCTGAGCTAATGGAAGTGGACTGGCCTCTTTCACTACTTGAATGAACTCTGCCAATCTCTGTATGGTAGCCTTTAGTTCTTTCTTGTCCTTCTCATCCTTGAAAGTCCTGTGTAGTATCTTCCACGTAGAAGACTCCAGGTGTTTTGCATTCGCCACTCTACTTGCCACCCCTAAGTCTATCTTTTCAATAGTGAAGTCCTCAACTGAAGCTTTAGAAACCTGCTTATCAAACTTAGGTATTTCTCATTCTATTGTCCACCTCCCATTTTTCTCATCTACATCTATCATTAACTCCATCTTAATGCTTTCGGGCTTCACTGTAGTCCCTAAGCACCTACTAACCATGTCCTCTATCGGAAGAGTTATCGGTAAGACATTTATTTTCTTGTTGTTAATAGAGCTTCCCAACCAACTAAGAGTAGGAGATGGAGTTTGCAAAGTGTCACTCACTACGGTTACCGAGGGTTCTCCAGAATCTGGCTGATTTCTCTTTGGAGTCATTATGTCTCCCTCCACATTATTTGAACCAGCTTGCTCTGACATGTGAGTGTCCATGAGATCAAGATCTATGACCTCATTTTCATTAACCAACTTATCACTCTCTTTACCAACTCTCCCTCTTAAGTTTCTTCTTACTCATGAAGAGCTAGGAGAAGCCTTTTTCACAAGATTAGCTAAAAATTTCTTTTTATTTCTAGTTTTGGAGGTACCTGCAAGGGAAATATTTTTGTCCACAGAATCAATAGGTTTGACAATAGAATCACCATGTGCTACTCTTCTTGGGTTATGTCTTCTTAAAATGGGAGGCTTCTTACTATTGACCCATTTCTCGGTTCTCTTAATCACATTGAGAGTCTTGATTATTAGGCTCTTTCTCTCATCAATACCCCAATCTATTTTAGGAAGTGGTGTACCCCTAACTCTGGTTTCGTACTGCTCATCAATTACCTCTGCACCATCATCTTCATCTATTGCTGAGATGTCAATCTGAATATTTAGGGTAATAATTTGTCCTAAGGTAGACCTAGACCAGGTCCTTCTCTTCAATTCAAAGTTATCTACATAGCCCTCCCAATAATCCTATATTTGGGGAATGTGTTGAAATTCAAAGGGCAAGTTGAAATGTTGAGCAGCGTATCCCCTACTATCAAAATCTTTTCTGAGTGCAAACGTCTTCAAATTCAATTTCCTTAATTCATGCTCTAAATTTAGGGCATCTGAAGAAGTTTTGCATGTGTAATACCCTAATTCAACTAGGAAGGTAGACTTTGCTCTACCCTTCCTTTCCTTGACTCCTTTATGTACATATTCGAATTAACGAGCCACTTCTATAATAATCAAACTGTCAAAATCATATCTAGGAAATTTGAATGGCTCCCCTTCAAAACCACCCACTCTGAGATATGTGAACCTTCTTAATTGGATGAAGAAACTTCCATAAGAATTGACAAAGGTTTTTTCATCTTCTGACATTCTTTGCTCAATGTTCCCTTGTAGTTCATATGTCAACTTCCCAAAGAAAACCCCATTGGCTTTTAGGAAACTATCAACATGATATTCTTTTTGCAGGTGAGGGTAATAATCGTAGACTTTCATATTTGGGAGGGGCTGTTCATGGAAAAGGCCTTTCCACTCTCTGGTACAAGCTAAAATGTAGAACAAGTAGGAGGACATATGAAAGCTACTGCCATTTGGAAAATTTGCCAACTAATTATTGAGTTCATTGACAATGGTTTTAGCCCAGTTGATATATTTTTCTCCTCTGAGAGTGACCTAGATATAGAAGTAGATCCAGTCATGCTAATTGTATGCATGCTAGTTTCCTTTAATTCTATTGAGCATTATAACTAGATCAGCTACTTCAGGCTTGAAATGATCTACAGTGAGTGGCTTTAGGAGCCTGAACCCTCCTTTTTGGGCTTTGAGCAACTAGTATTAGGTTATTTCATTCCTGTAGACTTGTCTCTTGGTGGTGAAGACTGAATGAGATGAGAGGATATTCCACCCTTCATATGGGTCTCTTTCTGGAATTCCTATGGCCTTTTGAATGACATCTCTATCTATGTATACCAGTGGACTCCCATCAACCTTCTTGATACTCTTCTCCTCAAAAACATATCTTTTTGCACATTTGACAACCAACTCTTGACAAGGGGCTACTATAGGGAAAGTGGCTACATTAGCTAGACCACTCTAAATGAGTTTTTCTAACATGGAACCTAGAAATGGTTCTTTGAATCAGTTCATAATGTCCTCTAAGGCTCTGATTTTAATCAGGGTGTCTTCACAGTTGGGTAAGGAGCACATTAAAGGAGAGGTATTTCTGAAATTTAGAATTGGGTTCTTTATTTTGGGTTCTCAAGCTAGGAAAAACAATAGGGAGACACAACAACTTCAAAGGAATTCAAATTTGACAAAGGAAAGAGCTTTAACTAAAATAAGGGAGGCTAGAAGAGAGAATCACCTAGTTTCTTATGCATTGAACTAAGCTCTTAGAGGAGGAGAGGATACCTTCTTCCGTGCTAACTGCATGAGATGTCTTGAGCATTATGAATAAAACAGGCTAAGCTTTCCAATTTATCATAAAATAGCTTACAAAATCCTAGGAGATTTGCAATAAGGGAAAAATAATGTCACATAAGGTTCAATTAATGATCACCAGGTAACTCGCACCACCTTAAGCATTGATTACTATACTTTCCTAGATTGAAGTGACACTTAAATGTCATTTCAATTAATTACAATATCCTCACCATGGGAAAAAGTCATAATCAATCGCCAGTTGTCCTTTATGTCAAATCACCACTTTGCATTTTTGTAACTTATAGGCACACATTGAACCTTGAACCTTGAACTACAAGAGTTCATGGTTCAAGCTCAACGAGAAGGTGGAAGGACTATCCTTTGGCATGACAATAATATAAAGCAAAAACAAATAGCGACAAGGAAGAAGGTAAAGAAAAGCACTTTGCAAAAAGGTAACGTCTGTTGAACTTTGAATCTTGAACTAGGAGAGTTCACAGTTCATAGTTCATTGGATGAATGCACGCTGCAAAGATGAAAGGCCACTAAGCTTGCAAATAAAGAGGAAAATCATACCAAAGGATGTTATTGAACATTGAATCTTGAACTAGGAGAGTTCAAGGTTCAAGTTCGACTGACAGGGTGCATATGCAAATGATTGGAAGTTTGAGTGAAAAAATCCTTCTAAAATTATGGGGTGATTTTGGGAAAATTAGAGCCTGAGGAAATTAAACAAAATCTATTGATAACATTTACATAATACTCATTCTAATATGTTATGATATATTTTCAAAAAATAATAATGTTTAGTGCATGTTTTAACCCTTTGGTTCCATGGGTTCCCAAGTGGGGTATTACATTTGGTATCAAAGCCCATGTTCAAATGTTGGGATCTTTGTGTTATGTTCCCATTGTGTTTAGTGTGAGTTATGTGTGATTATTTTATGACTTGATGGTTCTCATTCCTTTCTCATGGCCTTAGGATGACTAGTGTTATTTTTTATACATCATCTTGATTCATCTATTGGTTTTATCTTTAGGATGCTTGCTAGACATGGATGTGGTTGACATAATGCCCATCAGGATGACCACAAAGAGGAACACCATGAGGAGGAGCATTGTGAGGAAGAGCATAGAGGGGAAGAGAAGCATTAGGATCATCATAAGGACTAAAGAGAGGGTCATGGAGGTCATGATGGGAACCCCCTATTAGTTTAGTTGATGCAAGAGCTTATATCTCAGTTAGGATCTTGAGAAGAGGATTCTCACCATGGAGATTTTGGGATATATGAGCATGAGGAGAGGAGAGAACATGAGTGTTTTTGTACTCCACTAGTTTCTAGAGAGGAACATAAGAGAGATAGGGAAGTAGGAGATGAGGTTTCTATCTGTGTAGGATTGATGGGAGATCTTATGTAGTCTTCACCACCTTTCTTTGATGGGAAGGGAAGAGACAATAAGGCCAAGACATGGTTGTTACAACTTGGATGTTTCTTTTCTATGCATCCTTATGTGAGAAACCTTAGAGCCTGATGTGCCAATATGCACCCGAGAGAATTTGCATCTATTTGGTGGTGTATAGAGGAGAAAAAGCTCTAGTTGGATATTTTGACCATCTCTTGGGAGATATTTGAGGAGAGGTTTTGTGAATGGTTCCTTTTAGAGTAGTATAAAAAGGCACTTTATGGTGAGTTCCATGAGATCTAACAATGGAATATGTTAGTGGATTAGTATGAGAAGAGGTTCTTTGAGCTGAGGCAATATTCCAACTATAACCATGATGAGCTCTTGTTAGTGCAACATTTTATTCGGTGTCTTAATGGATGAATTATTGGGGATGTAAATATGCATCAACCTAGGACACTTTCACTTTCCACTATGAAGGTGAGGTTGGCTAAGAGAAATATTTCTAGGGGGTATAATAGTAGGGTAGGTATGTAGAGTCATAGTGAACAATCTTTGGGATCATCTGCACAAGATACATAGGTAGGATTTGTAGGATCATCCTGTATACATTCGACAACTCAAAGGTTAGGTCTTCAAAAACACCATAGGAAACAACATTCAAAGGGTTAGCAAAGAGGCCATGGTTCAGGTACCTTTACACCAAGAGCTTGTAATTGTCATTGTGATAGGAAATATCAGTCTAGTTAGCCATCTCAAAGTGTCCAACTAATTAGTAGTAGAGGGAGTTATTAATAGATTAGTGCACCCTTAGTCGTACATGGTTATAGTCCAGGGGCATTTTTTTCTTGTGGTGAACATGGTCAAGGGGAAATGGTGTGTTAGTAAAGAGTTATTCTAGGGGCTAGCTAGAGGTAGGCTACTTTCGAGCCTATATTTGGGTATGTAGGTAGATCCCATAGGGTTTTTGTGGTGGTTGATAAGCGTTAGGTTGAGTATCAGGGAACCATTATGGAGACTACAAGTGTGTTGCATGGTATTTCTACTTCTATATTATTTGATTCAGATGCTCCAGATTCTTTTATTTCCCCTACCTTATTCAATGATGTATACTAGTGGCAATATGACATGTTGATAGTTAACACATTGAGTTAGCCATAGGTTCTATAGTAGTCATGTAATCCCTTGTTTATAGTTTTGTGTTGGACTTGGGAACCTTCACCACCACTATAGATCTTTGTATCCTACCCTTAGGTTCTTATGGAATTGTACTATGTATAGATTGGATAGCTTCCCACCAAGTAAGTATTGATTGTTGATGTAAGTTGATAAAATGTGTCAATGAAACAAGTGGGCATGTTGAGCTTGTAGGGGTCTAGAGACTTATATCACTTCGTATGATCTTAGATCGGAAGCTAAAGAAAAGTATGAGATAGGGTTGTGAGTTGTTCATAGTCTCTGTTAGTGACCTTGATGGTTTTGAGAGTTGAGAGGTGTGTCTTGATGATCACCCAATCCTCCTTGAGTTTGTAGATGTGTTTCCATATGAGATTCTAGGTATGCCACCTCAACATGACATAGAGTTATGCATTGATATCATTCCTAGAGATGAGCCTATTTCTTGGGAACCTTACCACATGACTACGTGGGAGCTGAGTGAGCTTAATTTGTAGTTAGAGGAGTTGTTGGCCAAGGGCCATATTCATCCTAGTGAATCCCCATGGGGAGCACAAATCATCCTTGTGAAGAAGAAGGATGGATCTTTTTGTTTGTGTATTGACTACCATTAGTTTTATAAGGTGATGATGAACAACTAATATCCCTTTCTTAGGATAGATGATTTGTTTGATTAGATGAATGGAGCAAGAATGTTCTCAAATATTGATCTTAAGTCAGGATACCGTCAGCTTCATATCCATGAGGATGACATTCATCAAACAAATTTTTGCACTCATTATGGACATTATGAGTTTATGATCGTACCCTTTGGGTTGACTAATGCATCATCAGTGTTCATGAGTTTGATGAACAATGTATTCCACACCTATCTTGACCACTTTATCCTTGTGTTTCTAGGCAAAATTTTGGTATATTCGAGGATGATGGAGGAGTGAGGGCCATTTTTTTTAGGATTTCCAATGTTTACATGACCATCATCTATATGTAAATTTGGAAATATGTGAGTTCTTTTAGACAAAGGTTAATTATTTGGGCCATATCATCTCTCGAGAGGGTATTTTGTGGGTCCTTTGAAAATATAGGCTATTATAGATTGGCCAACACCAACTAGTGCTCCTCAGGTTCATATTTTCATGGGTTTGGTGGGTTACTATCTCCAATCTATGAAGGATTTATCTTGGTTGGTTCACCCTATCACTTCTCTTCAGAGGAAAGAAAACAAGTTTATTTGGTCTGTGTAGTGTGAGTCATCTTTTGAGGCTCTTAAGGAGCCCTTGACTAGTGCCCGCATCTTAGTAGTGCTAGATCCTATAAGTGAGTTCATGGTGTGTACTGATGCACTATTGGAGGATGTGGGAGTAGTTCTTGTGCAGGAGGGATGCACATTTTCATATTAGTCACGGAAGCTAAAGGATCATGAGATGAACTTGTTAGCAATAAAAATGCATCAACACAACTGAAAGGGGGGATGAATCAGTTGTGTGCCAAAATCTTAAACTTAAATTCCTTTTAAATTGATTACTTTAAATAATTTGAAACATTAATGTAACCATATGAATACCTCAAAATCAAAACACCATAACACAAAGATTTGTTGTTGAGGAAAACCATGTTAAGGGAAAAACCCCAGTGGGGATGGAACTCACTAATAATGCACTAGAAATATTATGTCCCTATTAGGAGACTAAATAGAGGTAATTTGGAATCACCTCTATATGTGTAAGTGTGTGGGGGAAATATGAGATTCACTCCTAGATCCAAATTCCCAAAGGAGAGATCCAATTTGATCAACCAAAAGGTTAATGCACAATCAAATCAATCTATGAAGAATATGAAAGAGAGAGAGAAACCCTATACTTCCCTATAGTTGGATTAATCTTGAAATCTGAAATAATTGAAATGAAATACTAACCTTAAATTAGAGCAGATCTGGAAAATGTCATTTTCTAATGTCTGTGAGTACTTTCGGGCAATTCTGCAACTTGTTCCAAACTGGAAATGCCGAGACAAAGAAAACTTGGAAATCTTTCTCCAAGATGAGCTCAGGTCAACTTTGACCCTCATAAAAGGTCAAAGGCTAGATTCTTTATTTGAAGGTTGATTCTGTCTCTATTCGCAAATATTAGAAGTTCACCAAAAAGGGTATCCAAATTCGCTCTCAGATCTGAAATCCCGCACCTGTACCTACAAGAAAATGGGGTTTTTTTGTTGGTTGTTTGGGGGGTTTGCCTTGGTCAAACCCCAATTTGGAATCAACCTTAATATTGAAATTGAAATAGGAATGCTAGCAAGTAGTAGAAATGGATCTAACAATGAAGCTATGCAATTTGATAGATATGTAATTGTATTTTGAATGTAAACAAGTATATTGATATGAAAGCTTGCACATAACATCAATAAATGTAAATCAAACCTCCATGATTGTATATTTGGAATCCACCTTGAGAGAATAATGAATGTATCTTGAAGATTAACCAAAGGATCTTGAAGGAAGATCACACCATCATGATGGCTAGATCTAGGGTTAAAATGATGAATCTTGAATGCTTGAACCAAATCCCTTCAATAGCTTGAATGCTTGAACCCTTGATCTTCAATGGAGAACTTGGATGGAGAAGAGGACTTGAATGTTTGAATGGATGCTTTCTTGAACTTGAGAAAATCTTGAAAGCTTGGTGTCTTGATCATGAAAGTGGATGGTGAAAATGAGAGAGGAAGACCTCCTTTTATAGTGAACTAGGGCACAATCCTCTAGAGGGGCCACCTTGGAGAATTAAATTCCAATTAGGTCCTAACCTTTAGAAAATATACCTAGATTAAATAAAATTGAAGGATTTACCATTTCAAAACCTGAAATGGCTGACCCAGAGGCGGGAAAATAAATATCCTGAAAGCTCGATACTTGGAAATCAATGATTTTGAAGATTTGAAGGAAGGAGGCAAAATCAAGGTTGGGACTGACCTGGTCAGGTTCGAGCTCGATCCTGAAATAGTCAAGTTTGAGCTCAATCTTGACCTAGTCAAGTTTGAACTTGATCCTAACCTAGTTAGGTTTGACCTCGAATCTAACCCTGGTCCCAGATCCAGTCAGAATCAAGACAGAAGGTCCCGGGGATGCCTGAAGACCTAGAAATGATACTAGAATAGGACATAATGCTAGGGATAAGTATAAAATCCTATGATGATTATGATGAAGGATAGGATGACCTATTTCTAAGTCCTACCTAGAAAATAGAGCCACAAAAGAGGGAAATTTAGGAGAATCCTTAAGATCCTAACCCTAATTTCACCTAGAATGAAGCAGAAAAGAAGTGGAAAGCAGGGAGAAAGCCAGATCAAAGAAAAGATCAATTCAAGGCATTCGATATGACCCCAAACCACTTAATCAGAGGGCTAAATTCTCTTAACATGGAAGTGCTTCCATTTTAAGATGATACAAAGACCTAGCTTTGTTAGGAGTTGATTATTACATTTAGTACATCCATGTTAAAGGACAAACCCTGTTAGCAGTCTTTCCAACCCTGTTAGGAGCTTATTACAAATATAGGCTTACTACCCAAGCACACTGCCAAAAGTGAAGGTTAAATCCACCTTCTGAAGGTTAAAACCACCTTTTATATCCACTGTCCAAATAAATGTATAAGAGTATACAATAATAATAATGAAGTGACTTACAACAACTAGCTTTTCCTATACAATTCCAATGAAGTGCACAATGAATTAACTCTTCTCTACATCTAGCAAACCTTACAAGAATAAAGTTTGCAACCCAAATAACCACTTACAACTTAGATGAATGACTTTCCTTTATAAAATTTATGAAAAGAAGTTAGGTCAGCCTGTTAGGACTTCCCAATGAATAAATGAATACATATACCCTTACTAAGATACACACAGTATCTTAAACAAGTATACAACAAATAAAAATCATCAAATGCATGACAAGATCTACAATACATGCTAGAAACCTTCTAAACATGTTATCTCCTCTTGTCAACCTCAAATAGGTCTTCACAAGACCATACACCTCATATGATGTCACCATGATCCCAGCGACCCAAGAATATAACAAAATGTTCTCGCATATGTATTTTGTCAAGCCTCAAACTTGCATACCATAATCCATGCTCACATCATAGTTATCCTAAAAAATTAGAGACCATCTCTATTATAATCCTCTATTACTGTACTGTGACTAGTCTCCACCAAACCAGTCATGACTCATGTAGAAGAACAAATAAGGATCTATAACCTAAGAAATAAGGGTTACACACATCCTTGTTCACAAATATAAGCTCGCATACCCTAGAATGATGTATGCTATCCATACCACCCTGTTAGACCTTCTTGTTCCTATCATAACCAGTCTATTTGAGACTCCTAATGAAACCAACTAAAACATATATTGACATCAATGACAAAAAATGAATGTCAACACCTAAAAAAAAAAACAATTCCAACAATCTCCCTATTGGCATTGATGGTAACATATGTGAAAAACCATCAACCTATAAGACCTTCTCAATACCCTTCTTCAATACTCCCCCTAACACAGTAAGATTTTTTCATCTGTAACACTCCCCCTTTGACATCAATGGAAAAGGGTGCCAAGCTTCTTCTTTTTCTCCATCTTTGTAAATCCTACCTCTGCAAGGTTTACTTTTTTCAAATCTTCATGCCTGCAACAAATTAGGTGCATGATCACCCAAATATGCTATGTTATGCACCTAAAACCACTCCCCCTAAGGAGTAGATCTAAGCATCCATTCTAGAAAGTGATAAATCTTTGATAGCCATTGGACTGATATATTCCTACATCATCTAGTTCACACAAGGAGGGGTTTTCACCCCAAGCATACCTCTGAGGTACTCAAAGGAATCCTTTGGAAAGGTTTTAGTGAATATGTCTGCTATCTTCTCCTTTGTACTGATGTATTCCAACCTGACCTCCTTCTCTACAACCTTGTCCCTTAGGAAATGATATTTGACTAAAATATGTGTGGTTTTAGAATGCATCATTGGATTATTTGACATGTTTACTATACTTGTATTATTAAAATGAATTACAATAGGCTCTTCAAATCTTACCCCAATGTCCTTCAACATTTTCTTCATCCACACAATCTATGTACAATTTATAGTAGCAACTACATATTCTAATTCAAGAGTAGATTGATCTATACATTCCTTCTTCTTACTTAACCATGAAACCAACCTATTGCTAATGAAAAATGCACCACCACTCATATTCTTTCTATCATCAACATTTCCTACCTAATCAACATCAGTATTATAAGCATACAATGTAAAATTATCAGACTTTTCATACTATAAACCATATTCCAATGTTCCTTTCAGATATCTGAATATCCTCTTAACTGCAACATTAAAAGCTTCTCTCCAATGCATATGCAACACATTCCCTTCAAGAAACATAGTCCTAGAAACATCTAATATAGTTTTATTTATTCACTTTGCAATCCCATTCTGCTATGGTGTCCTAGGAGAAAATATCTATTTGTATATCTCATGCTATTAATAGTAAGCATTAAACATTTCTGATGTAAATTATCCTCCTCTATCTAACCTTTAACACTCTATCTTCAAACCAAATTCATTCTCAACTTTTTCTTTGTCAAATGCTTCAGACTTATCTTTAAGAAATGCAACCCATATCATCCTAGAATAGTCATAAAAAAAGAGTATAAAATACCTTTCACCATAGTAAGATCTTGTTCTTGTAGGACCATAGAGATTTGTTTGTACTAGATCCAACTTGTCCCTTGCTGAATAAAATTTGATCTAAAAAATTCTCTTAGTTTGTTTTCCCATCACACACTCTCTACACATGGCATTAGAAGGCTTCACAATTTTTGGAAGATCTCTTACTATGTTAATGTTATTGGCCTTCACAATGTTATCAAAATTTATATGAAAAAACCTCCTATTCCATAAATAACTATCATCTATCTTTGCAAAAAAACAAGTAGCCTCTGTAGTATTTTATTCAAACACATTACCTCTTGAATTTGTACGTGATGTGATCAAGTCCCCTATCTCATTTTTGATAGTGTATTTCCCATCCTTGAACTACAAGTGGTAACTCTTGTCTACAGGCTATCCAACACTCAACAAGTTATGTTTAAGGCCATAAAAAAATAAGACATCGTCAGTGAGTTTTTACATCAAGAGATATTAATCCTCTACCAATCATCAATCTAGGAGTGTTATCACCAAATCTAACTACTCCACCATCATATTTTTTTAGCTGAACAAACTTTTCTTTATCACCAGTCATATGATGAGAGAAACCACTATCTATAATCCAATCTAATTTATTTTCTACATGTAAAACTAAAGCTTTCTCTTCATGAACAAGTTATGCATCCTTAATAGAAATAAATCCAATTTCATCATCATCCACAACATCATCATCAACCACACCTTCACTAGCATAGTAACAGTCCTTATCCTTGGAATAATCAGGCTTAACAAACTTAGACTTATGCTTGGGAACCCTAGTAGGACATAGGAATGCAAAGTGACCAATTTTATTGCAAGAAAAACATTTTAAGGGTAACTTGCCTTCAAACTTACCTTTATCTCTCGTTTCCCTCTTTACGATCAGAGCCACAAGCTCATCCAAATTTCTCTCTTCTTCCTCTATCTTATCCCAATCATCAGTGTATTCTCCAAGCTCTGCATGTCTGCTACCTATGCTAGTGCTCACAAGGCTAGATAAATTCCTCTTGTCTTTGTGAACAATAGCCTTAAATGTAGTTTCCACTTTAGGTAATGCCTCCTGTAACTCTGCGGTCTCAAAGGTGGTTAATTTAGCAATCAAAATCTCTCTATTGAAGTTCATAGTGAGTGGAATGACCTCCTTAATCACTTGAAATTTTGTCTTATAAATTGGTGTCAAATACCTTAGAATATTTGCGATCTCTTCTTCCTTAGTGTATGTGCCTCCAGAGTTTCTAATTCTTGTAACAATCTCAGCTATCTTCTATACATGTGCTCTGACATTCTCATCATCTACCATCCTCAGGTTCTCCATCTTTTCTTTCCCATTCTGTAACTTCACCCTCTTAGTGTATTTATGTCCTTCATATAAAGATACTAACCTTGTCCAGATCTTGTGTGTTGAATCAAGTTCCTTAACCTCTATGAATTATGCTTCTAAAAGTGGACTGATCAATTCTTCCCTTGCAACCATGTTTCAATGAAACAATTTCTTCTCATCTTTTTTAGCATCAACTATCTCAGATTTTTCCTTGAGTTCTTCATCCTTCTTGATAATCATCTAGTAATCAACCCATGTAGATAAGATGAGTCCTCATCTTGTTTTTCCAACTGTTAAAATTTTCAGTATCAAACTTAGAGCTCTCCTTCCTGTACTAAGCCATCTTAGGATCTACTCAAGAGGTTAAGATTTCTATCTAAGGACTAGAAGGTACTAATTGTTAGTAATAAAAATTCACCAACATAACTAAGAGGGGGGGGGGGGGGGGGTGAATCAATTGTGTTCCAAAATATTAAACTTAAATTCATTTTAAAATGATTACTATTGACATGACTTTGTGACAACCTCCCCAATAGTGAGATAATTGTCACCGGGTATCAGGGTACCGACCAACTTCGCCTAAAGAGGTTTACAGAAGAGTTTACTCTCCTAGCCTCCAAGCCCTTGGTAGTTGGGTCAGGATGGTGCATGAAGGGCTCAATTGGACAAATGAATTTTTATATAAAAAGGGGCTGTTGGTTTTTACTCATTAGTTTTAGAAGTTCGGGAATGATAAGGTTTCCTGCAAGTAGTTGTTAGCTTAGATAAAGAAAATTCAAAAGATAAACCAAGGTTAGTAAATAAATCTACTTATAGTCATATCATAAAACTCTTAATATTGACAATGCTCAAATACAAAACCAATAACTATACTAAGCGCATGTTCGATCATCAACTGAGACATACATTAGTAACAAAATCAAAGGCATTTCAATTAATTGGGTAAAAGCACAATAATTTGTCACCCTTTTATAAAGGAAAAGGCTAACAAAATCAAAGTTGTTCAACTTCAATAGTATAAGAATGACATTTATATTTGGAATTTTAAGATGATGTAAACTAGTTAAAGGTGTTAAAATTAATGAAGTTTATGATTAATATTTTTAATAATTTTTTTGATTAAGAATTGTTATATTTTTTTAATTCTTAAAGATGATTTTTTAGTTGTTGAAAAATGTTAAAAATTAGAGGTCTAGTTCCCACCAAAAAATTATATGTAAATAAACATGTTTCCCCCTAATTTCAAAATATGTTATAGATGACATATATACCTAGTGCATGAAGAAATAAAAATTGGTTTGTGACCTATGTTTTCTCTTTTATAACAATTCAAAGTCCAACTCACCTAAAATTGACAGTTTTCATCTCCCACCATATTTTTCATAACAAATCTATCCCAAACAAAAAGAGAAATATATATTCTTGAAGAGGACTCTCTCCTCTAGTGCACCATATGTTTTTAAAATCTATTTAATATGATTTACTATTTTTTCCTTTCTCCGAATCAATATCTCCATGATTGTTAAAATACCTACTTGCAATATTTTTTTAATTACAATAGGCTGTCTAATTAAAACACTATAAAATCTCTATGATGATATTCTTGACTCTAATCTCTACAAAAGTGTAGTTTTGTATTTTTTTAAAAAAAATATCATTAAAAAGATTAGGAGTTATTGAAATGTCACTTTTCTTAAATAATTTTATTTCTATGGTAATTGGACCCAAAGTGGTATAAAACTTGCATTTAATAGACATTCCCAATTGGAAAAGTTAAATCACTTATATAACTTAGCTAGAATGAATCTAGCTAGACCATATGTTCGACCAAAACTAATTTTTAGTTAGAAATACTAAAATTCAACTGTGCTGAAAGTTAACCTAAAAGGTGACCCCTGATTGTGATTTTACCCAATTATCAGAGAACTTTGAGAAAAGGACATAAGGAAGCATACAACATGAAATTAACTTGCTGAATCAAAGATGAACACTACTAGTATGGTAACGAGAGTGATCTTTATTTATTCATCAACTAAAGGGGGGAAACATCACTGGATACATTCATGGCTCCTTGAGAGCATTAATCTACCAAAAATATCTATTGCACTAGAAGTAAAATAACTAAGCTCTGATCAACTATAGTATGGGAAACAAAATCATCAACTTTGTCGACCCTTGATTTGGCATCAAACTTCTTATTTATAGGAATTATATGATCTACATTAGGATATGCAATCCTCTTATTTCTATAAATTACAATATTTATAGCCGATACTACTTGCACTGTCAGACATCTCACATCATGATAGAATATATGAAGAGGGAATGAAAGAGAGAGGGGGAGGGGAAGAAAAAATAAAGAAATATGAAGAAGTCCCTCTGGCAGCACCATCAAGCGTGTGAGGATAACCTGCATTTTCTAGGTACCTTGAATAGTGTGCTTCATAAATGTAGTGATATCTCCACATCTCCACGTCCTCCTTCTATCAACTCAACCATAAATGTAGGAGTGGTGCCTTGGGAACAAAGATGACATATAAAATCCTCTATAATATACACATCACTCTTAACCATATTGTACCCCTCCAAATTTTGACATTATTTATAACAAAGAACTCTAGACGATGGTTGGTCAGCTCTGGAGAAATCATCAACCCAAACCACCATAAAGAATACAAAAAATGCAAAGTCCAAAATTTCAGACCCCGGGAGATCACACTCAAAGAATAATGAAAAGAAAGAAGTGGGTCTACGGGAAGAGAAGACCCAAAACCCAAAGAATTTATGACTCTTTGAGCTTTTGGAAGGCCTCTAACACTTCCACCATGCCTATTTCATCCACCTCCTTTAGGCAATCCATGCAGCTTGTAGCATCTTTGAGATGATCTTTGGCATCCTCAACTTTACTTGTTAATTCAGAGGCAACTGTGACAACATCATGCACTATGAGCACCAATCAAGAGAGCTACCCTAAAATTGAACTATAGAAATCTATTGAGGTCTAGAATTGTATAATGGTTAGCTTGTCAAAATTATTTAAAACATCATCCATAGGGGTGCAGACACCTGAGTGGATTGGATCAATTCTATCCACTTGTAAAATGAATGAAAGGAAATGATCCAATGGGTCCTGGATTCTGGCCCTGCAATCCTCTAAAACCTTAACCAGTTACTTTCTTATTTTGACTTGGAACCCAAGTCTGGAGTACAGAGTCTTCGGGTACTCACATGACTTGTTGGCTAGAATATCTATTTTGACCAATCTTCCCTCTCCTAGGTTCAAAATTACCCTAAGGCATTCTTTCCATTCTTCATAAGTTTCCTCCTAGGATTACCATGCTGAAATGATATTATAAAACTTATCTTTAATAAGATGGGTCTCATATAGTTTAGGTAGGGACTCAGTCAAAAACTTCCTGATTGCCCCTAATTGTTCTTCTATCCATCCATCCACTATCAACACTTCATTCTTAATGATTTGAATCACTTCCATGTTTCCCTTTAGGAGTGGAATTCTGGAGGTAGAGAATTCTGACATTGTAGAAGAGAGTGGGGATGATAACTCTATCAAGAGCCTCTAGAGATTTGACTCTGAAGCTTGAAGCTTTGTCTTCTTTTGGTACTCCATTTTTTAACTCTCATGGAGGACAATCAAGAGGTAATTTATTTTATCTTGATACTGATGCAAAAAGTTGTTTATTTACTAAAATTGAAGATGTATGGTTATGGCATAAGAGATTGTGTCATGTGAATTTTGATAACTTGATCAAAGTGAGTAAGAAGAGTAGAGTCAGAGGACTACCGAGATTAAGAAAAAATGATAAATCTATGTGTAAATAATGTCAAGTTGGTAAGATGACCAAGTCAAGTTCTCTTAGCAAATCTTATTCTACAAATGGTATTTTGGAATTGGTTCACACTGACCTTTGTAGTCCTATGAAAGTTCAAAGCTATTATGGAGATCGATACTTTATTTTTTTTTGTGGATGATTATTCAATAATGATGTCAGTTATGTTTTTAAAAGAAAAATTAGATGCATTTCAAATGTTTAAGTGGTATAAGGCTAGAGTTGAGAAGGAAACAAGTAAACAACTGAAGTGTTTGAGATCTAATAGAGGAGGTGAATTTATGTCTAATGAATTTACTATCTTCTATAATGAGAATGGAATTAAAATATAAGTGTCTGTACCAAGAACTCCATAATAGAATGGGATAACTGAGAGAAGAAACCGATCTATTATTGACTATGCTAGAACTTTGTTGATTGATAAGAATATTGCATAAACATTTTGAAGAGAAGCTATAAGTACTACAGTTTACACTCTCAACCAAATACAGTTAAAGAAAGGCACAAACAAGACACCCTATGAATTATGGTTTGGGTGCACACCAAATGTAAGTTATCTCAAAATCTTTGGAAGTAGGTGTTATATATTGAAAGATTCTAGAAATGGAAAGTTTGATTCTAAAGGTGATGAAGGAATATTTCTTGGTTACTCATCAAAGAATAAGACATATAAATGTTTAGTCAAAGATTCTAACAAAATAGTTGAAAGTGCAAATGTAAGAGTTGATGAATTTGTAGAAAATAATTTTGAGGATAGTAAAAAGGAACCTAAGGATTATAATAGATTTGTTTATATACAAGATGGTAATTCAGTTGGTACAACTAAACAACAACAAGCATGAACCGATGAACAAGATGACCCTCTACCAAGAGATAAAAACAATGATGGACAAGCTAAAAAATCTGTATTAGCAGAGTATGTGAGAAGACACCACTCACCAAGCAGAATAATTAGAGACAAGAATGCATGAGTTATGACAAGAAGTAAGTTAAGAGATAATACTTGTTTGATTTCTGAGTTTGAGCCTAGATTGGTAAAAGATGCAATAGAGAATGAGCATTGGATGGATGCTATGAAAGAGGGAATAGATCAGATTGAAAAGAATAACACATGGTCATTGGTACCAAGACCTAAGGATAAAAATGCGATTGGAACTAAATGTTTTTTTCCCCTATTGCTAGATTAGAAGGTGTTAGAATACTACTTGCATATGCAAATTACAAAGGATTTAAATTTTATCAAATGGATGTTAAATCTACATTTCTAAATGGAATACTTGAAGAAGAAGTCTACATAGAACAACCTGATGGATTTCTTGACAAGAACAATAAGAATATGGTCTGCAAATAGTATAAATATTTGTATGGATTGAAGTAGGCTCCCCAAGCATGGTATCAAAGACTGCACTCTTATTTAGTTAAGATTGGATTGAAAGGACTAGTGATAACAACAATTTATACTTGAAATGTGATAAATCTAATGAAATTTTGATTGCTGAGATATTTGTTGATGACATTATATTTGGTGGTAATGAGATAATGTCTAAGTTATTTACTGAGGAAATGAGAAAGGAATTTGAGATGTCTATGATAGGAGAGATTAAATTCTTTATTGGACTTTAAATTCAAAAAGTAAAAGATGAGATCTACATCAATCAATCTAAGTATATCAAGGAGATCCTGAAAACATTCAATATGGAAGATTCAAAAATAGTTGGAACACTAATGGCTACTAGTTGTAAGTTAACTAAGGAAGTGAATGAAACTCTTTACCTATCCATGATTGGTAAGTTACAATATGTTGTACATAGTAGAGCTGACATTGCACATTCAATTGGTATTGTTGCAAGGTTTTCGACAAACCCCAAGCAGACACATTTGTCTGCAGTTAAAAGGATATTTAGTTATTTGAAAGGGATTGAAGATTTTGGTCTATTATACACAAGAAAAGGAAATTTTTATCTTAAGGTTTATACTGATGCTGACTGGGAAAGAAATATTGATGATAAGAATAGCACTAGTGGCAGAGATTTCTTTTTGGGAGAAAGGCTAGTGACATGGCTAAGCAAGAAATGTAGCTATATTTCATAATCTACCGCTGAAGCTGAGTATGTGGCAACAACTATGAATTGTTCTAATATTGTATGGATCAAACACCTAATGGAAGGTATGCATGAAGATATTACTGATCTTATTACAATCTATTATGATAATACCAATTCTATTAACATATCAAAGAGCCCTGTGATGCATTCTAAGACCAAGCATATATCTATTAAGTATCACTACTTAAGAGAGAAAGTACAAGATAAGCATGTGACATTGAATATGTGAATTCTAAATAGTAGATATCTAATATATTACAAAACCATTACCGAAAGATGCTTTTGAGTATCTCTGAGGTAAGTTAGGGGTTCTTCCCCTATCCAATATACATTAAGGAAATATGCATGTTGTATTGATTCAAGGACTCAGTAGAATATCTATCCTATGAGTTGATGCTAGTATTTCACTCTTTAGGTGAAGCATGAAGTTGTGAAAAAGGATGTTTATGACTGCAATGTAAATCCATATACTCGAGGTATATCTGAGATGTTTATGTTTCTTTGGCATTGTTGTCAAAGAGGGAGAAGATTAGTGATAAGATCAGGGAGAATAAGTCAATTGGTATAGCATGGAGATGAATTAGTATATATCAAAGAGGGAGAGTAATACTAATGAATAGAGATGAATAAGGTAATTTTACTGATAGAATCAGAATGGAAAGATATATTACAGATGAAAGATCAGAAAAGGAGAAGTTACTACTCAAAGGGAGTAAAAAATATGAATGATAGTCAAAGATACCATAATCAATTGAACACTAAATTTGTTAGTGTTGCCATCAATGCCAAAGAGGGAGATTGTTACCAAAACTGATAACAATGTTGAAGATTGATTATTTGATGGAATTGATAATGAAGACTGACCAATATCAGAGGAATACATGCTAGTAGAAAGATTAGCTCAGTTATAGTCTTGTCATTTCTTTCAAGAAATTGATTTATGATTTATATTATGTTTCCATATCATTCAGTAATGATATAAGATGAATGAGTTAAGGAGAAGAGGAAATGAGAAGTTGAGAAGTTGTAGAACTTAAAAGGGCAACTGATATAGATCAGACAATGATTAGAGTATATTGATATGATTTTTTTCTACTTAACATATGATTATGTTAAGTTGGTAAAGCATGGTGATAAAGATTTGACAATTCAGTAAGTAATATTGTTTTTGCTACCGAGATGGAAAAGTCACTCGGTAAGGTAAAGGTAAAAAGATAGGTTACTCAATAATGATGAGTTGGATGATCATGATGATGAGGAGAGTTAGTTATAAGAGATCTATGGTTATGAAAATTCAAGATGAAGATCTATGACAAGATCTAAGAGGCAAAAATAAAATGAACAAGTTACAAGAAAAGTTCAAGTTCCTAGGTGAAAAGGAAACGTGTTACCAAGATTTAAAACTGATGTATAATAATTGAACGATCAAGATTGATTAAAAGAAAATGTAATAGATGAGATTAAGAGGGAAAAATTATCTATATAAAGGATAATCTTATATGGACAAATGGCTGGCAAATTGAATAGTTGAATGGTTACCGAGTATTGTAGAGAAGAAGGAACAACGAGATTCTAAGTGGGAAAATAGTGATTTGATCAAGTGTTGATGCCATTGGAAGATGAAGAATTGAAGAAAGATTGAAGAGTGCATACGGATCTGACTGAGAAAAGATAGTTTCTCATCTACATGTCAATTTTTATTACTATTGCTTACTTGCATTTTTAACAAAGAAATCTCTTAATAGAGTGGACCTAATAGTTTTATTATAAATCTTTGAAAAAGGTGACATTATAAATAGTTTTTAAAGCCCTCTAACAAGGCCATTCCTAATAGGATGAAGATCCTAATAGATCTGAGGTAAATCCCTTAATCGGGTCACACCTAACAGTGTGTTTTGTAATCTTTAATTGGATTAGTTCTTAACCGGACGTACTTTAGAAGATTATTTTCATAGTGGGTGACAATTCCCACAATGATTTTTCCCAAAGATGGGTTTCCACATTAAACATTGGTGTTACACAGTGTGAATGATTTACTAAAAGTCATAGTTTATTTACTGTTGTCAGTAAATAGCGAACTGTGTTCTTAGTGATTTAATCAGAGAAAAGTATTTTAAGGTATTTGTGATCAAGATTACTGATTCACCCCCCTCTCCATAATCCAATAGGAGGTAGACATCTTTTGTAATCCTTTCTTCTTCATCTAGGCACTAGAGATCTTCTTCTTGTTCGTGAGCCCTCTTCTGAGCCTCTTCAATTTCCTCTACCTCCTAGAGAATATTTGTATCTGGTTCTGGGATATATTCGACCATGCCCACTTGTTCTATAGCATAGTGCAAACTTCCCTATTTTTTGATGTGAAAGAATTCATTGGTGTTCATTTGATAAATCTCCAATGGATCCTACAAAGCATTTTTGGTCTCAGGAGAAGAGGGAATTTTGTGGACCTCAACCTCTTCTTTTGGCTCTTCACTTCGATTTGGGGAGGGCATGTTAGTTTTCTTCTTTTTCCTCCTTTCGAGGGGTGCCCTAATAATGACTATTTTTTCCTCATCTCCTTCTTCCATAATTGACATGCCAAATGGGGGTAGCCATTGACGATGTAGAAACTCCAAGAATTTGGGAACTTAAGGGCATAACTCCAAGGACAAAGGTCACTCCAAACTTTGATGCCTCCTATAATTTTTGGAATTTTTCCACTTGTTCATCCAATTGCTTTATACAAAATTTAGGTACTAGATCACACGACTAGGAGGAATCGCCAATCTTTTATTTTCCATGACCCTGAGATTGCCCCCTTATTTGTGGTCTGAAAACATCAAATGTTTTGGGACACATGTCTAGGCAGACACTCCTTGGACACACCTTATCAAAATTAGCTTGAATTTTCTCAATTATTGTTTTGGTCACATCCTCAATACTCAAAATGTTTGGGGTATCCCAATCTATTGGAGGGAGGCTCAACTTATCAATTTTAGCTTCTTTAAACTCAAGGTCATCCAATAAACCTACATCTAAATACTTTAGAGGGAATATTTGGAGACCCTGATGGTTCATCATACCCATTGACATCCTCACATACTTCCTGCTTCAAACCTCAAAAACATCCTGACAGTATTCCCAAAAATCTTCTATATGCGGCTCATGGGGTTGAGATCCCCAGAGCATTTCTTTCTCAAGGCAACCACGTAGATCATAATTATGGTGCCTAAGTGAAAATTTTCCTAGATTCAGGCCGTTTAACTTAGTTTTTACTTCCCTAGTGGCGGCGAGGGAGAAAGTGTATCTTCTTTAGGTGACAGGGAATGAGATGAAAGTGATCTTCTTGGTCGCCAATAGGGTGTGCACCTATAAGACCCACTGAAAAAATTCTATCAAAGAAATATTATCTCCGCAATGCTTTTGCAACAAAAATGGTTCTCAAGAGAACCCAGTAATCGATGTAGGTGAACTGTGAAAATTGAATAAAGTAACACCCCCATGGGAAATCATGGCCATTACTTCTCGAGACAATCTAAAACCTACTTCCTTGGTGAGCGCCTTAATCTTATTATATACAAAGGCATCATTAACTCTACAAAAATTCTAAAAACACTCGTCCCACCAAATTTGAGGAAAATGAACCCACGGGGGAGACTGTCTTGCTTGTGTCCCAAGGACACAAACTGTGTTCAATCCTTTGACTCTTACGAACTATCAAGCCAAGGTCCACAGGATGAAATAAGTCATGTAAACATTATTATCTCCTTCCACCCTCCTCATTTGTGTATCTAGGTGGTTGGAGATGATGGAAACCCAGTCAAAGTGCTGCTTGTTGGTGGTCATGAAATACAAGTAGTAGTACATCCATGGAGAGAATTCTTGGGCATGAGGTTCCCCAAACATTCTACACAAGTAAATGATTCCAGCCTAGATTGACTCCTTAAAATTGACAAGGGGAATATACATCTTCATTTTCCTATAATTTTGGCAAGGTGTCTATAACCATGATGTATTAAAATGGCATCGAGCCATATCTTGTGCCTTTGTGAACTACTACAAAGAAGAAGCCCTAGCCATGACAACTACATCCTTAAAGTGAGGGATCCTCTAGACCGCGAGAACAATATCATGATCCAAGGAGGAAATGGGAGCCCCATTGGATAGCATGGAAGATTGAATGGCCGTGTTATAGCTTTTGGCCATGAGCAATATTAATTTTGGAGCCTGCACAGATGGTGAGAAGTATGCAATCTGCATGATCCCAGAGGTAGATAAATTAAATTACAAGGGGTAATTTGTTCTTTTTAGTTGATACACTATTTTTTGTAGGCCTTTCAACTCGGTCCAAGTGCCAAAATCCATGTTTGAAACCTTTCAAAGTGTATTTTCTATCTGAGACCCATGAATTGTCTTCTCTTTACTATATTTTATCACCAGCGAGAGCTTTTCTAAGACCTTCTCTAGTTTAGACTTCTTGGCGGGGCTGATGGATGTACTTGGGAGCTTCGAGCTTCTAGGAGGAGATCTTGATACTACCATATTTTCAACCTATTTCTTGCAAGACTGTACAATCATAAGCAATGACATAAAAATGTTAACAAAACTCTAGACTCTAGACGTTTGGACATCTACGACTCGACATGGCTCACCCTAATGGAAACATGCCATGCTCACAGCAAATTGTCTTGAGACCAAATAAAAAATTAATTTATTATTTGAACGTGGCCCAACTAGCCTCACAAAGAATTAAAAAATGAGACCAAACCTACAATAGATGTCTATAACTTCCTACCTAACACCATTCAACACATTCGAACCTATCATCAAGAGAAAACCTATCATCAATAGATTTGACATTCAAACTTGTCATCAAGAGAAAACTACCCCAATCCCTACGAGGGGAGCTTTACAACACTAAAAATTACTCGAATGGTATTGCAATGACATGAGAATCAAGCCAATGCTCAACACCAAGCACACTAGAAGAAATCTACAGGAGCTGAAAGACTTATTTATGAACTTGTATGTACAAGACAGGGACTGGACATTATTAAAAAAAGATTACACTAGCTTACAATGACTTACAGAGGGGTGACTACTAACGCTACCCTACACTACACCAAATTACACAATATCATAATATTTACATGAATTTAAAAACATATACACTAATTTACATGAATTTACAAAAAATATACATGCATTTACATGAATTTACAAAAACTATACATGTATTTATAGAAATATACAAAGGGTAGACAAACCAAAGGGACAACACAAAAAGAAAAACCGTATGGGAAAAAATGCCTGAACTCACCAGAGCTTCACACAAACCCTATCAGGGTGATTTTTAGTGGTGAATATTTTCCTTTTGGAGAATTTTGGGAAATGTTTTTGCCAGAATTGGCTAATCGTGCATTGTACATGGTGGCCCAAATTGCCCAATCTTAACACGGTAATGAGTAAATATTATTTCAAATTTCCATTAAGATTTTCCATTTGACGTGGTTGACCAGTATATTCACCTTTAACCAATCTGATGTGGCTCTTGTAATGGTCTCTTATTCGCCAAGGGTTATTAATTATGAATTGAATATAAAATCTAAATATAGCCAAATGGTCTTTACATTGGTCCTATTTCACCAACAGTTTATTAATTGTTATATTGACCATCACCTATTTCACCAACCATTTGTTAATTCCTACACTGCGCATTGAATAGGTCGACACATTTTCACCAAAAGCTCGAGAATTAAAAAAAAATGGAAATTAGAATGATGGATTGATTTAAATTATAATCAGATTTGTTAGTCTTTTCGTGTCCTATTACAAAATTTTGGAGGGCCAGATTGACAAATAACAATATTGCAATAGTAAACAGAGGATTTAACATTTCAGAGAATTGGAATTCAGAGAAAGCAGAACCAAGGTAAGCAATTATTTGTTCACAATTCATAGTATTGCTATTAATTTTAATTCCTAGAATCCTAGTGACTAGTGAGAGGTCAAGATGTCAAACAAGGGTGACTATCCTGAGTATCCTCAAGTTGCTAAAGGGATTGAGATGTTAGGGGAGGTTGAGACTTAGACTTCTCACTGTGCTTAGGGAAGTGACGGGATTGGAAAGATAGACAAGGGTAAGACTCCTCAGGCCATTGAAGGGTCTGGGAGGCCATCAAAATGCCCAAAACTTAAAGATACTACCATAAAGGATTTCTTTGGAGTTGGAAATGTTTTTTCTCCATCAACTTCTATAATTGAAAGTGAAAAATCCATTCACAGTAGCTCACCAATGCCACTACCACAAGTTGGGGTTGTCATTGAGTTAAATCAAAATGTATCAAATGAGGATAACACTGGTGGTACGATAGAAGATGTTATAAGAGATACACAAAACTAGTTCGATGAAAATTATAGAAATGAAGATACTAATGATGTTGGTAGGAAGAAAAGAAAAAGGGAAGTAAAAATGGGGTAGGAGTGGGAAATGACAAGAAATTTTAAGGTTTAATGGGTAGAAAATTATTGGTTATGATGAACAACCAAATGAATGCAGGTGTAAGATTTGTACCTGGAAAAATAAAAGAGAGAAGAATTTGCCATGTTAAGTATAAGAATGTCAGTAGTGAGATGGAAATCAAAGGAAGAATGTTGTCATGTTAAGTATGCCATAGAATATGAAGCGCATAACAAGAGAATGACAGTAATTGCTAGTAGTGAAAATCCAATCAAGGCTGGGTTTAAACATGCAACCAATGAAGAAAACTTGGCAAAGACCATTCAGATGAGTGTTATTTTTCTCTGTCCAAAGGGCATCCTATGAGAGACTTCTCAGAATATGGTAATTTATTATCCTTTTTGAGAGTTCCTGACTATCCTATGTCACATTGGTCAACAAACATTGGATGGGAAATGACAAACTATCTTTCTAAGGTGGAAAAGAAAAATTTACAGGAGAAAGTAAAATAATCTAGATTCATTTCATTATCCATAGATGAAGTTACTATAGTAGATACCACTGCTTGGGTTTGTATGCATGTGTATATAGTAAAAGAACATGTCCACCAAGCTCATCTACTGTGTGTTCATAAAATGAGGGGCAATTCAACAACATACAACTTATATTTTGAAGTGAAGAATGCTTTGAATGAAGCTGTTGACAATTGGAAAGAAGTTAGTGTGTGTTGGAGATGATGGAGCTACAGTAATGCAAGACCAAAGGAATGGTCTTTGTGCAAGATTACAAAATAGTATTGCACCTTACATGCTTAGCATACATTGCATGGCCCATCAAATGAATTTAGCATATTAAATTGTAAGTGATTTTCCTATAGCATCAAAAGTTGAAGATCTAGTTCACGAGCTATACTCTTACTTCTCAGAAGTTCTAAACGTTTCACAGAATTTAAATTTTTTTCAAAGGGAGTAATAGTAGGAAACAAGCTTCTCAAGGATGTTGAGACTAGATGAAACTTTTTGCATGGACTAGTAGAAAGAGTTCTAATAGAATATCAATCCTTGATCAAACTAATATATGAGCAATGCCTCACAGTAGAAAAAGATCCTGATTTGTTACATAAGTTAAGTGATATAGAGACTCTTTTAACTTTAGCTAGTCGTATCCCCATGTTGGATTTAATGAACAAACTTGTTAAGAAAGCCCAAGATAGAACTATGTATATCCATGAGTATAGTAGTTTATGTAGAATGACATGTATTTCCTTGGATGATTTGTACTTAGATATGACAACACTTCAAAGCCCAAATTCTTTCAGGTGGCAAACAATTACAGATTTGAATCATGTTGAGAATTTTTACAATTTAATGCAAAAAATGATTTATGTGTGTTTGTGAAAGGATATGAAATACCAATGCACCAATCTAAGATGAGAAAGTGAGGTAGACTACTTCTAGTTAAAAATTCTAATTTTGATAGGATTATTAAATCTATTAGTGATAATTTGAAGTCAATTTCCTACCAACTTTCAACCAATATTTGTGAAAGATTCCCTCGAGAAGAAATTCTTGAAGCCATGGGTTGTGTGTTTCCTCATTTTTGGAAAAACGTCAGAGATAAACAAACTGATGCACATATCTTTCATAAAAAATTAATGAATTGATCAGAGAGTTTTTAAAACATGAATATTTCAATGGACAACCAACTGAAGGAATTTTAGATTAAGATAATCTTAAAAAATAATGTAGACAATTTGTATCATGTATGAAATTGCAGTTGAAAAACTTGGAGAATCCATTTGAACTTGGTGCAATAACTAGGCTTTGGAAAAGGATAGAGCAGAGTGAGGTATTGCATGATTCAATATCAGAATATTTCAAACTTGTTGATTTATGTCAAACAATGATATTGGGGTCGGTGGAAGATGAAAGAGTTTTCAGTGCATTGGGGTTTTTGAAATCAAAGATAAAAAACAAACTAGACAAAAAATTGGAAACTTGCTTGAGGTTGTTTGTAACTCAGTAAAATGTTAGAGACTTTCCTTATAATAGGGCATTGACAATTTGGAATTCCATGCGTGAAAGACAATGGCTTTTGGAGACTTCAAAACCTAGTGGTGCTACTGCTAGTTCTGAGACAAATGATGGATCTTGGTCCTAGACTCAGAATGAAGATGAAGAATTTTTTGATTTTGAATACCCAAATCAGAATGAAAAGGAACCTCTTGCTACTAGTCAATTTCAGGAGCTGGATTCCATGTGGGATATAGAAGCAACAAAATTCTCACTGAGTTAGTGAAGTGATTTAGCATTCGGTAAATAGGTATTTATACACTGTATACTTATTACTGTACTTGTTGGACTTGAATATTAACAATTTGACTCATATTATAAGTATTGTTCATGATTTTTGTAATTTGAATTTTGAAGTATAATATTAATGTATAATGTTCATGAAATTTGAAATATAATCATATAATGTCCTTTGTCCTCACTGTAAAGTGTAAACGCTTTAATGCCTCATGCAACCATGCTATTTCAAGAATAAAGATTCAAAACTTAATCTAGCCTAGTTTCAAAGTTATGCAAACAATTCATCTAACCCCATCTCAACTTCGTTACATGAAAATTAGAGGCCTTTGGAACCCTTCTAAAGTTACAGTGACGGTCTTCTTAACATCTCCTATCTCATATAACCTTGCGAAGTCCCACACAAATCTTTTCGTAACCTCTGAACTGTTTAATATTGTAACTTGTTAACCTTTCTAAAGTTACACCTATCTACCAAATGCTTCATCACAACTTCATAACCACCAACACTAATGAACAAGAAACCCTGATGAAGTTCTGTAAACTACTTGAACATTGCTATCATAGGTTCAGAACTGTTCCTAACAAATATTAATCTGACTGTTGACATAGTCCATTCCTCTATGCTTTCCACATGGCATGCAACTAACTGTCACTTTCAACACCATTACATAGTGTCACTTTTAACTAACTGTCACTTTAATTTTGAAGTTACGCGCACCGTTAGTCGGGACCTCGAAAGTTCACAACCCATCACCATCCTAACCACTTAAACATTGAGAATTTATGAAACAACCTGACGCTACTTCAGAACATTGTTGGCTGTCAAAGCTTCCTAATTTCCTAGAAATTATCAATTTCTCATACTCATTCCTAATTTCCTATATTCATAATACTTTATAATTATGTCAAATTATACTAAGCATTTACTTAATTCCTTGAATCAAAAGCAAACTCAAAGTATAATAATAATTATTAATATAATAATATGACATTATACATTCAATTTTAAATAAATTACAACTGTGATCTTGAGCTCTTTGTTCATAAGGCACAAAAAATTACAAAATATCCTTGTATTAACTTCCTTGAAATTTATACATCAATGATCAATGATCATAGTACTAGAGACTTTTATTAGAAAATAAAAACTAACATTGGCAAACAAGTTTGGAAATAGTTACAAGAGCAAAAAATGGCACTGGAAGCCCAGATTCTTCAGAACCAGTCTTCATTTGCACCAAAGGTGTATCCACAGTAGGTGAACTGCAAAGATAAGATGCCCTATTTGAATTAACTAAGCTCCCTCTATTGGATCTTCATCTAATACCAGAACTATCTCAACTACTTCCATCATCCATGTGGGAAGGCTTGAATCTCTCTAATGGTTTCCCACACCATAATTTCCCTCTTTGATGGCCAAGTTGTCACTCTAACTATATCCAATTCTTCAAGGTATTTTTTCCACTTGGCATCCGTTATGGCTGGAGATTCAACAACAAACTTATTCATGTCAATCTCCTACTTGTACAATTCATTCACAACTTCATAAAAATTTTAAATGTCAGCATCACCGACAAAATAAGAAGCCACTTTGCTGGCATCCAAAATTTGGTTGAAAGAATGAACCCACTCCTAGTCCTTCAAGTGTCCCCGTATCCACAATAGTAGGGATATATCCTTCTGAATCTTCAACAAAAACCTTTATCTTTACCTGAATTTTTTATAACTTGCCAGTGAAAAATGCATACAAATCCTTTACTAATAACACCATTTTCTTAACATCAATTATTTTGTCAGGTAACTCCAACTTTTTTTCCATTAGTAAAATTAACCTATCAAAGAATTGCAAGTTTGGGCCCCAAGAATTAAATAATGGGGTTAGTACATACAAGGCATTAGAGCAATGATATTCTACCCCCTGCAAAGAAATGAAAGTACTATGAATGATTTGAGACTTCCCTTTTAAAATATTTACTTTGTGCAATAGAACCTTCTTCAAAGTCTCCTTTTCAACAATTCCAGTATCAGTAGGCTGATCAACATCCATTACTATATTTTTTGTTGCAAGTTCTAGAGCTAAGCCCCCCTCATACTTAGTTTGGACCCCAGCATCACAAACCTTTGTAATTGTCTTGGACTGATTTTTTAGACTATTTATTTCATCTTTTATCTCCTTCACAGTCTTATCCAGGAGAAAAATCTTCTTTAGTTCCTCTTCAAACTTTTTTCTAGTTGACACATAATCTTTGAATGTCTTGGATAGCTCGTTCTCTAAGTCCCCAACCATTGCTTTATTCATGGAGGATGCATGATGTAGGAGATTTTCTATCTCTAATCCTGTAGTGTCCTACAACCTCCATATTAATTGGATACCCTGTGCTATGTCTTGGATGTCAACCAATCTGGACTTATTAGATTCTAGGTCCACACACCATACTTCTAGTGTCTTAGTGTCCATATTGAATCCAGAACCCCTTTGTAGTCCATCAGGGCCAAAAGCTTCATAAGATACAACTTTATCTTGCCTCTTGATTTGGTTAATTAAGAATGAGGACTCCAAGTCCCATATAGGGATCAATAAAATGCCACTTCTCTTCACTTGATCTCTTGCCTCCTCCATAATTAATGTTTCACTCTTGGGATCATAGGCCTATAAGTTTTCAATTATTTCAATAGTATTTTCCTATGATTCCCCTAGTTTCAAAGACAATGTTAATTCATTTTGCTTAACTCTAAAGAGAAAACTTTTAAACTCATCAGACTTGATGAATTCATCATCATCTATAAACTCTTTAGCTTGGATGAGCCTGTCATCCAATCTAGCTGCAACCAATTCTAACTCATGTAGGGCCTTTTCTCCCTCATTTTCCTGTGATGTCAAAAATTGTTGTCTTAATTCATTAAAGTAATGGCTATTACCTGACAGGATTTGTAGTACCTTTTGCCTTTCCTTTTCTGGTACATTCATCAACTTTTGCTTCTTTGATGACCCCTACTCAGATGTGGATGGCTCAACTTGTTCTATTTCTACCATAAATACCACATCAGGTTAAACTTCCTTAGGGTTTATTCTATCCTCCTCCTTCTCCTTAGGGATGTCTATAAATTTAGACATAATATCTTTGTAATTCTCTAAACACTTGTCAATTCTTGGCATGTATAGGAAATCAAGAAAGAAACCGAGGAAGGTAGGGTCTATCTTTTTGAATTCTTCCTCTACCCTTACAATATTTTTTCATTTAAGTCTTCTCTCATCACATATATCTTGATTGAGCACATTTCTAATAACATCCTCATCGACATAGGTTGATTTGAGCTAGATTGTGATTCCTTATTTCTTTCAATTCTCCTCTAATGAAGTCTTCAGGGTCATACATCCTTGCATTAGCAGAGGTAAATCTGAATTGTCTCAAGAATTCATGGATTTGGTCCACAACATCTTTACCTATAGAAAAATCCCCTATTTGGAATCTCCTTGGTAGAAAGGTTCGCTTATGTCTTTTAGGGCCTAAGTGTTCTCTATCCATCATGATAAGCTACCATAGGAATTCTGTTATTTTCAATCTTTGTGGGACATATTTTGGCAGTATGTGTGGAGGTTGAGGGCAAGCATACACTCTCATAATAAAAAAAATCTTAAAAATAAACATATCACCCTAATTGTGCTTAATTTCATTGTCAATTTCAAATGCAAAGGGTCTAAGCAATTTTCTAACAATTAAAGGAAATCTATCCCTCACAATACCTAACATGTTCATTATTAGATCTACAAAATTACTATAAAAAGAAATGGAATTAGAGAAATGGTAACTTGTATCCCATAACCTAGTCCAGAGCTAAAGCAGAACAGTTCCTCGTGCATTCTTGGTCTCATTGATGAACTCTGGGTTGATGTAGATAATATTGCAATAGAAGATCAGGTACATCAACATGGAGTAGTGATTGAAATTGAAGCTTTTCAAATCAGTCTTTGCATTCATCAACTTAGTGTGCATTATATTGATTATGTGACCCACATAATCAAACTCCTTGTTGGTATATAGGTCCTAAACATTTGTAGCCATGACAAAATGTCAGGAGTCACTATCAAACCTCCATCTACTCCAATAACTTTGTGTAGACCATAGATGGTGTTCTGGAAATAGGGAAAAAAAGATCAATATCAAATGAATCTACAACCTTCTTCGACAACAACCTTGCCTCTTTCTTTTCTCTAGGAATATGCTTCCTCATAACCCTTCCAGTGTAGTAAATTTTATTAGAATAACTGAGAGGGGGGGGGGGGTGAATCAGTTAGATCAGTTATCCAATAGTCCCAATTCCAAAATGTATCTCTTAAAACAAATTTTGCAAATATCTGCAACTCAGTAACATAAAATACTAAATTGTCTGCATCTTTACCAATTACCAGTTAATTACTCACTGTGATTACCAACCAATTCAAATATATAATATGTAAAGTATGACAACAAATCAATCATCACAGAAATACATAACACAAAGACTTAACATGGAAAACCTGTTAAGGGAAAAACCACCTAGGACCGATAACCCAAAATACTTTTCACTCTTCTAAAGTGAGCTCGATGAAGAGCTAACCCTATTAAAGGTTACAAAACATACTATAAGGTGTGAAATTGTTAGAGGATTTAAGACTAACAGTTATCATCCAACCATCATTCACTATGGGGTTGATAGGATAACAATGTACATTCTATGAATGACATAGGGCAATCATAAGATAGTTAAGTCCACTCGGTTAAGATATTTTTCTGTTACAATGGTTAAATTGAAATAGTAGGTGATTTGATTACAATACAACTTGATTTTGTAGATGTTTAGATCTATTCTAAGCCCATAAAAATCCTTTGATCAATATTTTAGTTCAGTTCTTCAATAGTCAATAACTTACTGTCACTTGGTAAAAACTCTCTGATGCTCGGTTAACTCTGTAGTTCAGTTCTCCTTCAACTAGTCTGATCAGGCATGCATGAAATTATGTTCACGTGAAATCTTTGCAGTATCATTCTTCCGGTATAGTTTCAACAACGAAACCAATGTCTCTTATATAGACAAGTAAACCATTTTTCTTTTCATCCATCAAATTTTTCTGCTTAATCTCCCTCGTTGATTTTTTTACTTAAACCTTCCTCGATAGATGTGTCAATAACTCATTTCAATTCCATCCTTTAGATCTTCTTTGAATTTTGTTAGCCATGGATCTCATAACAAACTTTATCTACAACCTCAAAATCATACACATTCCGGCTCATCAATTTCTATCGGCTAAACTAAACATTTAGTTCTTTCATCCATACTCAGTAAACAAAGAAATGCATCGGTGAGCACAAGCTTAGTTAATACTATCGCTTGGTATACACTACATTGGCTCGGTGTATATTGAAGTGCTTCATTTACTGACCACACTACTTTGTTAAGTTTTACTTCCAACTTCATAACAGATTAATTTAACATAATCAAGTCAACCATATGAAGTCATAGACTCATCAATATGTTACCAAAAGTATTCCTTATCCTTGTCTATCATATCCATCTTCCTCTATGTAGATATCTCAATTCTTCATCTTTTCTCCTCTTTACAAATGTTTAGATATTTTCAACTATCATGATAAGTACTGTCAAAACTAGTTAACATCAATGACAACATAATGACTGATTTAATTATCTTACATATCATTTTAGTACTCAGTAATCTCTAATCACTGATCTTCAAGTCATTCAGATATTCAATCAGTTGTAGTTCATCAATCTATCCCTTTGGAATTGATGGAAACTCAAGCAATATGAAATATACCATGCACATACCAAACATGTATTTTACAACTATGTAAGAAAATGTTGTAGCTCGGTAAGCTCTCCCTAGCTTGATATTTAATATGTTTAATCACTACGTTACATAGCAACATTGCAAGTGCAAACTTTCCTCTACAGATATGATCTTTCCAGCTCTCAGATTCCTTTATGGTCTCAGAAAAAAAATCTTCAAAACTCTCCCTAAATTTCTCAAATTATCACTCCCTTAGATAGATGTTCTAGTGATCTCTCAGTTTGTCATATTGTTTATCTCTCCCTTTGACAACAATGCTAAAGAAAAACATTAAACATACAGCTCTACAATAGCCAAGTGACTCTTTGTTGTTTGTTGTAGACAATGTATCTTAGTATACTGATATGAAAATCTCTGTTCTAGTTCCTCAAATCTAATGCAGGAGCATTTTGGGTTCCTGAAGATCTTTCTTAGTCTTGGAGGAATTCCCTGGCAGAGGGATGCAATACTTTATTTTTGGCAGTTTTATGAGTTTCTATGTTGTGATGATCTATGAAGATCTTTGGAATGTGTGTTGAAAATATTTTGTTCTTTTATATGTGTGAAATATATTTCTAAGGTTGTAGCTCTTGAGGTGGCATGGTTTGAGAGATATTGGATGAACCATTTCAAAGTTGGAGTTGTTTTCCTTGCCGTCGGAGCAGTGTTTCCTGCAGTTTTGGAGCTGATTGCGGGATGTGGTGCTGATGATACTTAATGATTCATAATTTTCACCCTTAAGAAATTATAGAGGACCTAAATTAATATCACTTCCCAAGGGCGCAACTCCTAATTCATTATGAGTAAAAAGTTATGACCATTTTGCTCGGGGACCTATTTTCTGCCAGTGTTCCCACCGAAGCCGTTCCTGCAGTTTTGGTGCTGATTGTGCATCGTGGTGATGTTGATCCTTAAAAAATCAGACTTTGTGCTCTTAGGGACTTAAAGAGGACCTAATTAATACTATTTCTTAAGGGATAAACTCCTAATTCATTATGAGTAAAAAGTTATGCCCGTTTTACTCCAGGACCTATTTTCTGGCAGTTTCATGCGAAACATGGAGTGTTTCTTCTTGCGCAGTTCCGTGTGATCAAATGGGGCCTTGCACCCTTAAAGGAATGTTTTTGGGTCATGTTTGGACCTAAATCAAAAGGCACATTAAGTTTTTATCATTCTTGCATTATTTTTGGTTTCTTTTATTGGTTTGGACCTATATTGTAATTAAATGCCCGACTGGCTGACTTGTGGCTTAGATGGCTATATATTGAGAGCTTAGGTTGATGTAGAAGGTAGCTAAGAAGGATTAGAGTAGTAGATGATCATTAGATCATTAGGAAGAGTAGTGTAGAAGTAGATTTGAAAATCTAGGACTTTGTAGCAGAACTAGTAGCCTGCGGGCTTAGGAGAGCAAGGGGTTGCTTGGAAGTGTGAGTACAAGTTTAGATCCAGTGGTGGTTGTTCCTATCAGAGACTGCCTATTGTAGATCTGAACTAGTTGGTGGTTCCTATGTGTGTGAAAATTGTACCTGATCTGTAGACACAACACTCAGTAAAACATTAGAGGTTAGTGATAATCAAAATCGTGCAAAATTGAAAACTATCTAACCAAGCAATTTACTGCCTTCTAATAGGTGCGAGATTGATGTTCTCAGATTGTAATCAAGATCAGTGACCTAGACGACACCTAAATGAAGGATTTGAATGCAATTGATCTAGATATGAGATTGAATGCAATTAAGCTTTTTTTTTTTTTGACATTTTCTATGCAATAAGAATGATAAAACTTGATATAAATCTATGCTAGTATGGAAATTGATATGCTATGAATGCTATTGAAAATTGATATGCAATGCTAATCTAACAATGATATGCAATATGAATGCAAAAATAAGATTGATCTCACAAAGATGTCGATTCGCAAGAGCTTTGATTCTTCAATTCCAATTCTCCAGCGTGATTGTGCAAAAATATGAGATGCTTGGATGCAAATTTGAGAGATGAATTATGAAGAGCTGAGCCTTGTTTTTATAGAAATCCAGGGCTTTAGAGGTGCATGGGAAAAAATCATAAATCACTCAAATAACTCAGGTTGATTTTTGAGTTATTTTTAAATAAAAGATAATTAACTCACAAAAACATGCAAAAGCTAAGTTTTAACTCAAAATAGAGTTTAGCTTTAATTGATAATTGATAGTTGTCTACTTTTATGATTGTGCATGTTTTATTTATGAATTAATTTAATAATAAAGTGATTTATGCTCAACTTAACTAATTTTTAAAAAATAAAACAATTGATTTATGGGTTAATTAACTATTTTACCAAACTTTTATTAAAAATTATATTATTAAATAATGACAACATGCTTTAATTAATTAAATAAGAATTTAATCAATTAAAGATAGGAATTTTGATTTATTGTCAAAATTAAATAATACAATTAATAATAGATAGAATTAAATTTAATTAAATAATTAAGTGGCAAATATTAAATCTAATTAATTAAATATGCAAAATATTTAATTAATCAAATTTTAGGATAAATGTGATTTATTGCCAAATAATTATAAAATTAAAGATAATTAAGATAATTTAGGAATATTGTTAGGAATATTCCTCGATGCAGAATTTAAGATAATAAATTAGGATTCGATGATGTGCAGATGTGCCTTAGATTAGGACTTCGATGTTGATTTCATTCAATTTGCAGATGTAGGAGGTTAATGAACATATAGCCCATTTTTGGGGTATTACATTTTGCCCCTCTTTGAATTACTGTGCGAAGCGCAGTGGTTCAAAGATAGTCTGTGTTTGATAGAGATATGAAACTGATGCAAAAGATAAACCGATCTCAAGATAGAAACCGATTGAAAGATATTGAGATAGGAGGTCCTGAATGACCAGAGATAATGTTTACTATAGCAGCAATGAACCGATGATTGCGAAAAAGTGTCAAAATGCCTAATTCTGAACCTTAGGATTGATAAGAAGTGAGTGACCCGTTCTAGACTCGATTGTCTTAGCAGAACTAGCAGGTATCACATCTAAACCCTTCAGTTGTCGAAGAACCAAGGAAAGAACACTATGATCTGATGGTTGCAAAAAATGATACAGTTTACAAGATTAGGAGAATACCAGATTGATATGGATCGTGATGAATCTGATATGCCCCAAGTGATGATAGATTTGCCCTGAGCGATGAGGACTTTTGATGAATCAGCGACTAGACGTGATTGTTGTCTTAATCACTGATGAAAGATATTGATAGATTTGATCGATAGAATTTGATTTACAGACTTTGAATGATGTGCAATACCATGCCCCCTTCGGGATTAAAATTGAAATCTGACAAGAAAAGTCAGTGTTGATAGTTTAGAAGCATGTTAATTGATTTGAGAAGTGGTTAAACACATCCGAGAATGCATTCTGCATCGTTTGGAGGTCCTGGAGACTGAATTTGACTAGGTTTGACCATGAGTTTGACCATGGTTGACCAAGTTGAAATTTTGATAGTTTGATGAAAGCTAATCAGTTAAGTTGAATACTGGATTTTTGTGATAATTGAAGGTTGATTATGCAAGTAGTGAAGAAGATAAATGATCTCAGATTTCAATTTTGATCCCGAAAAGGATTCTACTTGCTATTTCATTGGAGGAACCTTCATGTGAGATTTAGCTCTTGTTAGATTTGAAGAGACAAGTGGAGAATTGTTTCAGCATTGAAGTTCGTTTAGTCATTGTGAGATCATGCAAAGATGAAAAATGCAAAGAAGCATGCAATATGAAATGCAACCTAAGACCTAGGACCTAGTCACTGATCATATGTCAATTTGTTATCATCATTGAACTTTTTGGTAACCGGATAAATCAATACAATGCCCACTAGCTATGAAACTATAGACATATGAATATCAATTTGTATGCGCAAGAATCAATACAACACCCATTGGTCAACAACCATGGATATATGAATATTGATTTTATTTTTGGAATGTCGGATTAGATATAAGCATCAAGGCACAAACGCCAGGATGACCTGAATATCATGTCCATTTTGATATAGCAATTTGTATAAGCATCAAAACATAAACATTGTGATGACCTGAATACGCCTTGCATTGCAAACACATGAAACAGCGAAGTGATCATTCTAAATCTAATGTGAATTACCCGTAGTGACCCTTTATCATTCACATCCTTAGGCAAGATCACGTTCCACAGTAGGAGAAAGAACTTACTTAAAAAGACAATAGTTAGATCAAACTTCCTTGAATTTTCTGGGTATCAATGGTCAAGGTACGCATGGCCATCCAATTCGAGATAGAGGCTCTTACAGTCGGACACCATTTCAATCCAAAATTTCCAAAGATGTTAGATTTTCACATACAAGCAGAAAACAAAGAAAAGATTATGCCCCCAGTCATCACTCTCTAAATCCTATAAAGGACATCATTGAAGAGCTCGAAGGGACACAATATGCAAAAATCTCAATGCGAATCAGTAAGCATACGAGGAGATAAAAGCATGAAAAGCACATATTGTTTTCAGTTTGTGTTTGATTGTTGTTGTAGATGCAAAATCCTTTCTGGAGATGAGATAGACTTGACTGACTCAAATGAAGCTTCAAAGGACTCTGACTGGATATGATACATCTCAGATATATTGGAGGCCATAGGATATAATATTGATTTCCCCCAAGTGTTAAGCATTGATAAGATATAGACGCTTGAGCTGATTAGTGTACAGATCGACTTATTGAAAATTGGAAATGCAGAAACAAACTGGGAGATATGTACAAACTAAAGCAAGACTAAAAGCTGGGAAAGATGAAGATTGCACTAATAGATGGAGCATTTTGAACAAGTGGCACCTGTTTGTCGAGTTTTCACCATCTTGGCAGAGATTCTATTTTTGCTACCAAGGCGCCTGTTTCCAGGTTTTCACCAAGGCACTTTTTCTTCTTTTTCATTTTTTTTTTGTATTTTTCATTTTTTCAATTTTTTTGTACTTTTGATTTTTTTTGTGAATCATCAAGGTGCCTATTGCTAGGTTTTCACCAAGATGTTCATTTTTTTCAGGACTTTTTCTGATTTTTAGGATTTTTTCAGGACATTTTACCAAGCACTGAATGCCTTAGGCATAGAATTTCTTCAGATGGAGAACGTTGATTGGTTCTCAGAGCGGTTCTCCTTCAGTCGTTGAGAATTGATAAGCACCAGAGCCAAAAGTAGCAGTGATAACAAAGGGACCCAGCCAATTGGGTTTGAACTTCCCCTTGCATTCTCGATGTGATTGATTTTTAGGATTTTCTCTCAACACTAGATCACCAACCTGAAATTCTCTGTGTCTGACTTTCTTGTTGTAGCCTCTAGACATTCTTTTCTGATACACTCTGAGATGATCATACGCTGCTTGCCTGTGCTCATCTAGTAATTCAAGTTCTTGTAACCTAGACACTCTGTAGTCTTCATCAGTGACAAGTCCATGCATTTTGATTCTAAGTGATGGGATTTCAACCTCAATAGGTAGTACCACTTCAGACCCATAAACTAAAGTGAAAGGTGTAGCCCCAGTAGGTGTTCTGATACTTGTTCTGACAATCATTTTGATACTAGTTCTGATACTGATTCTGATAATTGTTCTAATACTGGTTCTGATACTAATTTTGATAATTATTCTGATACTGGTTTTAATACTGATTCTGATAGTGATTTTGATAATTGGTATACTTGATAGCATCTTTTTCCATTGCAAACTCCCAAGCAAGATCATATCATGCAGTCTCAATGTCTAGCAAGGTGGAGAACAAGAGGGATTAGCAAGTTGGTGGATGAGATGGAAGACAAGAGAATGAAGGAGAATGAAGGGAAGAAATCTTCAAGGGAAAACTCCTCAAGAATACCCAAGCTATGGAAAATTTTTCATGTAAAACATATTTGGACAAGCAATGAAAGGCTAGCATAGGATAAGTCACAAAAGTGTGATGCAAGAGCAGGAAAGGATGCAGTCCAAAAGAGTAGACATGTCAAGAGGCTTCATAGCACTGTGTTTTACTCTTTCTTTATTTTTTTATTAGATCAAGACCAAAGGGGAAAAGGATAGCGATAGGTGAAAATGAATGGAGGAAGATGGATACGAAGGCTAAACATGGAAGGAATAAAAGCAAGATCATCGTAAGATAGCTCACAAAATAGTCAAATGTTCGTGTATAGATCAACATTGTCAAGATCAAAGAAAGAAGATGGAATGGATGAAATATGTAGAAGAACTACGCATAATGCCTGATTGCCAGGTTTTCATCATGGTACTTATCCAAAGTTCCACAAGGGAGTGGTTTTCACCATAGGATGAATTTATTTCTCTTTACTTTTGCTACCAAGGTGCCTGTTTCCAGGTTTTCACCAAGGCACATTTTCAATTTATTTTATTTTTCATTTATTTTTTGGAAGAAGGCAAGCTTTTTAGATAATGCTCCTTGAAAGGATAAACCATGATATGCCAAGGATTCAAAATGACACGCTCAAAGATGCTGATAGGGAAAGGGAGATGAAAGAGAAAAATGAAGGATAAGGTTTTATGTAAAGCGAGTGAGGTTGGAAGATAGGAGGAATAGGCAAGTGAGGAAAAAGGATAGGAGGTAGAAGGATAATGCATGGAAGGATTGTGAAAGGGTAGATGGAAAGGAAGGAAAGTTCAACATCAACACATACCTTGAAGGGTGGTGAGAGAATGGAGGAATCATGAATGAAGGAATACATGAAGGAATATAGTGAATGGATAGCAGAGGTTGTGGTTTAGGCACATGAAATGGAAGAATATTTTTGGAGGGAGATGAAGTGGAAGCATTTGGAAGCTTGAATGTCAATTTCACTTTTTTCTCAACACCAGACTCTTTCAAGAGAGACTTTGGAATCCATATAGCCGTAGGCTTTTTATTTCCTTTTGATGATCTAGAGAGAATATCTTCAATGATGAATTTTGGAACCCATACTTGTGTTGTAGTTTTTTTTTTAGATATCTCTTTTGACTTTATACCTCCATGTCATTTAGAGGAGACATGGTGATATTCTCTTTTTGATGGATTCTTGTATTGCTTCTTTTTCTTGTATTGAACATTCAAGTTACTTCCAAAAAACTTGGGATTTGTGGAAGAGGGAGGATATGACTGGTTTAGATGGGTGGGTGGATGAAAATAATTCAAGGGTATGCATCTATGTTGATCTTGAGGAAAGATGGGAGATGGAGGTATGTAAGGACCCAAGATGGATGGAAAATTAGGAGAGTTAGGAGGGGAAAGTGAAGGGACATAAGGACCCAAGATGGAAGGAAGGTGTGAAGATATTTGTAGTGGTGGAAGAGGTCCAAGGATGGAAGTGGAAGACACAAAAGGATAATCAATAAGTTCATCAGCATCTATATGACAACCAAGGATATCAGCATCTTTAGAGTGAGCATTAGGATCTTCAATAGAATCATGGACATCTTGAATATGAGCACCTTCTTTGATAGGATTGTTCAAAGCTTGCAAAGACTTAGGAAGAGTAGAAAGTGGAAGTGAACATGGAGTGGTAGAATAAGAAGATGGAAGACTTTGATCTTGACAAGGATCTTTGGATAGCACCAGCGCATAATTTGTCTCTTGATTTTCAATAGGCTTAACATTGGAAGTAACAACACTATTTTTACCAACTTTAATGGAAGTATCATCTTTGGAAAGCGCAAGTGTAGTAAGGTCATTTTGATTGTCAATAAGCTCAACAGTGTGAGTAGTAGCTTGATCTTGCTTAGGAGAAGACTTAAGACATGATGGAATGCATGAAAAAGGGTGTATAGGATCAAAAGAACCATGAAGCGGATAAGAGACATCGTGAAAAGGAGTGGATGACATGGAGGGTTCTTGATCTTGATCTTTCTTTATGTTCTTTTCTTCATCATTTTTAGAGTCCTCTTGACATGGAGCCACTTCTAAGGACAAGGAAGCATGTTGGGATTGTATGGATGGCTTTGGAAGAGATGGTGGAGGACTAGCTGAAGTAGGGATTATAGCATATGAAGGCTTAGGCTCTTTAGGTTTATCATTATTGAAAGTCTTTGCAGCCAAGTGAAGGTTAGCTTGAGTTTCTTGAAGAGGTAGCCTTGGAGGATAACTATAGGGAACCGCATGAAAAGTATCAAGGCTTGTGTCGGATGAAGGTTCTGTGAAAGATTTGAAAGACTCAGAAGCTTTAGGAAATGTATGGGTATTGGATGAAGTAGGGGATGGAAGGAAACCATCACCAGATAAAGGTTCAACATTAACATGATCTTTCTTGAGAGTGTAATCTTTATTTTCAGCTGGAGAGTTCTTAGAGGAGAGATCCTTATAGTATTGATGTTTCAAGCTAGCACGATGTATTTTATAGTCCTCAGTAGTAGTAGATGGATCATAATCAAGGTATTATCCATAAAAGTCATCAAAGTCTCTTTCAAAATTAGAATCATATGGATCACCATCACGATCTATCCAATGTGATGGCCCATTTGTAGTAAGCAGGAATGAACGATGAGGAGGACTCTTAGGAACAAAGGTGTCATAGGTATCATTACATTGTCTGTCATCATAGTCATCATAGTCTCCAAAGCTAGATGTGTCACTCTCCGTGGAAGAGGTATCATATTGCTCAAATTTTTTCTGGGGGCATGGTGACATGTACAAGTCTTTATCAAATGGAAAAGAGTATAGAGGTTCCTTTTCTTTCTCAAGTTTGTCAAGCTGGACTTGCATAGCTTGTAGTTGCTTCATCATAGCAGTGATCATAATTTATTCCTCATGTGTACTGATTCTTTGAGACATGTGTACTGATTTTCAATAGCTACTGATTTGTTCTTGACACAATGATATTTTTGACAGATTCTGGAACTAGGCTGGAAACATTGGATATCTTGCAATTTGACAATTTCTGACAACTCTCTCAAATTTTTCCAAATGACACTCTGTAGACTCGTACGACACTGGGTAGTTTATGAAATGACAGTTGCTAAACTCGTATGACAGTTGGGTAGAAATGAAACGACAGTTGACAAAACTTGTACGATAGTTGTTAACAAGGTTTTGACTTCTTGAATTTGCTGGTTTGAAAACTCGTACGACACTGTGTTCTCAATCATATGACAGATGGGCAATACTGAAATGACACTTGACAAAACTCATACGACTTTTGACTTCCTGAAATGACTTTTGACTCTAGAAAAGATTTTACGTCAATTTTTGCAAAATTTAAGGTCTTCAGTTTTAGATTGTTTGCAAATTGTACTGTCCAGATTTTGAAGGTTATACCAGATTTGATCATTTTTAATAGCCAAGTAGATAAACAAGCACGCAGAATAGTAAGCAAGTGATTCCAAGCACGTCTGAAAACAATGAACAAGGGCAAAAGCAACCTTGCACATGAACAATCAAGTGACCAAATTGTGCTAATCCCTGAGAGTACTAATTGTGTATATTTTGAAAAGTTTTGCAATAACACACATATACCTGAGAATGAAAAATTGGCATCTCTAGGGTTTTTAGTAATGGTTTGACTCTGCAACTTTTATGATTCAAAGGGGTGAACTCCAATCCCAGCGCACCAGGGTTTTGACACAGTCTAAGAACTTAATCTTTAAGAGCTGCTAGGGAGATCTGACAACCTAACAATGAACCATACCCATGGAGATTTCTTCCACAAGGACATTTATATAGCGGCTGTCACTACCATGGCGAAAATGACTATTACCGCTTTAGGTTCCGTCAACGCAATTTGCCCTGTGAAGGGATTGTCCGCTATGGTTAACCCTCTCTAAAGGTGACTCACAGATTTATACCACAAGGGGACTTGGCTCCATATCCAAGGTTTTTGACACCTTTTCACTTTTAACCCAAACAAAGCAAACAGATTAATCCGACACGCTAAGACAAAGTTTTGTTCCACCAAGGTCTGTGATATCAACTCCATGTGATCTATCAACCTCTCTGATATGCTATGCTAATCTAGAAATGATATGAAATATGAATCTAGATGAATGCAAAAAAAATAAGATTGATCTCACAAAGATGTCGATTCGCAAGAGCTTTGATTCTTCAATTCCAATTCTCCAGCGTGATTGTGCAAAAATATGAGATGCTTGGATGCAAATTTGAGAGATGAATTATGAAGAGTTGAGCCTTATTTTTATAGAAATCCAGGGCTTTGGAGGTGCATGGGAAAAAGCCATAAATCACTCAAATAACTCAGGTTAATTTTTGAGTTATTTTTAAATAAAGGATAATTAACTCACAAAAACATGCAAAAGCTAAGTTTTAACTCAAAATAGAGTTTAGCTTTAATTGATAATTGATAGTTGTCTGCTTTTATGATTGTGCATGTTTTATTTATGAATTAATTTAATAATAAAGTGATTTATGCTCAACTTAACTGATTTTTTAAAAATAAAACAATTGATTTATGGGTTAATTAACTATTTTACCAAACTTTTATTAAAAATTATATTATTAAATAATGACAACATGCTTTAATTAATTAAATAAGAATTTAATCAATTAAAGATAGGAATTTTGATTTATTGTCAAAATTAAATAATACAATTAATAATATATAGAATTAAATTTAATTAAACAATTAAGTGACAAATATTAAATCTAATTAATTAAATATGCAAAATATTTAATTAATCAAATTTTAGGATGAATGTGATTTATTGCCAAATAATTATAAAATTAAAGATAATTAAGATAATTTAAGAATATTGTTAGGAATATTCCTTGATGCAGAATTTAAGATAATAAATTAGGATTCGATGATGTGCAGATGTGCCTTAGATTAGGACTTCGATGTTGATTTCGTTCAATTTGTAGATGTAGGAGGTTAATGAACATATAGCCCATTTTTGGGGTATTACAGTTCCTTGGATCTTGTGAGATCTTGTTGATACTTTGTTATTTCATTGTAATAGGCTGAAACCTGGAAGGCCTTACAGTCGGGCATGTTGAATGAAATTCTATTTTGAATCTTTATCTTGTTGTATTCCGCTGTGCATATTGTTGTTATAATTGGTAGTTGTAGGCTTGGACCATCCATTATTGGATCCTCCATCCCTACCCTGTGTCAAGTGGTATCAGAGCTTGAAGATCTTGAGTGTGTAAATCAGTTGAGTCTGTTTGCAGAGGACCTTGTTGATGATTTGTTGCCTTGGGTTTTTGAAGATCTTGAAGGATGTCTCCAAGAGGATTGGACCTTAGTATGTATGCAGATAAATTTAGAGCTTTGAAGAAACAAGTGCAAGACCCACAAGAGGAATTAAGAAGGCAGAATAAAAATAAGAAGGTTGTGAAGAGATGGCGATAGCTTGTGGAAGTCCCTGATGACTTGGCTAGAGTTGATGAAATGTCTATTGGTTCACATGAGCAAATAGATGGATCTGGCATGGAACTTGCAAAGCAACTTGTTGTTGTGCACAATGAGATTTCTGGTGGTGAAGAGATTGGTTTTGATGCTCATTTGGTGGAGTCTAACATGAAACCTGTAGAGAAACTTGTGGCTGTTGCTAAGATACCTATGGTTGCTGACAATATTGTTGACCTTGTTGAGGCTGGTGAGAAGATTTGTTTTCATGTTCAGTCGGTTGTGTCTGACATGGATATTGCAGAGCATTTGGTTGGGTGTGATCAGACTACTGTTGGTGAAAATTTACATGATGCTGAACACCTTTATGATGGTGGTGTTGTTGATTTTCTTTTGATCAGTGTTATGGTGCAGATCTTATTTGCTAGATGTGGACTTGAATTGCTGGTGATAGTAATAAGTCTTGTGATGAGTTGCAGATATGTGATGTTGATGATGAGGTATTTCATATTGATGTGGATTTGACTTTGGATCTAATTGTTGGAGAGTTGGATACTCTTGTTGCTAATATTGGTTATGGTGATCAGTGGTATGCTGATTAGATTGATGAGATTCATTTGATCTTGATGTTTGAATGGATGAAGCATAGATGGTTGATTTTCCATTTTGTTCTTTTGTCCTTGAGGGATTGGAAGCCTTTGGTGAAGATGAAGGTGATTGCTGACAATTGTCTTAAGAATAAATTATGGGACATACTTTATATTTACATAGGTAGTCTGATGCAGGATCATTTTGGGTTCCTGAAGATCTTTCTTAGTCTTGGAGGAATTCCCTGGCAGAGGGATGCAATACTTTGTTTTTGGTAGTTTTCTGAGTTTCTATGTTGTGATGATCTATGGAGATCTTTGTAATGTGTGCTGAAAGGATTTTGTTAATTTATATGTGTGGAATATATTTCTAAGGTCACAGCTCTTGAGGTGGCATGGTTTGGGAGATATTGGATGAACCATTTCAAAGTTGGAGTTATTTTCCTTGCCGTCGGAGCAGTGTTTCCTGTAGTTTTGGAGCTGATTGCGGGATGTGGTGCTGATGATCCTTAATGATTAAGCCTTTGTGACCCTAAGAAATTATAGAGGACATAAATTACTATCACTTCCCAAGGGTACAACTCCTAATTCATTATGAGTAAAAAGTTATGACCATTTTGCTCGGGGACCTATTTTCTGCCAGTGTTCCCGCCAAAGCCATTCCTGCAGTTTTGGTGCTGATTGTGCATCATGGAGATGTTGATCCTTAATGAATCAGACTTTTTTCTCTTAGGTCCTTAAAGAGGACCTAAACTAATACCATTTCCCAAGGGCAAAATTCCTAATTCATTATGAGTAAAAATTTATGCCCGTTTTACTCCAGGACCTATTTTCTGGCAGTTTCATGCGAAACATGGAGTGTTTCTTCTTGCGTGGTTCCGTGTGATCAAATGGGGCCTTGCACCCTTAAAGGAATGTTGTTGGGTCATTTTTGGACCTAAATCAAAAGGCACATTAAGTTTTGATCATTCTTGCATTATTTTTGGTTTCTTTTGTTGGTCTGGACCTATATTGTAATTAAATGCTTGACTGGCTGACTTGTGGCTTAGCTGGCTATATATTGAGAACTTAGGTTGATGTAGAAGGTAGCTAAGAAGGAGTAGAGTAGTAGATGATCATTAGATCATTAGGAAGAGTAGTGTAGAAGCAAATTTGTGAATCTGGGACTTTGTAGCAGAACTAGTGGCCTGCGAGCTTAGGACAACAAGGGGTTGCTTGGAAGTGTGAGTACAAGTTTAGATCTAGTGGTGGTTGTTCCTATCAGAGACTGCTTATTGTAGATTTGAACTAGTTGGTGATTCCTTGGATCTTGTGAGATCTTGTTGATATTTTTTTATTTCATTGTAATAGGTTGAAACTCGGAAGGCCTTACAATCGGGCATGTTGAATGAAATTCTATTTTGAATCTTTATCTTGTTGTATTCTGTTGTGCATATTGTTGTTATAATTGGTAGTTGTAGGCTTGGACCATCCATTATTGGATCCTCCATCCCTGCCCTACGTCAAAATATTTCACAACCCTAGATAGAATCCAAAGTGTGAACTATGTTGGATCAACATGAATGATCTTCTGATAAGATTAGGCTGATGCAACCTCCAGATCACATTAGTGACCGGTAGATAGGGGATGAAACCCAAGTCTAGTCCTCAAGTATTCAAAAGTTTCCTTTGGTAGAGGCTTGGTAAACATATCAACAAGTTTCTCTTTTGATGTAACATATTCCAGTTTGACTTGCTTCTCCTGTACTTGTTATCTTAAGTAGTGATACTTATTAGAAATATGCTTCATCTTTGAGTGCATTATAGGATTCTTAGAAATATTTATTTCACTAGTGTTGTCACAATATATAATCATCAACTCAGTGATTACCTCATTCATCCCTTCCAACACTTGTTTGATGTAAGCAATGTTTGAACAGTTTGTACCAGTAACAATGTATTCTTCTTTGGTAGTAGACTAAGAAATATAAGGTTGTTTCTTACTTGTCCAGGTAACAAGTCTTTCACCAAAGAAAAATGCTCCTTCGGTTGTACTTTTTTTGTCATCTATATTTCTAACCCAATCTACGTCGGTGTAGACTTTTAGTTCAAAATTGCCTTCCTTAGAATACCATAATCCATATTCCTCTATTTTCTTCAGGTATCTCAAGATTCTTTTATTGCAGCCATATGTGAATCCTTTGGATTGGCAGAAAATATGGCAATAATCCCCACTGCATGTGCAATGTCTAGTCTACTGTGTACTACATACATTAGTTTACCAATCATAGATCGGTACAATGTATGGTTTACCTTTGTAGATTCGTCATCTTTAGTTAGTTAGCAGTCTATGACCATCAATGTTCCAGCTGGTTTAGCATCGTCCATGCCAAATGTTCTCAATACTTCCTTTATCTACTTTGATTGTGTGATGAAAATTCCATCATTCTATTGAATAACCTTTAAGCCTAGGAAAAACTTAATCTCTCCAAACATAGACATTTCAAATTCTTTTCTCATCTCATCATCAAATGATTTACATATATGATCTTGTCCTCCAAAACTTACATCATCCACAAATATTTCAACAATCAAAATAGTGTCATCAGACTCTCCTTTCATATACAAATTGCTATTTTCACTAGTTCTAACAAAACCAATACTTAACAAATAAGTATGCAGCCTTTCATACCAGGCTCTTGGTGCTTGATTTAAACCATATAAAGCTTTGTGTAGTCTACATACCATGTCTTTCTTATCTAGATCAACAAACCCTTCTGGTTGTTCTATGTAGAGCTCCTCTTCTAGTATCCCATTCAGAAAACTAGACTTAACATCTATTTGATAGACTTTAAACTTCTTATGTGTTGTATATGCAAGTAACATGAAAACTCCTTCTAGTCTAGCAATAGGTGCAAAAGTTTCACCATAATCTATACCTTTCTCCTATGCATATCCCTTGTATACAAGTCTAGCTTTGTTCCTTGTAACCTCTCCATTCTCATTCAACTTATTTCTAAAAATCCATTTAGTACCGATAACATTCTTATCTTTTGGTCTAGGTAGTAATGTCCATGTCTTCTTTTTCTTGATTTGTTCTATCTCTTCATTCATTGCATTTATCCATTCATCATTCTCTAGTGCAACCTTAACATTTTTTGGTTCAAACTCACAAATTAAGCATGTACCTTGTCTTAACTTACTTCTTGTCAGCATGCCAACTTTCTTGCCCCCAATGATTTGGTTCTCAGGATGATTTCTTCTGACAAATCTTGCTAGCACTTGATCTCCTCTTTATTGTTCATCCTGTTCAGGTTCATTTCCTTGCTTGGTAGCTCCTTCCCGATCCTCAGTTTCCCTTTGTTGTTCCTCAGTGATGTTTTCCTGATGCTCGGTCGACTCAGCCTATGGATTTGGTAGGTACTATAGATGTTCAATGTAAGTGAGTCTACCATATTCTTCTAGATCCTTAGTGCATTCTTCACCATTTTTATCATCAAATTCATCAACTCTAACATTAGCACTTTCAATCATCTTATTAGTAACTTTATTCAGACACTTGTAAGCTTTTCTTTTAGTAGAATATCCAAGAAATATTCCCTCATCCCATTTTGAGTCAAATTTTCCGTTCCTATCATCTTTCAGAATAAAACATTTGCTACCAAAATTTTTGAAGTAACTTACAGTCGGTTTGTGACCAAACCATAACTTGTAGGGTTTTTTGTTTGTGTCTTTCTTCAATTATACTCGGTTCAGAACATATACAATAGTTAGTAAATTCATTAGAAATAAACTCACCACCTCTGTTAGATCTCAAGCATTTTAGTTCTTTCCCAATTTCTTTCTCTACTTTTGATTTGTACCATTTAAACATCTTAAATGCCTCTAATTTCTCTTTTAAAAAAATTACAGTCATCAGTCTAGTGTAATCATCAACAAATAGAACAAAATATCTATCACCATAGTAGCTCTGAGTTCTCATGGGACCACATAGGTTAGTGTGAAATAACTTCAAGATTCTCTTTATTGAATAGTCTTTAGTTTTAAAACTAGATTTTGTCATCTTACCTTTCTGAAATTGATGACACATAACATGATCCAGTTTAGTTAGGCTAGGTAGACCTCTAACCTTTTTATTTCTACTGATCTTAATCATGTTATAAAAGTTTACATGACATAACCTTTTATGCTATAACCATGCATCCTCATTTTTCATCATTATAGAGGAAGACTCAACATTGTCAAGATAAAACAAGTTACCTTTGGATTGTACTCCGGTTCCAACAAATTTTCCCCCATCATCAAATATCTTTACCTTCTTTCTCTCAAAAGCTACTCGGTGACCTGAGTTGTTAAGCTATGCCACACTTAGAAAATTTTAATTTAGTCCTTTTACCCAATAAGCATTCTCACATTTGATTTTATCATTTATCAGTAAGGATCCTTTTCCTCTAACCATACATGGTGTATCATTACCCATTTTTAATGATCCTCCATTATATTGCTCAAGATGATCAAAATTTTCTTCATCACCAGTCATGTGATGTGTACAGCCACCATCAATGATCCATGTATCATTTTTATTAAATTTAGAAATGAGTGCTATCTCTACATACCTTTCTTCTTCCTCAAAATAATCCTTCATCACAACAAATACTACTTCAACATCATCATCTATGTCAGTATCAGTATCATTCTCTTCAATAATGTAACATACCTTTTTGCCCTTATCATTGTTGCCTCAGTTATCCCTGTTGTAGTGTCAGTAACTTCTATTGTTTCTCGTCCCATAGCTTCCCTCACCATATTGATCTTTGTTTCTATCATCTTCTTTCCTGTTTGGGCATCTAGCAGCAATATGACCAAATTCTTTGCAGTTAAAACATGCTAAAGGTAATTTACCCCTATATCTACCTTTACCTTTAGGTAACCTCTAGGCCATAAGAGCTTCAAGTTCATCAAGCTCATCATTGGTATTACTATCATTATCATCCCTATTATTTATACTGCTAGATTTACCAATCTTCAGAGATGACATGAAAACAGACTCAACAGACTGTACAATACTATTATCAAAATTGTTCAATTCAAAATTTGTTAGCTTACCAATCAAACTATCAAGAGTAAGAGTGTTGCCAGGTGCATACCTCATTTAATGTATAGATGATATTCTGATTGCATAAGCAGACAACAAGGTCCTTAGAATTTTGCTTACCACTGTAATACCCCAAAAATGGGCTATAGGTTCATTAACCTCCTAATATCGACACATCGAACGAAATCAACATCGAAGTCCTAACCTAAGGCACATCTACACATTATCGAATCTTAATTGATTATCCTAAATTATGCATCAGGGAATATTCCTTATTCCTATTTATCCTAATTATCTTTAATTTAATGATTATTTGGCGATAAATCTTATTTATCCTAAAGTTTGATTAATTGATTATCCTAAATATTTAATTAATTAGATTTAATACTGCCACTTAATTATTTAATTGGATTTAATTATATTTATTCCTAAATTGTATTATTCCATTTTGACAATAAATCAAATATCCTATGACTAATTGATTAAATTTTTATTTAATTAATTAATGTCAATTGTCAAATTTAATAATATAGTTTTTGAATAAAAGTTTGATTTAATAATTGATTAACCCATAAATCAATTGTTATATTTTTAAAAATCAATTAAGTTGAGGATAAATCACTTTATTTATTTAATTAATTCATAATTAATTATGCACATCCAAAAAAAAAGTTAAGCTTTAAATCAGAAAATCAATTCAAGTTGTTTTAAAAATAAACTCAACTCTCTTTTGAGTTGAAAGCTGATCTCAACTTCTGATTTAAATCAAAAAGCTGATTTGCATGATTTTTGTGAGTTAATCTATCTCTAAATTCTTGATAACTCAAAAATCAACTTGAGTTTATCAAGAGTGATTTATGGCTTTTTCCATGCACCTTCAAAGCCCTGGATTTCTATAAATTAAGGCCTTAGCTCTTCATTTTAGATCCATCCACGAATTGCATCCTCATGCTAGTGAATTGGTGATCGAAGAATCAATCTTTGCAAATCCAAGCTGTTGTGAGATTTTCATTGTTTTAAGCATTCATATCATTTAGCATATCATTGTTAGATTAATTGCATGTCATATTAGTTTTTCATATAGAATAGATTCATATCAATTTGTTTCATCTTATTGCATAGAAAATCCAAAAAAAAGAAGATTAATTTGCATTCATCTCATATCTAGATTCTGCATTCAAAAACATATCTAGATTCTACATTCAAAATCTTTCGTTTAGGTGTTGTCAAGGTCACCGATCTTGGTCCAATATGAGAATATCATACTCGCACCTAATAGAAGGCAATAAATTGCCTAGTTAGATTAGTTTCCATTTCACTACATGATTTTGATTTTAACTAACCTCTAATGTTTTACTAAAGTGTTGTGTCTACAGCTAGGTACAAAATTCACACACACATTTCTGGCGCCCACCTTGGGGCCCTGAAATGGGTTTCCATTCAATTTCTATCAATTTCTATCATCTTCTTGTCATTTTTTGTTCCAAGCTATGATTTTTAATTTCTGTCCGTACAATTTTCATATGAGTTTTGTCAGAAACTCATATCAGGTGGTACCCACTGTCGCACGATAGTTGATTTGATCAAGGATTGTATCATTAGAAATACAATGTCATTTGGAAGCTCTATTGTCGTATGGTCTTATACCCACTGTCTTACGAGTTTCTAAATTATCATCTGGTAGGTGACCCACTATCGTACGAGTTTTAGTGCCAGGTTTCAATTGTCATTTCACTTTTTCAAGCAGTTTTCCACATTTTTTTTCTAGATTTGGACTGACAACTAACATTAACAATTGAAATTTGTTGTTTCTGATTGATTTCTATTGATTTTGATTGGGAAAAGCATGAGAGTTGCTAAAAATAGGTAAGAATATACTAAGCGCATTGTGAGGAATTCAGGTAATCTTCTCAATTGATAACATTTTGATTTGGACTAAAATTAACTCTCATGTGTTAAGCTTGTGTGACCTTTATTGCTTTCATATCACAGCTTTCATTTTGGGCTATAAAACTAAACATAGATTTGCTTTACAACATCTTTGTTACACATAGTAAATAGGCCCTATGAACACTATTCATGGTTCTTGAGAGAGTGGGTTTCCAGCAAAAATCTTCTCAATGAAGGAACCCTTATAGGTAGGGAGGTTACTGAGAGCATCTCACATTCTACTAGATTTGTGCGTCTTCAGCTTCTGATTGATACATTCTCTCTCTGGAGAGGTTGATAGATCATAAGTGGTTGACCTCATAGATCTTTGTGAGACAATCTTGGTCTTAGCGTGTCAGATTAATCTGTCTGTTATGTTTGGGTTAAAAGTGAAAAGGCTAGAGGACTATGCTCTACTCCCTTTTTGGGTAGTATCAGAAACTCAGATCCTTGAATCTGGAACCAGTCTCCATGTGGTATCTTTTATGAGTCACCTTTAGAGAGGGTTAACTGTAGTGGAAATTCCCTTAATTGGGTCAACCACATTGACAAAACCTCAAGCGGTAATAGCCATTTTCACCATGGTAGCAGCAATCGCTATATAAATGTCCTTGTGGAGGAAATCTTCATAGGTGTGGTCTCTTGTTGGGCTGTCAGATCTCCCTAGCAGCTCCTGATTGATTAATTTCTCAGACTGTGTCAAAACCCTGGTGCACCTAGATTGGAGTTCACCCTCTTGAGATCACAAAAGTTGCAGAGGCAGACCATTACTACAAACCCTAGTGAGGCCAAAATTTTCATTTTCTAGGAATATGTGTGTTATTGCAAAACTTTTTGGAACATACACTATTAGCACTCCTAGGCATTAGCACATTCAGTCACTTGGTTGTTCATGCACGGGGTTGCTTTGTCCCCTATTCATTATTTTCAGACATGGTTGAAATCACTTGCTTGTTTTGCATGCTTGTTTATCTATCTAGTTACTAAGAACGAATCAATCCGGTACTATTTTCAAATCTGGACAGATAATTTTGTGAACAATTTGAAACTGAAAACTTGAAAATTGCAAAATCTGATGTCAAACACCTTTCTGGAGTCAAAAGTCATCTTGTAAAGTCAGAAATTCATACGAATTTTGGAAAAAATCATTTCATTACCCCCAGATTGTCGTATGGTAACTGGTATATTATTGTATGAGTTTTGCTGCTAGTCAATTCAAAAAAGTCAAAAATCTTGCTATCAACTGTCATGCGAGTTTTACAATTGTTGTACAAGTTTTTCAATTGTCATTTCATATCCTACCCACTGTCGTACGAGCCTACAAAAAGTCATTTGAGAAATCTTGAAAAATTGCTAGAAAGTTGTCAGAATTGTCAGAGACCCAACTTTTCCAGCCTATTTCCAGAGTCTGTCAAGAAAATCACCATGTCAGGAATAGAGTAGAAACTGCTAAGAATCCAATCATTTTCCTAAAGTGGCCTTTTGAGTCTAATTTAGCCTTTTGTTTAATCGATTTGAGTCCTTTTCATCTTGTGTCAAAACCTTGTCATAACTATCAATCTTCAATCCATCTTCAAAATGGCTAAGTGTTGTGAACTCATGTCCGCTATCTTTTGGGCATCTACCCATACATCCAGGGCACAATATCCTTCATTTACATCTAATCTAAGCTTCAATCAATCAAACCTTGACAAGGTTGAGTCATTTGATCTTCTTGAATCAGATCTTTCTTCAGTTGTCTTCATCATATTCTTTTGCTTCACCCAAGGTTAATGGTGGAAACTAGAGCTTCGTCTCACAAGAAATCTGGAGAAGTATCCCATACCTTACCTATAACCACTATCTTGGGTCCAACTCTTGAACAACTCTACAATTTTGGTCTTTACGAAGATGACAGTCTTGGCAACTTTTGATTAAAAATTGGTTACATATCCCCTCCATCAACTCACGGAGCTAATAAAAAAAATCCTCCTCGATCTATCCCAAGGAGTCTTAAAAATCCTACCATGTCTCAAGCAGGGATGAACCATGGCTCTCAAAGAGCTCAATCTCAACATGGTGCAAATTAGGAACCCACACCTGAAGAAATTGCTCAGTATCAAAATGATGATGACTTCAAAAGAATGATGAAGCATTTCTTGAAAGAAGATAGAGAAACATACTTTTTACAATTATCTCATCAAGGAGCTAAACTTCCTCCCAATTTTAATGTGAAAGATATCATTACACGTGAGGAAGAAACTCCTATTTCAGCTATGATGAAACAAATGCACACCATGCAAGTAAAAATTAACAAAATAGAAAAAGAAAAAGAACCTAAGGATTTCTCCATGGAGGCCCTATGTCCTTTTCCATTTGATAAAGACTTGTATATGCCACCATTCCCTAAAAGGATGGAAATGTTGAAATATGATAAGTATGATGGAAAATCTGATCCTCAAGATCATGTCAGAGAATTTTGTACTCAATCTATGGAGTTCATGCTCGAACCAACCTATCTGATGCATCTTTTCCCTCGATCTCTGGGAGGGGCCACCATTCATTGGTTCTCTAGGATGCCTCCTACAATCAAAACCTTTGAGGAGTTGATTAAATTTTTCTATCAGCAATACTCCTACAACATCCAACATCTAGTCACCATGATTGATATCTACAATCTCAAACAATATCCAGGAGAACCATTCTTGACATTTCTCAAAAGATGGAGGAAGAAATTCTCTCTATATGCTAGGCCTATTCCAAAAACTGAGAAGCTAGAAATCTTCATCAACAATCTTGTTCCAAAAATCAACTACCCTTTACAAAAGCAAAATCATACATCTTTTGACAAGATGGTAGATAATGCAATCAAAATTGAAAAAGTACTTGTGAAAAAAGGAGACGTCACACTTCAAAAGGACAAGTATGAATCTAGTTCTAAGGATAAGAACAAAAATTGGAACAAGAATAAGGGCATCATCATAGATGGCATTATTGATAATCATGCCCCATCTAAAGCACCTGCTTTCAATCTAACCATTGGTACTCAAGCCATCAAAGCTTCAGAACAAAAGGTATCCGAATTGTCTCAAAAGAAGCCAGAATACAAATCTTGGTTCGTTGATAATAAATGAAAGTTCACTCCTCTTGGAGAATATTTGGAAATAGCTATGAGAACTTTGTTGGCTAATAACATCATCTCTTTGCTTGAGATCCAACAATCTGATCCTAATCCTAAGCCGAAATGATGGAGAGAGAATGAATTCTGTGATTTCCATTGGGGTAAAGGTCACAAAACTAATAATTTCTTACACTTGAAGCATACCATTCAAGACAAGATTGATAGTGGAGAAATCATGATTGATAATCCTAAAAGCAATAATGATCACACAACATTCACTGAACCATTTCCAAAGCATAGCCAAGGAGATTTGTCTTCTCAGCCTAACGTGGGTGCTAAGGTCAATTATTCCTATCTTGGAAATAATACTGTTATCAATATGGTTGAACCAAGCCTATCTGAGCGTTGCAATGTCATCACAATTATAAGAAGAGATAGAGAAAATCAATTAGCTAATGCAGTTACTTGATCACAAGCTCAGGCACACCTACAAGGACAAATCCCAGATAAATACAATTTCCCTCAGGTGCCTTTCAATCTATCTTCCACTTCTAAACAAAGGGAAACATCTAAATCTTCAAATCCTAAGGACACGGGGCCTACTTCATATAGTATCATTCAACAACTCCAACATACTAATGCTAAAATCTTCATGTTTGAGTTGCTTCGGATATCTCCAGCTCATAGAGCCATTCTAGACAAAGCTCTGCTCGGATCTAATGTTCTTGATAACCTTGATTTAGATAGATTCCAAGCTATGGTTGGTCATCTTATGTCTCCATAGTATATCTCCTTTTCAGAGGACAATGATGACTCCTTGAGTCATTCACATAACCAACCCTTGCATATTGAAGTCTTGATCCAAAACCATCATGTCAAACATGTGTTGATAGATGGAGGCACTAGTCTGAATATTTGTTCTTACAACTTGATCACACAATTGGGATTTTCAGAAACAACCATCGATCCTAGAAAGAAAATAACTATCAAAGCATATGATGAAGAAGAAAGATCCTCCAAGGGAACAATTGTCTTGCCTATCAGAATAGGTCCTGTCATCAGAGATACTATCTATCAAGTTCTTGATATACCTTTGGCCTACAAAATCCTTCTAGGAAGACCTTGGATACATGATATGAGAGCTATTCCTTCCACATACCATCAGTACTTGAAATTTTGTTGTGATGGAGTAGAGGTAACCATTCTAGCTGATGTGTCAACAACTTGCAATGCATTGAAGGCAAATGCGGATAAACCTTTTCCTAATAACAAAGAATCTTCCACTAAGAAAATAGATGTAGCATCCACCTCTAAGATGGAAGACATTGCAAAAGAGGTCAATATCAAAGAAAATGGTATGGGAGAATATACTATAGAGCCATTCTTATCTTTGACATCTCTCCCTATCTCACCTAAGTCTTATGGGCAAGCTCAAAAGTAGTTCAAACTAGAATCTAAGGAACCTCTTGAGGGATATAAAGGAAAATTTGTTGTAGAGAAAGTACCTAAGAAAGAATTTGAAGAAGATGAAGCTGTGCTTCCATGGCTTTAACAAGATGAACTTGAATCCCAAGTTGTTCCACCTAGTGACTCTAAAGTATTGAAGGTTCCTTCTAAGTCATATGGCCCAAGAGATAAAATGATAGCTAAGATGGGATATAAAGGAAAAGGACCTCAAGGACTACAGGGTAAATGTCTTCTATCACCTCTTGAACATCGTGGTTGAGCCAACAAGAATACAAAAGGTCTAGGATATGCAAAGAAGTCTTTCTATCTTAGCAAGAACTCCCCACATGTTCTAGAAAAAATTGAGCCTTCCGTAGCAAATCAACTAAAGAAGAAAATAACTGAACAATCTGATAGTGATGATTCAGACACCACTGATGAGCTCATTCCTTATGAGCATTTGCCTAAAAAAATCAAAGACCTCCTTGATGCTGAAGATGATCCAATAAAAAGAATTAATGTAGTAGAAACACAAGAACCTACTATAGAGCAAGAGATAGCTGCAACACAAGAACGAACTAATCTCGAAGACAATCAAACAGACAAAGAGGAAGGTGGTACTTATTCTGAGACAGATTCCCATGAGTATGAATTCAAATCAGAATATGAGGGTAACCCTTCTTGGAGTATTCATCCTGACTTTACTCATGTTCTTAGATTTCCTTGAGGCATAGATGAAGAATCTAATGACTATGAATGGGGAGCCATTCCAGAAGATGATGATCTTATTACAAAGAAACATGTTGATGTTATTCACCAATATGCACCTAAACCCAATGTAAGTCTAGAGCGAAATGATGAACTTATCGAGTCTGATCCACCGATGGCTGAAGTGGACTATCATAATGACATTGAGCCTATTCATGAATTAAATGTCTTAAGTTGTAATATCACCTTTGAACTCAAGCATTGGGTTAGGACCAATGATGACAGATCCATATCCATAAACACTCTTTCCCAATCTTTCACCACTTTGACTATCCAACATCTTGAACTCCTTGATTAAACCTCCACAAATCTGATCCATGGTATTTATACCTTCCCGAATGACTATGCCCTTGCTTGCTACCTCAATGCAATTGAGCCTATGAGGACTTCCATCAGTGAACCAAGTGTTAGCATGATGGAGTCAAACATCAAGTATCTTAGTCAGAAAAATAAGAATAAGAATAAAAAGAAAAGGAATTTTGAGGGTGAAAACCACTTTGTGGTAGTCTCAAAATCTACAATAGTAAAAATAAAAGACATATCCGAAGGTGAAAACCTCTTTGAGGTGCCTAAGGATGAGATATTTGATGTCCTTCTGAGTCATTTATAGGATAGATCTCTAGTTCTAATTGAGCCCACTCAATCTATCAACTTGGGAACAACAAAGGAACCACAGTTGATCCATGTAGCACAATATTTATCAGAAGAAGAAAAGCAAAAAATTACAACATTCCTAACAGAGAAGAAGATCAACTTTGCATGGAAATATTCAGATATGCCAGGGTTGGATCCTGATCTTATAATGCACCATTTATCTATAGCTCCTGGAGTAAAACTAGTTAAACAAAAATTAAGAAAGATGCATCTTCATGTTGCACTGTTGGTAAAAGCTGAATTAGAGAAGCTCCTAAAAGCTGGATTCATCCAAGTTATTGATTATGCAGAATGGATCTGTAATATTGTACCTATTTCAAAACTAGATAAATAAATTAGAGTGTGCATAGACTTTAGAGATGTAAATAGAGCATGCCCTAAGGATGATTTTCCACTACCTAACATTGATATGATAGTGGACATGACTGTGGGCTTTGAGATGTATTCTTTAATGGATGGTTTTTCTAGATATAATCAAATAAAAATTGCTCCAAAGGATCAAGAGAAAATTGCTTTCACATGTGCATGGGGCACCTTCTATTGGAATGTCATGTCATTTGGGCTTAAAAATGTTGGTGCTACATATCAAAGAGCCATGACATCTATTTTTCATGACATGATGCATAGGACTATGGAGGATTATGTGGATGATACTTTAGCAAAATCTATGATTATAACTGAACATCTAAATGACTTGAGCAAGATACTAGACAGAATGGAAAAATTTAGTCTTAGACTAAATCCTAAGAAGTGTGCTTTTGGTGTCACTTCTGGAAAGCTCTTAGGATACATAGTCTCAAAGAAGGGCATTGAAGTTGATCTAGCTAAAGTAAAGGCTACAATGGAGATGCAACCTACCAAAAACATCGGCCAAATGAGGAAATTGCAAGGAAGAGTTCAATCTATCAGACGCTTCATATCTCAGCTAGTAGACATATCACAGCCTTTTACAAAAACATTACATAAAGGTGTGACATTTGCATGGAATGAAGAATGTGAGAACAACTTTAACCATATCAAGAAGTATCTATCAAATCCTCCTATCTTGATGCCTCCCATTCCAGGGAAGCCTTTGATCTTATATGTCTCCGCTACAGATACATCACTAGGGGCATTGCTTGCACAACATGATGAGAACAAAAAGGAAAGAGCTATATAGTATATTGGTAGGACATTGGTGGCATACAAAAATAATTATTCTATGATTGAGAGAGCTTGTCTAGCTGTGATCTTTGCATCATAGAAACTGAGACATTACATGTTGGCACATACCACCCATTTGGTAGCTAAGATTGATCCACTCAAATACCTACTTAGCAAAGCTTCCCTCACGGGTAGATTAGCTAAATGGGTCATCCTCTTAAGTGAATTTGACATTGAATATGTTGAAAGAAAAGCTATAAAAAGAAAGGTTATTGCTGATTAATTAGAAGATGCATCTATGGTTGATGATACACCAATGCAAATGGAATTTCTAGATTCCTCTATCATGACTCTTTCATCTAGAGAATGGCAGTTATTCTTTGATGGCTCCTATACACAAAATGGATTAGGAGCAGGCATATTATTTATAACTCTACAAGGATACTCCATACCTAAAGCATTCAAATTAAAGTTCCCTTGCACAAACAATATTGCAGAATATGAAGCCCTTCTTAATGGCATGAAACTAGCAATTGAGTGGAGAGTAATAGAGATACACATTCATGGAGACTCTCAACTTGTTATCCATCAAGTCAATGATGTGTACTAGACTAAAGATGAAAAGATCATCCCATACAAGAGAATGGTAGATGATCTAAAGAAGTATTTCATATCTATCATATTTGAGAAAATACCTAGAATAGAGAATAAGGCTGCTGATGCAATGAAGATGCTATCTACTTTATTACAATAGCCTGAACATGAGCTATGCTACGAGTTCCTAGTGGAAGCACTATCTTATCCTGCATATGATTCCCCTGAAACCTGCATGATCTGCACTATTGTTGGTCATTATTCATCTAGATACAAAAACCTATTCTCCTATCTCCAAGACCAAACCATTCCTGATACCTTCAACCGCCATGAAAAGAGATACCTTATCCGTAATGCCTCCCGATATGTCATCATTGGTAATGATCTGTACAAATGAGGTCTAGATGGTATGCTACTTAGATGTTTAGAACAGGAAGAGTCTTAATGTGCATTAGAGGAAGTCCATGATGGTATTTGTGGATCACACTTGAACGGTTTAACACTAGCTCAAAAACTTATTAGAGCTGGGTACTATTGGCCTGAAATGCAGAAGGAGTCTATCAAGTTTGCTAAGAATTGTCAAAAGTGCCAAGTGCATGGAAACTTAATTCATGCTCCAGGGAGAGATCTAATTCCCTTTACTACACAATGGCCTTTTCATTAATGGGCATTTGATCTTATAGGAGCTATACATCCTCATTCTTCTAATGGACATATCCATATAATCATAGCTACAAATTATTTTACAAGATGGGTAGAAGTAGTCCCTTTGACACAAGCAACTGGAAAACAAATATCTATGTTCATATTGAACTATATCATATGCAGATATTGGATACCTCATTCCATAATCATAGCTAATGGTGGACAATTCAAGAACAAAGATCTAGATGATTTATGTGCTAAATTCAAGATTACACAACATTGGTCATCTATCTATTATCCTCAAGGGAATGGACAAGCAAAGGCTTCTAACAAGAATCTATTGAAAATCTTGCACCGTACAGTTAATAAAATAGGAAGAGACTGGCATCTCATGATCAATCCAGCTCTCTGGGCCTACAGAACAAGTATCAGAACTCCTACTGGGGCTACACCTTTCACTTTAGTTTATGGGTCTAAAATGGTACTGCCTATTGAGGTTGAAATCCCATCACTAAGAATCAGAATGCATGGTCTAGTAACTGATGATGATTACAAAGTGTCTAGGTTGCAAGAACTTGAACTACTAGATGAGCACAAACAAGCAACGTATGATCATCTCAGAGTATATTAGAAGAGAATGTCTAGAGGTTACAACAAGAAAGTCAAACATAGAGAATTTCAAGTTGGTGATCTAGTCTTGAGAGAGAACCCTAAAAATCAATCACATCGAGAACGCAAGGGGAAGTTTGAACCCAACTAGCTGGGTCCCTTTGTTATCACTACTACTTTTGGCTCTAGTGCCTATCAACTCTCAATGATTGAAGGAGAATAGCTCCAAGAACCAATCAACGTTCTCCATCTGAAGAAATTCTACGCCTAAGGCATTCAGTCTATGGTAAAATGTCCTGAAAAAAATCTTAAAAATTGGAAAAAGTCCTTAAAAAATGAACATCTTGGTGAAAACCTAGCAATAGGAACCTTGATGATTCACAAAAAAAAGTAAAAAAATAAAATCAAAAGTACAAAAAAAATTGAAAAAATGAAAAATACAAAAAAATGAGAAAAAGAAAAAGTGCCTTGGGGAAAACCTGGAAACAGACGCCTTGGTAGCAAAAATAGAATCTCTGCCAAGATGGTGAAAACTCGGCAAATGGGCACCACTTGTTTCAAAATGCTCCATCTATCAGCACCATCTTGGTCTTTCCTAGCTTTCAGTCTTGCTTTAATTTGTACATATTTCTCAGTTTGTTCTTGCTTTCCTATTTTCAATAAGTCGGTCTGTACACCAATTAGCTCAAGCGTCTATATCTTATCAATGTTCAGACTTGGAGGCAATCAATGTCATATCCTATGGCCTCCAATGTATCTTAGACATATCATATCCAGTCAGAGTCCTTTGAGCCTCATCCAAGTCAGTCAGTCAGTCTTGTCTCCAGAAAGGATTTTGCATTTACAACAATGCAATCAAACATGAAACACAAACCGAACACAATCTGTGTTACATGCTTTTATCTCCTTGTATGCTTACTGGTTCACATTGAGATTTTTGCATATTATGTCCACTTGAGCTCTTCGATGATGTCCTTTACAAGATTTAGTTTGTAATGACTGGGGGCATTATCTTTTCTTTGTTTTCTATTTGTATGTGAAAATCTAACAACTTTGGAAATTTTGGATTGAAATGGTGTCCGTCTATAAGAGCCTCTATCTTGAATTGGATGGCCATGAGTACCTCAACCATTGATACCTAGAAAATTCAAGGAAGTTTGATCTAACTATTATCTTTTTGAGTGAGTTCTTTCTCCTATTGTGAAATGTGATCTTACCTAAGGATGTGAATGATAAAGGGTCACTACGGGTAATTCACATTGGATTTAGAATGATCTCTTGACTATTTGAGGTGTTTGTAATGCAAGGCGTATTCAGGTCATCACGACATTTATGTTTTGATGCTTATACAAATTGCTATATCAAAATGGACATGATATTTAGGTCATCCTGGCGCTTATGCCTTGATGCTTATATCTAATCCGACATTCTGAAAGCAAAATCAATATTCATATATCCATGGTTTCCTAATCAGTGGGTGTTGTATTGATTCCTATGCATACACATTGATATTCATATGTCTATGGTTTCATAACTAGTGGGCATTGTATTGATTTATCTAGTTACCTAAAAATTCAATGATGAAATCAACCGACACATGATCAATGACTAGGTCCTAGGTCTTAGGTTGCATTTTTACATGTTTCTTTTCATTTTGCATGTTTTCATGATCTCACAAATGGCTACATAACTTCAATGCGTAAATGATTTTTCTATCACCTCTTCAAATCTCACAAGAGCTAACACTTAACTTGAAGGTCTCTTCATGGAACTGCAAGCAGTTATCCTCCTGGGTTAAACATCCTTTTGACATAAGACTGAGTACTTGTCTTCATCAATTCCTGCAAAATATATCATGTGTATCATTGCATTTACATTTCATATCATCCATGTGCATAAGCATAAAATCATACATACATCTTTCATGATCAAAACACATTTGCCTTACATCCATACATATGAAAGAAATCATTGCATTACATATATCCATACATACATTCTACACTACTCATAGCATAAGCATCACATGATATCATCATAACTCAAAAACATGACAAGTACAAATGATTCACAACCAAAATATCGATCTCATATATATCAAAAATCTTGAACTAGTCAGGGGTGCACTATTGGCACAGTGTACAAAAGAATATGCTTATGTGAGCTATCAAAGTTAGAACAGTATATCAATTATAAAAAAGAGCATAGTATATCAAAACATATAAAAAAAGATCAACTATCCGCCTGATCCTCTGCATCAGGTGGATGTGGAGGTGGTGCATCTAGTACTACCTCTGCTCCGAGTGCTCTGGCTCCCTCTAATGACATCATGTACTAAGAGTACATAGGGATTCTCTGTGTAGTAGGAACAACAGTGTAATATGTGGACACATAGTAAGCTGCTCGTGTAGTCTAATGAATCACCTCGGCCTGTAATCTCTGCACCTCGACATGAAGCTTAGTGCACTATTTATCGACCTCTATATATCTCTCCTCCCACCGTGCACCGTGAACCTTCAAGTCCCTGACCTATAATTTGAACCATCTGATAGTCTCCTATGGAGTAAGAGGAATAGTAGGATCAACATCGACTGCTACCATCTTAGTATCTGGGGCAGTCTGCTCTGTAGTCTTTGCTCTCTGCGCCTTATGACATCTAACCTCTGCACCTAGATCAAATCATGTATCCTCCTCTATCAGATTCATACCACCACCCACAACTTGCTCTATTGCAAGTACCTCCTCAATTGAACCAACACCCCCTAGAGTACTTCCCTCTCCCCTAGTCTATCTATGAGAAACTATCGATCTACTTGCTGTAGAACTAGTGGGACGAGGGGGCCTCATCTATCCTGATGGTCTTTGTAGGGGAGCCATCGCTCTAGGTCTCAGAGGTGTGGGATGCACAATAGGAACCTGTGTGGGTTTGGGACCCTATCTCATTGGTGCTCCAGTCACATCCATAGCCTCCTCCATGGAGGGTATAAGCTCTGTAGGCTCTGAGAACCTGTGGATAGGATGGTCAGCAAGCCAGGCAATGAATCTGTCTATAACTCCAGCATCAAGTACATCTGGTCTGTACTCCCAATCTCTGCACTGTACTCCTATGAACACAAAGCATAAGAGAGCCTCATGGTCCATCTAAGTCCAAGCTCATGAGCTATCTGAGCATAAGTAGCATAATCCTCTAGTGCATCCTACACTTGTCTATATTGCCACCACATCCGAGTGATAATGAATCTCTCTAAAGTGGAGGATGACCTCCTGATTAGCACACGACTCTGAAAGAAGAAACTAAACTGCTAACATGTAGTAGGCCAAGGCTCTATACCCACATATGCTCTCCATCGAACAAAATTCATATCATTGAGGCATCACCTCCAGTACTCTACATGACCCATCCATCCCTGTATGACATATCCAGCATATATATATATATATATATATATATATATATATATATATATATATATATATATATATATATATATATATATATATATATATATATATATATATATATAACAGGCTCCTGTGGTTGCCTCTGCAAGGCACATACTAGTCTCAAAACTAGGATATGCTCCCACGCCCAGATCTATAAAACTAAAGCTCCAGCTGTGAAAGACTTGCTCTCTTGATACACTACCTCATGCATCTCAGAGAACATATGGGCTAAAAGACACTGACCCCAAGCCAACTCAGAAGGTGTCGCCATCAGACATGCAACCATCGGGGCCTAGCCCATCAATAGACCATTCTGCTAACGGTCAGACATGATAATCCCTCCTATCATCCCGACAATAATGCACTCTAGCTGGTGCGTCTGTCCATAACACTGTACTAATGTCTCCTAGGAAATGGAGGCAGTCATCTGAGTATCATCTCCAAAGAGATGTTTGAATGCTAATAAACCTGAGTTCCCCAAACTCACATACTCTGGTCACCGGCCTGCGTGGAAAGGAATGCGTAGTATATGATACATATCCTCAGGGGTAACAATGATCTCCCCCATCGATAAATGGAATGTTTGGGTCTCCAAATGAAATCTCTCAATCAGAGCAGTCAAAAGTCCATGATTTACCCTAATCTTGGGTAAATGAATGAGGTACTCAAATCCATAGGCAACAAGGTGTACCCTCATAGGGTCTGGCAATGACACACATAATCTCTGCATAGCGAGATGTGAAATCCGTACATGAACATCTGGATATATGACCTACATAGTACAAAAATAGGGAATCCTATCAGTAATTTGGTCACTGAACAGGTTACAAGTGCAGGAATTGAACAAATTACTATGTCAAAAGGTAGGTTAATAGGTCAGCAATCAGGCTAAGAGATCAAGAAATTCAAAAATTTTCCCTACTAATGAGTTTTAGGCTCATTGTTTTTCATACGACACTTTAGACTGGTAGGGAAAGTCGTACGAGTTTCTATATCATACCATATGACAAAGCATAGTGATACGATAATGTATTCCTCCTCGTACGAGTTATGAGGGACCCGATGAAATGTCATACGACTCTTGGGTCCCTCTGATATGAGTCTTGGGGGTTAATGAAATGACAACCCATCTATAGTTCAAAAGTTGTACGAGTCTCATTGGAGAGTCGTACAAGTTTCCATGCATTCAAAAATTCAAAATTTAAAAAAGCGTACGAAAAATGCTATAAATCATGGAAAAATTGACTTTTCAGAGAAGCAAGGAGGTCCACCTACCGGATGTCTGTACAGCTGAGGTCTCTAGTGTCTCCGGCTACACTCAAATCGATGCGAACTCATATGTATCTTTGGTTCTACCATTTTCTCGCTCAGAGGGCTCCACAAGATTTCTAAAGTCAAAAGGTTGAATTGAATTGAAAAAGACCCTTCCGACCTTTATATAGCTTTTGACCTAATTTTTAAAAGTGCTCCATTTTTCATGAAAATTGCACCCTTGGCTAATTTCGACGTTCTGAATCCATTTTCAAGATCAAAATCAAAATATGAGATCATTTACTATGTCAAAATCATGATTTAAAATTTTTGGACCCAAGACGGTCTACTGCTTGCATAATCGACCTTCAATCATCACAAAAATCCAGTATTCAACTTAACTGATTATCTTACATCAAACTATCAAAATTTCAACTTGGTCAACCATGGTCAACTCATGGTCAAACCTAGTCAAACTTGGTCTTCTGGACCTCCAAATGATGCAAAATGCATTCTTGAACGTGTTTAACCACTTCTTAAATCAATTAACATGCTTCTAAACTATTCAACACTGACTTTTCTTATCAGATTTCAATTTTTATCTCGAAGGGGGCATGGTATTGCACATCATTCAAAGTCTGTAATCTAAATTTGAAATCATATCTTTCCTCAGTAATCAAGACAACAACCATGTCTAGTTGTTGATTCATCAAAAAGACCTCATTGCTTGGGGCAAATCAATCATCGCTTGGGGCATATCAGATTCATCGAAATCCATATCAATCTGGTATTCTCTTAATCTTGTAAATTGTATCAGTTTTTCGTAACCATCAGTTCATTAGTGTTATTTCCTTGGTTCTTTGTAACTGAAGGGTTTAGATGTGATACCAATGTGATTCTTATCGACAATCGGGTCTGGAATTGGTCACTCACTTCTTTGCAATCATAAGGTTCAGAATCAGGTGTTTTGACACTTTTTCGCAATCATCAGTTCATTGCTGTTATAGTTAACATTATCTTTGGTCATTCAGGACCTATTATCTTCATATCAATTTCAATCAGTTTCTGTTTCATATCAATTTCAATTTCAAACATCAGTTTCAACATAATACACAGACTGTCTTTGAACCACTACGCTTCACACAACAATTCAAAGAGGCGCAAAATGTAATATCCCAAAAATGGGCTATAGGTTCATTAACCTCCTAATATCGACACATCGAACGAAATCGACATCGAAGTCCCAACCTAAGGCACATCTGCACATTATCGAATCTTAATTGATTATCCTAAATTCTGCATCAGGGAATATTCCTTATTCCTATTTATCCTAATTATCTTTAATTTAATGATTATTTGGTGATAAATCTTATTTATCCTAAAGTTTGATTAATTCAATATTCTAAATATTTAATTAATTAGATTTAATACTACCACTTAATTATTTAATTGGATCTAATTATATTTATTCCTAAATTGTATTATTCCATTTTGACAATAAATCAAATATCCTATGACTAATTGATTAAATTCTTATTTAATTAATTAATGTCAATTGTCAAATTTAATAATATAGTTTTTGAATAAAAGTTTGATTTAATAATTGATTAACCCATAAATCAATTGTTATATTTTTAAAAATCAATTAAGTTGAGGATAAATCACTTTATTTATTTAATTAATTCATAATTAATTATGCACATCCAAAAAAAAAGTTAAGCTTTAAATCAGAAAATCAATTCAAGTTGTTTTAAAAATAAACTCAACTCTCTTTTGAGTTGAAAGCTGATCTCAACTTCTAATTTAAATCAAAAAGCTGATTTGCATGATTTTTGTGAGTTAATCTATCTCTAAATTCTTGACAACTCAAAAATCAACCTGAGTTTATCAGGAGTGATTTATGGCTTTTTCCATGCACCTCCAAAGCCCTGAATTTCTATAAATTAAGGCCTCAGCTCTTCATTTTAGATCCATCCATGAATTGCATCCTCATGCTGGCGAATTGGTGATCAAAGAATCAATCTTTGCGAATCCAAGCTGTTGTGAGATTTTTCATTATTTTAAGCATTCATATCATTGTTAGATTAATTGCATGTCATATTATTTTTTCATATAGAATAGATTCATATCAAATTTTTCATCTTATTGCATAGAAAATCCAAAAAAAAAAGATTAATTTGCATTCATCTCATATCTAGATTCTGCATTCAAAATCCTACATTTAGGTGTCGTCAAGGTCACCGATCTCTGTCCAATTTGAGAATATCATACTCGCACCTAATAGAAGACAGTAAATCGCCTAGTTAGATTAGTTTCCATTTCACTGCATGATTTTGATTTTAACTAACCTCTAATGTTTTACTGAAGTGTTGTGTCTACAGCTAGGTACAAAATTCACACACACAACCACTGTATCTTCATCAATGACACCACCAGATCCTCTGATAGCATTGACTGCCTCATTTATTTGGTTTGTATATTGCACAATATTTTCTCCTTCTTTCATTTTCATATCATCAAACCTGCCTCTTAGGCTTTTAGCTCAGGCTCTATTGACATTAACATCACCACCATAGACTTGAGCTAGTTTATCCCACATTTCCTTTGAGGTAATACAATCTTTGAGATCCTCAAATTCAACATCTAATAGAGTAGGAGCAATCTCCATCATAGTAATATTATGCTCATGTCTATCTCACAATTGATCAAGAGTCAAAGGTCCTGTAGGCGGTGCTAAGTAGCCATTATCCAATAGGGTGAGGGCTGAATTCCCAATTCTAGATATATGAAGTCTCATTCAGCTTTGCCATATTGTAAAGTTGTCCTTGTTCAGCTTTGGCACTTCCCTCTTATACATTTTGTGATCTTTTTGCTGAAGTCCTTAAAACTCTATTCCAAGCAACTAATATGCTCTGATACCAATTGTTAGAATAAATGAGAGGGGGGGGGGGGGGGGGTGAATCAGTTAGATCAGTTATCCAATAGTCCCAATTCCAAAATGTATGTCTTAAAACAAATTCAACAAATATCTATAGATAGGTAACATAAAATACTAAACTGTCTGTGTCTTTACCGATTACCATTTAATTACTCACTTTGATTAGCGATCAAATCAAATATGCAATATGTAAAGTATGAAAAAAAATCAATCATCACAGAAACACATAACACAAAGATTTAACATGAAAACCCTGTTAAGGGAAAAACCACCTGGGACCGGTAACCCAAAATACTTTTCACTCTTCTGAAGTAAGCTCAGTGAAGAGCCAACCCTGTCAAAGGTTACAAAACACACTATAAGGTGTGACCTTGTTAAAGGATTTAAGACTAACAGTTATCATCCAACCATCATTCACTATGGGGTTGATAGGATAATAATGTACATTCTATGAATAACATAGGGAAATCATAAGACGGTTAAGTCCACTCGGTTAAGAGATTTTTCTGTTACAATGTTTAAACTAAAATAGTAGGTGATCTGATTACAATACAACTTGATTTTGTAGATGTTAAGATCTATTCTAAGCCCATAAAAATCCTCTGATCAATATTTCAATTTAGTTCTTCAATATTCAATAACTTAGTGGTCACTTGGTAACAGCTCTCTAACGCTCGGTTAACCCTGCAGTTCGGTTCTCCTTCAACTAGTTTGATCAAGCATGCATGAAGTTGTGTTCATGCAAAATCTCTTTAGTCTCCTTCTTCTGGCATAGTTTCAACAATGAAACTAATGTCTCTTATATAGATAAGTAAACCATTTTTCTTTTTATCCATCAGATTTTGTTGCTTAATCTCCTTCATTGATTTTGCCGCTTAAACCTTGAAATCATACACATTCCAGCTCATCAATTTCTGTTGGCTAAACTAAACATTTAGTTCTTTCATCCATACTCAATTAACAAAGAAATGTGTTGGAAAACACAAGCTCAGTTAATACTATTGCTCGGTATACACTACACTGGCTTGGTGTATACTGAAGTGCTTTATTTATCGACCACACTGCTTTGTTAAGTTTTGCTTCCAACTTCATAACAAATCAATGTAACATAATCAAGTCAACCATATGAAGTCATAGAATCATCAATAAGTTACCAAAAGTATTCCTTATCCTCATCTGTCATATCCATCTTCCTCTATGTAGATATCTCAGTTCTTCATCTTTTCTCCTCTTTATAGATGTGTAGATATTTGCAACTATCATGATAAGTACTTTCAAAACTAGTTGACATCAATGACAACATAATGACTGATTTAATTATCTTACATATCATTTCAGGTATTCAATGATATTCAAAGGATGGAATTGAAATGAGTTATTGACAACGAGTATTTTGGAGATATTTGAAACTATCATGATAAGTACTATCAAAACTAGTTGACATGAATGACAACATAATGACTGATTTAATTATCTTACATATCATTTCAAGTATTCAAAATTTTCCTTCGGTAGAGGCTTGGTAAAAATATCAACAAGTTGCTCTTTTGATGTATCATATTCCAGTTTGACTTGCTTCTCCTGTACTTGTTCTCTTAAGTAGTGATACTTAATAGAAATATGCTCGGTCTTTGAGTGCATTACAGGATTCTTAGAAATATTTATTGCACTAATGTTGTCACAATATATAATCACCGACTTAGTAATTACCTCATTCATCCCTTCCAAAACTTGTTTGATGTAAGCAATGTTTTAACAGTTTGTAGCACCAGCAACATATTCTGCTTTGGCAGTAGACTAATAAATACAAGGTTGTTTCTTACTTGTCTAGGTAACAAGTCTTTCACCAAAGAAAACCCTAGAATATAGGGTAATCATATACAAAAATAATATAGATGGAAGACATGTATATGCCAAATATATAAATAAATGATAAGTATACTACACATTACCGGGAGCACGCACCGAGGGGGAGTATAGAAATTTTTTTGTTGATAAGTATCTATTTTTATATGGCAGAGATAGAAAATATTTTGAGACATAAGGTCTATGTACATTTAAGGTTTTGATACTAATGCCAAAGGGGGAGATTGTTACCTCTATTTGAGCATTAAAGATTGTCATTGGTATCAAAGACATCGACTGGTTACCTATGCTACTCTAGTTTGTAAAAGTAAGCACTTCAAGCTAGTTGGTCAAGTCCTTTACACTGAGCACCAGAGCAGTTTTACTGAGCATCAGTGTACACTGATATCGAGCGACAGTAAACATTAAGCAGACTAGACACCGAGCACCAGTGTAACTATCGCGTAGTATATACAGTGTTTACCGAGCATCACAGAAAATGACATAGTAATCAGTTATGGCACATTTATCTATGCAGATGGTTACAATAGAATCACAAATCATTTTACCAAGATCAAGGATCATTTATTATAGATATATTCATTAATTGTGATGATGATCTCTATGTAATTGCTAGATCTAGGTTAATTTTGTACACCATAGATCTTAGGATTTTCTCTAAGATATTGTAACTTAATTTTGTTAAGCGGCATAAATAGTATGCTATATAAATGTAATTCACATCATTTTTTGGTGTGAGAATGGAATGGAGCAAAGAATTTCTTGAAGCATCAAGCCAACTTCAAGATATCAATTATCAGATAGAGAAGAACATAATACAAAGATATTCAAATTAAGTAGAATCAGACAAGGCTACCGAGCAGTTTAGAGTTGAGATCTTCACATGAAAAGGTGATATCTATTCAGTATTTCATAGATATGTATCAGACAAGATAGAGTTGTCAATTTGAAGATACTTTATATTATTTTCTAATCATTGTAACAGAGAAACCCAAAATCTCTTAACAGAGTAGACCTAACAATCTTTTATGTAAATCTCTTTACCGAATGCACACTCAAGTAGTGTTGTTAAAATCCTATAACTAGGTAGATCTAATCGATCTAAAATTTTACTCCTAACAGGGTAAGATCACTAGAAGTGATCACCACTTGTAGCCCTAACAAGAAAACCTTTTCTATTTGCAGTAGTAAAGAATTTGTGGGTGTCATCCCCACCATAGTTTTTACCTTCTAACAAGGGTTTATGTGTTACCAAAATACTTGCATTATGTGATAGATATATTGTTGAATTCATGCTATTTAATTTTATAAGTTAACTAAATGGATGATACATACAATGGATTCAAGTTATATGTGAAGTTACTACTATTTTCTATTTAAGGTTTGAGAGTTGAAAGTTTTTGTGGTCATTGATTCACCCCTCCCCTCTCAGTACCCTAGCTCTCTAGCCCATCAATATTCAACTTGGGAACTTAACCTGAATGACTTGAAGATCAATGATTAGAGATCACTGAGTACTGAAATGATATGTAAAATAATTAAATCAGTCATTATGTTGTCATGATGTCAACTAGTTTAGACAGTACTTATCATGATAGTTGCAAATATCTAAACATCTTTAAAGAGGAGAAAAGATGAAGAACTGAGATATCTACATAGAGGAAGATGGATATGACAGATGAGGATAAGGAATACTTTTGGTAACTTATTGATGAGTCTATGACTTCATATGGTTGACTTGAATATGTTACATTAATCTGTTATGAAGCTGGAAGAAAAACTTAACAAAGAAGTGTGGTCAATAAATGAAGCACTTCAGTATACACTGAGCCAGTGTAGTGTATACTGAGCAAAAATATTAACTGAGCTTGTGTTCGGTGATACATTTCTTTTTTTATCGAGTATGGATGAAAGAACTAAATATTTAGTTTAGTCGACAGAAATTAATGAGTTGGAATGTGTATGATTTCAAGGTTGAAGATAAAGTTTGTTATGAGATCCATGGCTAACAAAATTTGAAGAATATCTAAAGGATGGAATTGAAATGAGCTATTGACACATCTACCAAGGAAGGTTTAAGCTGCAAAATCAATGAAGGAGATTAAGCGGAAAAATCTGATGGATGAAAAGAAAATGGTTTACTTGTCTATAAAAGAGACATTGGTTTCATTGTTGAAACTATGCCAGAAGAAGGAGACTACAGAGATTTCATGTGAACACAGCTTCATGCATGCCTGATCAGACTAGTTGAAGGAGAACCAAACTACAGAATTAACCGAGCATCAGAGAGTTTTACCGAGTGACAGTAAGTTATTGAATATTGAAGAATTGAATTGAAATATTGATCAGAGGATTTTTATGGGCTTAGAATAGATCTTAACATCTACAAAATCAAGTTGTATTGTAATCAGATCACCTACTATTTCAGTTTAGCCATTGTAAAAAAAAAATATCTTAACCAAGTGGACTTAACCATCCTATGATTGCCCTATGTCATTCATAGAATGTACATTGTTATCCTATCAACCCCATAGTGAATGATGGTTGGATGATAACTATTAGTCTTAAATCATCTAATAAGGTCACACCTTACAGTGTGTTTTGTAACCTTTAACAGGGTTGGCTCTTCACCGAGCTCACTTCAGAAGAGTGAAAAGTATTTTGGGTTACCGGTCCTAGGTGGTTTTTCCCTTAACAGGGTTTCCACGTTAAATCTTTGTGTTATGTGTTTATGTGATGATTGATTTGTTTTCATACTTTAAATATTGCATATTTGATTTGGTCAATAATCACAGTGAGTAATTAAATGGTAATCGGTAAAGATAGAGACAGTTTAGTATTTTATGTTACCGAGCTGTAGATATTTGCTGAATTTGTTTTAAGAGATACATTTTGTAATTGGGATTATTGGATAACTGATCTAACTGATTCACCCCCCCTCTCAATTATTCTAACAATTGGTATCAAAGCATATTGGTTGCTTGGAATAGAGTTTTAAGGACTTTAGCAGAAAGATCACAAAATGTATAAGAGGGAAGTGCCAAAGCTGAACAAAGACAACTTTACAATATGGAAAAGCTGAATGAGACTTCATATATCTGGAATTGGGAATTCTTCCCTCACCATATTGGATAATGGATATTTAGCACTTCCTACTAGATGTTTGACTCTTGATCAATTGAGAGATAGACATGGGCATAATATTACTATGATGAAGATTGCTACTGCTTTATCAGATGTTGAATTTGAGGATGTCAAGGATTGTATTACCTCAAAGGAAATGTGGGACAAACTAGCTCAAGTCTATGGTGGTGATGTTAATGTCAAGAGAGACTGAGAAAAAATCCTAAGAGGCATGTTTGATGATATGAAAATGAAAGAAGGAGAAAATATTGTGCAGTATACAAACCAAATAAAGGAGGTAGTCAATGCTATTAGAGGATCTAGTGGTGTCATTGATGAAGATAAAGTGGTAAACATAATTCTAAGTACCTTTCTGCCTACTTATGCAATCATAATATCAGCTATATATGAAATGAGGTCTGCACCTGGCAACACTCTTACTCTTGGTAGTCTGATTGGTAAGCTAACAACTTTTGAATTGAACAATTTTTATAATAGTATTGTACCATCTGTTGAGTTTTCTTTCCTGTCTTCTGTGAAGATCGATAAATCTAGCAGTAGAAATAATAGGGATGATAATGACAGTAACATTGATGAAGAGCATGATGAACTTGAAGCTCTTATGGCCCAGAGGTTACCTACAGGTAAAGGAACTACAGATATAGGGGTAAATTACCTTTATCATGTTTTAACTGCAAAGAAGTTGGTCATATTGCTGCTAGATGCCCAAATAGGAAAGACGATGATAGAAAAAAGATCGATATGGTGAGGGAAGCTATGGGAGGAGAAACAATAGAAGTTACTGACACTACAATAGGGATAACCGAGACAACAATGATAAGGCAAAAAAGTATGTTACATTGCTGAAGAGAATGATACTGATATTGACACAGATGATGATGTTGAAGTAGTATTTTTTGCGATGAAGGATGATTTTGAGGAAGAAGAAAGGTATGTAGAGACAACACCCATTTCTAAAGTTAATAAAAATGATACATGGATCCTTGATAGTGGCTATACACATCACATGACTGGTGACGAAGAAAATTTTGATCATCTTGAGCAATATAATGGAGGATCAGTAAAAATGGGTAACGATAAACCATGTATGGTTAGAGGAAAAGGATCTTTATTGATAAATGATAAAATAAAATGTGATAATGCTTATTGAGTAGAAGGACTAAATTACAATTTGCTAAGTGTGGCACAACTTAACAAATCAGGTCACCGAGTAGATTTTGAGAGCAAGAAGGTAAAGATATTTGATGATGGAGGAAAACTTATTGGAACATGAGCATAATCCAAAGGTAACTTGTTTTATCTTGACAATGCTGAGTCTTTCTATTTAATGATGAAAAATGAGGATGCATGGTTATGGCATAAAAGTTTATGTCATGTAAACTTTGATAACATGATTAAGATCAATAGAAAGAAAAAGGTTAGAGGTCTACCTAGCCTAACTAAACTAGATCATGTTATGTGTCATCAACATCAGAAAGGTAAGATGACAAAATCTATTTTTAAGAGTAAAGACTATTCAACAAAGAGAATCTTGGAGTTAGTTCACACTGACCTATGTGGTCCAATGAGAACTTAGAGCTACTATGGAGATAGATATTTCATTATGTTTGTTGATGATTACACTAGATTGATGACTGTAATGTTTTTAAAAGAGAAATATGAGGCATTTGAGATGTTTTAATGGTACAAAGAAAAAGTAGAGAAAGAATCTGAGAAAGAATTGAAATGCTTGAGATCTGACAGAGGTGGTGAGTTTATTTCTGATGAATTTACTAACTATTGTAATGAGCATGGCATAAAAAGATAGGTTTCTACCCTGAGAACATCTCAGCAGAATGAGATTGCTGAAAGGAGGAATAGATCAATTGTTGATTGCGCAAGGACACTGATGTTACAAAATAATGTTGCTTAGACATATTAGAGAGAGGTAGTTATAACAGTTGTATATGTTCTGAACCGAGTATAATTGAAGAAAGACACAAACAAAACATCCTATGAGTTATGGTTTGGTCACAAACCGACTGTAAGTTACTTTAGAATTTTTGGTAACAGATGTTTTATTTTGAAAGATGATAGGAATGGGAAATTTGACTCAAAAGGGGATGAGGGAATATTTCTTAGATATTCTAGTAAAAGAAAAGCTTACAAGTGTCTGAATAAAGTTACTAATACGATGATTGAAAGTGCAGTGGGGATTGTTGCTAGATTTTTTGCCAATCCAAAGAATTCACATATGGTTGTAGTAAAAAGAATCTTGAGATACCTGAAGAAAATAGAGGAATATGGATTATGGTATTCTAAGGAAGGCAAGTTTGAACTAAGAGTCTACATCAAGGAAGATTGGGCTGGAAATATAGATGACATAAAAATTACAACCGAAGGAGCATTTGTCTTTGGTGAAAGACTTGTTACCTGGAGAAGTAAGAAAAAACCTTATATTTCTCAGTCTACTGCTGAAGCAAAATATGTTGCTACTGCTACAAACTATTCAAACATTACTTACATCAGAAAAGTGTTGGAAGGGATGAATGAGGTAATCACTGAGCCGGTGATTATATATTGTGACAACACTAGTGCAATAAATATTTCTAAGAATCCTGTAATGCACTCAAAGACCAAGCATATTTCTATTAAGTATCACTACTTAAGAGAACAAGTACAGGAGAAGCAAGTCAAACTGGAATATGTTACATTAAAAGAGAAACTTGCTGATATTTTTACCAAGCCTCTACCAAAGGAAAATTTTGAATACTTGAGGAATAGACTTGGGGTCCATCCCCTATCTACCAGTCACTAATGTGATCTGGAGGTTGCATCAACCTAATCTTATCAGAAGATCATTCATGTTGATGCAACATAGTTCACACTTTGGATTCTATCTAAGGTTGTGAAAGATTTGAGAAACTAGAACAAAGATTTTCATATCATTATACCGAGGTACATTGTCTGCACCAAACAACAGAGTGTCACTGGGACTAGTAACCCAAAATACTTTTCACTCCTCCAAAGTGAGCTCGGTGAAGAGCCAACCCTGTTAAAGGTTACAAAACACATTGTAAGGTGTGACCTTGTTAGAGGATTTAAGACTAACAATTATCATCCAGCCAACATTCACTATGGGGTTGATAGGATAACAATGTACATTCTATGAATGACAAAGGGAAATCATAAGATGGTTAAGTCCACTCGGTTAAGATTTTTCTATTACAATGGTTAAACTAAAATAGTAGGTGATCTGATTACAATACAACTTGATTTTGTAGATGTTAAGATCTATTCTAAGCCCATAAAAATCCTTTGATCAATATTTCAAATCAGTTCTTCAATATTCAATAACTTATTGTCACTCGATAATAGCTCTCTAATGCTTGGTTAACTCTGTAGTTTGGTTCTCCTTCAACTAGTCTGATTAGGCATGCATGAAGCTGTGTTCACACAAAATCTCTGCGGTCTCCTTCTTCCGGCATAGTTTCAACAATGAAACCAATGTCTCTTATATAGAAAAGTAAACCATTTTCTTTTTATCCATCTAATTTTGCCGCTTAATCTCCTTCATTGATTTTTCCACTTAAACCTTCCTCAGAAGATGTGTCAAACCTCCATCTACTCTAATAACTTTGTGTAGACCGTAGATGGTATTCTAGAAATAGGGGAAAAAAGATCAATATCAAATGAATCTACAACCTTCTTTGACAACAACCCTGCCTCTTTCTTTTCTCTATGAATATGCTTCCTCATAACCCTTCTAGTGTAGTAACTTTTCTATCTATTAAATAGGGCCTCCTCTTTTACTAGGTCAATATCCATGCTCATAGGTCCCTGAAGGTATAAAGATTGAATAAAAGTCGCTCTATCTAACATGTAGAGTGTAGACTTGTCCTGCTTGTGGAAAGCTTGTGTCACTAGATTGTATGCTTCAATTATCACTTTCATGAGGTCTACATCCAAAAATATCTCAGGTACTATCAAATTTCCCAAGTTCCTATCCCATGGGTTTGAAACAGGAGGGACTCTCAATTTATTGCTATATAAATATATGAAGAGCTCATACCGAGTTGTGTTTGGGCATACAATGTTGGCAATTTGGATGAGTTAGATATCAGGTTGTTGTCATTTTGGATACATATAATTTGTATAAAGACCACATATGTTAGCAAGCAATTATGACATAGCGCAGAGTAAAATTGTCTAAGTGTAAGAAGCATTTTCCCAGTATAACCAGAGAGAGTTTTGGTTGGCAACATCGATATAAGTAAGTTCAGTTCTTGCACACTTGAACATGGATACTATGATTTATATTTAAGACTCACCTAAGAGCACAAGTCTGTATGGCATGTATAGAAGAAGTTATTGTAGTATTACCAGAGATAGAGTTGAAACTGACAGGACAGAGAATGAAGACATAATCAGTATGAAAGTTAAGGGATTATTTTGTTTATCAAAATAATAACTTAATCATTTAAGGGACAACATCCTAGATATTAACCCTTGGGGAGCGCAAGTTAATATGTATTTTGTAAAGTGCTTTATGTTTTGTAAAGCTGACTATAAATGTTATTATTCTTAATAACTTATATAAATGCAAGACATATGTAATGCAAAGAAAGAAGTGTGATATATGTATGTGAAAGATATTGATGTGAAGTTGTAATTGTGAAAGACAAGCAAGCAGACTTTGTATATGCAAGCGAAGAATAGGAAAGCTATTCGACAGCAGTAAAAGGTTATATACCTTGCCCTTTTTGTAATCAGAAATTGTTGTACATTACATGTTTGGGCAGTGGGCTCATCTTGTAATCATTTCTATTTTTACTACCAACTCCTAGCAGGGTTGAGGCTTCTAACAAGGCCTAGAGTCCCTTAATCAGGACTGAGACACTATATGTATGTAATAGACTCTTAATAGGGTCAACATCCTTTACTAGATACTTTTGACTAGTGGATCATTGTGGGTATCATCCGCACCAAGGTTGTACCTTGGCCAAGGTTTCCTTGAGAAAAAAACATGGTGTTATGAGTTCATTTTCTTTATTGCTATGCATGCTATTCTTTATATCCATAATTAGGAAAAAGTAAAAGTTTTTAGATTATTGATTCACCCCCTCCTCTCAGTATTCCCTATTTCTAACAATTGGTATCAGAGATTAGTTACTCGGAAAAGAATAATTTAGAGAAAGCCTAGCAGCTTAAGTAAGATCTCTATGGATATGGATCAGCTACAAAAGAATCTTGAAGAAGCTCTTGAATAGATTGATATACTTACTAAAGAAAGAGATACTCTAAAAGGAAAATATGATGATGCAAAGAACCTCATTGAGAAGCTGAAAAAGAAGCTGGAAGAACTAAAATCAGAAAAGGAATCTACAATTCATGTTGAAGATTGTGATGAACATCTGGAAAAAGAAAATGAGATCCTTAAACATGAATTATAGATAGTAAATATGAAGTTGAGTTTGAAAGATGGAAACAACAAGAATGAAGCAAATCTAAAATCTGAGAATGAAGATTTGAAGTCTAAACTTTGTAAAGTGACATCTAAACTAGAGAAAACAAAATTACAATATGCTGAACTTGAAAAGTACAATACAATTGTGAAAGGTGAACTGACTCAGTCTAAGCAACATCTTGAGAGACTATATTCCACCAGAAAGAAGATTGATGAACAAATGTCCTATCAAAAACCATTGTATGATAAAACTGATCTTGGATTTAACTCATCTAAGGTAAATGAAGAAAGCAAGGAATCGGATCTAAAATTTTTTGAAAACATAGATGAAAAGAAATCTGATGAAGCTAACAAATCTAAGGATATACCTAAAGAAGAAGAACCACCTAAAGGTACACATAGAGAATTTAAAGGTAGATGTTTTTCATGTAATGCTTTTGGTCATATGAAGAAAGATTGCACATGTAAGAAATTCAAACCTCTTAATGGTTATTGTTATAATTGTCATGGTTTTGGACATAGAGCTATTGAATGTAAAAAGCCTAGATCTAATGATAATAATAGTAGTAGAATGTATAGAGATACTAACCATGCAGATAAGAAACCTACTAAAGATATGAATAGAAGAAATGGAGTAGTATGTTATAGATGCAATAAGATTGGACACATTGCCAAGAATTGCAGATCACAAATCAACCAAACTGGACCGAGATATGGAAACAATGGGATAGTTTTCTAGATATGTAACAAATTTGGTCATACAACAAGGTTTTGCAGAATGAATAACATGAGAAACCCTAATCCTAGAAGTTATACAAGGAGAAATGAGAATGCAAGCAACAATCATAAAGGATGTTGTAGTAATTCAAAAGAAGTGAAATTTGTTAAAGCCATAGATCGAGGAGACACATTCAGCACATAAGGTAATCAGAAAGGTGAAGTATCTAATGGTAAGAGTGAATCTCTTCCTAACCCATCCCAAAGTACTTAATTCATAAAGAATACATTAGAGTAGGAACTTAGGATAGTGTAGAAGTTAGTATAGGATGAATTGAGTCTTGTACAGTTAATGTAAGGTAGTATGTGATGTAATAGTGCTATGGTTAAAAGTGCATGAGCTAATATGAATTTATGTGATTTCGCAAGAAGTTTGAAGTTTTGCAGGAAAGCAGGAACAACTTTTTGGAAAGAAGCGGCAAAATAATTGAATGTGATGTCAGAATCTTGAAGTTAAAAGCCTATGATTGATATTAGTTAATCATTCAAGCAACTACAAGTGTTAAGGAGATCAAAGCAGTGGTGATTGAAGGCAGTTTGAAAAATTTGGTGAAAGAATTTCTTGCCAGATCTACACAAAGCCCTAAATCACAAAATTGAGGTATTTTACTAAATAAATCTATCAGAGAGTTAAATAATTTATAGAATATATGGATGTTTTGTTGATTCACAACTTAAGAGATAAAAGTTAGACCTAAAATCAAAAGGGAACCAGTAGAACCCTTATAAGAAGACCCTGGTCACGCTTTATCAACCGTTCTAGATAGATTTTTACATGTAGAGGATGTAAAAGGTTATTTGAAATGCAAGTTTGAAACCATCACTGATAGTAGTGTGATTAAGGAATATGAGGAAATATATAATCAGGATGTGTCATTGAAAGTAAGGTTTGAACATCTGAAGGAAAATAGAATTGTGAAATAGTCTTTGAACTATGAATTTGAAGATGACGAATGCACAAAGATAATTTTAAGTAGAATTCACAATGGGAAGTTTTGGTTGGATGATAGAGTAATTGACATCACAAAATATCTAATACATGAAGTAATTGGTTTGTCAAAATCTGGAGTTATACCATTTAATGAGAAGAATGTTAAAAAGACAGTACTGGATAACACTAAATCATCTTACAACGACATAGGAATTGTAATCAACAAGATAATTCAAGATGATGTTAGATATGTGTGTAAGATCTTAACATATAAATTTTGTGCTAATTCTAGAGAGGATGACATGGCAGCTAGTATGATTCATGTAGCTTATTTGATGTGTGTAGAGAAATTGCAAGTAGATTTGTGTGAAATCTTGAGAATTCAACTATTTGAGAACCTTGAAAAGATAAAGAAAACCAAGAACTCACAATTCAAAATCTCAACACTTATCACATATATGTTTTTCCATTTGTTGAGAAGATTTCCATACACTATTGGAGATGATTGGAATGAAAACATGACTACTATGGAAAAAATTAACAAGGTGTATCTGAGAAACCCTATAGACAAGGTTAATGAGAGTGAAACCATGGTAATAAAACATTTCAGAAATAGATGAGGGAAAGATCAAGGATACCATAGGTTGTAGTAAATAAGTACAAAGATGAAATATGTTTCATGGTTGATACTGACTTTACTTTTGTTGAAGCAGTTGAACCTAGAGTAGAATTCATAGATCCTCTTGGATATGACGTATCTGAAAATGAGTTAGAAGAATACGTGAATAGATTGTTGAAGAGTAAATTAGATGTAAATAGTTTTAGATTTGGAACCTATGAGAAGAACTTTAACTCTACAAAATATCTTCAAGAAGAAAAGTTGTCAAAGAAAAGAGTTGAAAGCACTATTAAGAAAATCTTGAAGGATACAAGAATGTCTGAATAGGAATTTCTAGTGGCGAAGCAGACCATAACAACATTAAGAGACATTGGATAGAATGAAGTTTTGTCTATTCCACCTTTAGCATCAGTTGTAGTTCAAATTGGAGATGCACAAGTTATAGAAAATGAAATAAAAGTTGAAGTGGTGCAAGAAACAAGGAAATTTGTAAGAACCTCCACCACTCCACCAGGTAAAAGGGTAAAGGAAATGGCAAGTGGGCCTGGTAAAAGACAGAAAACAATATTTACCCCTGTACAAAGGAAAGTATCAGAAAGAAAAGATGATAAAGAAATTGGAAGCAATAAGAGAAAATGGAAACCAAAGATAGAAAAAGTGAATGCTTCAATCATTAATGATGGAGATTTTTCAAAGATGAACAAATACTATGAGTTGTATGATTATTCAAAAAGATTGAACTTAGAGAATGCAGTTGTCAGACATATGTTACTAACTAATAAGAAATTTGATAATATTCAAGGGAAGATACCAAATGATCTATTTGAGAAATTACTGAACATAAAGAAGAGAGCAGTTGAAGAGGACAATAAGATAAGATAAAATTTTGTGAGAAAGCTCTATGATATTCAAGATGAAGATCATTTCAAGGAGATAATGAAAGATATTAATACTCACTTAAGAACAAAAAGAAGAACAATTCTGATAATGGGAGGAAATTATGAAGAAATAAACAAGGAAACTGAACAAGCACTTGTAAAATTAATGACTACAGGTGTTAAGCACACAAGTACAACATATCAACCTTTGGAAGCTGAGCATCAGAGAAATCCCTCTCCTCCACCATCAATTAACATTGAAGATGAAATAATGAATGTAGAAGGAACACATATTATACTGGATAGTAATGACAATCCTTTTAGCAACCTTGAAGACATTGTTGACAATTCGGCTATGTAAGAACAAGAAACATTGATTGCAGAGGAAGAAAGGAAACAAGGAAAGAAGAGAAAAAACAAGCAGAGATTCAGGTAAACACAATAATAGAAGGTCAGGAAGGAGCACAAAGTCAAGTAGAATTTAGTACCACTCCTAAGACTACACTAGAAAAATCACAGATGGAATCTATTTTTGCAAATCTTGGAAAGGAAGTTGATGATGATGATGATCAGATAGAATTGATCTCATCCTTTAAAAAAATCATTGGTAAAAACAAGAAAGTGAAAATCCTGGAAGGAGCATTGGTTGAAGTGATAGAAAAGTTGCAAAGTATTGTAACTAGTCAGATATCAGAGGTAGATCCATAGGTAAAAGCTAAAGAAGTTGTGAAGGCATTTGACAGTGAATTGCCAACTTATCAGACATAGCTACAGTAAAGGCTCAGGCAGCCTATGAGGCTAAAATATTTCATGATATATGTCAGAATATTAGGAATGATATTAATAATCTGGATGTATGTATCAAGGAACTTAGAAGGAATCTGGACAGAGGTAAAGCCTTGTACATTTAGTGTGCAAAAATAGAGAATCATGTATCTGATATAGCATAAAAGATCAAAGCAAAAGAGGTAGAAATGTAGTCAACAAAAAATCTCTTAGCAAATCCAAATGTGAAGATAATTGTTACTGAGAAGTTAATAAGCAAGTTGTATGATGATATAAGAATTCTTAGTGATGAAAAGGAAAGGAAATTGAAAAGATTCTCTCTATTAAGAGAGCATGTTTCAATAAAAACAAGTATTTTGGAGAGTCAATTGGAAGAATGTCTTACCTCTAAGACATCTTATGAGAGATTTCACTATGAAAACCTTAAGGCATGTGAAATAGCATCATATGGTCTATGCGCACTCCTTAGTGTTTTAGATACTATTAAGAAATCATGGGAGAAGGAATTGGAAAGTATAAAGACAAAATTTGTAGATTGTATTGCAAGCCTATCGGCCTTACAATCTTGAGATCAAAGGTAAACATTTTGTTATGTAGTTTTGGCACCTTTTTTTGTCATTGTTGTCAAAGGGGGAGTGATATCAAAAAATTGATTATATAGATATAAGATATAGACTATATTCCTAGGAGGAGTATAGAAGATATTTTGGAGATATAAGGATATTGAAGAATATTTTTTTAAGCCCACAATTTTGAAGTTTTGTGTAACTTAGCCAATTTTATTATATGTTGCCACCAATGACAAAGGGGGAGATTGTTGGAAATTTGGCTGAGTTAGATATCAGGTTGTCATTTTGGCAACATATAATCTGTATGAAGACCACATATGTTAGCAAGCAGTTATGACAGAGCGCAGAGTAAAATTGTTTAAGTGTAAGCAACATTTTCCCAGTATAACCAGAGATAGTTTTGGTTGGCGATGTCGATATAAGTAAGTTTAGTGCTTTACCACTTGAACATGGATACTATGATGTATATTGAAGACTCACCCAAGAGCGCAAGTCTGTATGACATGTACAAAAGAAGTTATTGCAGTATTACCAGATATAGAGTTGAAGCCGACAGGACAGAGAATGAAGACAAAATCAATATGAAAGTTAAGGGATTATTTTGTTTATCAAAATAATAACTTAATTATTTAAGGGATGACATCCTAGATGTTAACCCTTGGGGAGTGCAAGTTAATATGTATTTTGTAAAGTTCTTTATGTGTTGTAAAGCTGACTGTAAAAGTTATTATTCTTAATAACTTGTATAAATGCAAGACATATGTAATGCGAAGAAAGAAGTGTGATATATGTATGCGAAATATATTGATGCAAAGTTGTAAATTATGAAAGACAAGCAAGAAGACTTTGTATATGCAAGCGAAGAATAGGAAAGCTATTTGGTACCAGTAAAAGGTTATATACCTTGCCCTTTTTGTAATCATAAATCATTGTACATTACATGTTTGGGTAGTGGGCTCATCTTGTAATCATTTCTATTTGTACTACCAACTCTTAGCAGGGTTGAGGCTTCTAACAAGGCCTAGAGTCCCTTAATCAGGACTGAGACACTATATGTATGTAATAGACTCTTAACAGGGTCAACATCCTTTACCAAATACTTTTGATTAGTGGATCATTGTGGGTATCATCCCCACCGGGGTTTTCCCTTGGCTAGGCTTTCCTCAAGAACAAAACATGGTGTTATGAGTTCATTTGATTTATTGCTATGCATGCTATTTAGTTTACTCTATTTTGCAAGTATCAAGTTAATATGTTGTATCCATAATTGGGAAAAAGTACAAGTTTGTAGAATACTATTTCACCCACCCTCTCAGTATTCCCTATTTCTAACATACAACATCCTTGTAGAACACACAAGGGTCCCTCCATTCATAAGCATTAGCTGATTTCAAATTTAAGGTTCTAGGTAATAGTTTCATCCATTCTTCAACGTATATGTTTGGCCTCTTTGTTCTTGAATGCACACTCTTTGCTAGTACTATAACAACCTCAGGAGATCCTTGTTCTTCCATTATTTATGTATTCTAAACTTTAAGCTCCTTTTCTACACTTAAAGGTTTCAATTCTCTATTGCTCTTCAACTCTGAAAATTATGGATGCTCTGTGAACTATCTTTAATAACTAATAAGGAACTTACAACCAGCCACCAGGTCACATACTTTATCAAAAATTAAAATCACATCAAGCACACACACATGAAATTAGTAATTACCTTTTTTAGAAAAGTGTCAACTATCACTTCCAGCATAGATTTGGCAGTGATCTAAGAGAAAATAATTGGCCTAGTGCCGAAGTTACGCTAATGATACATCTAACCCTATCTCAACTTTTCTACCTGCAAATTAGGGGCCTTGGCCCTTTGAACTTGAAATCCTAAAACTTTGACAATTGCGAAGTCATGCAACACCTTTTCATAACTTTGAGATTGTTAAACTAACCACAGAAAAGAAACCTTGAGATGTTACAACACAACTTGACATGACTTCAGATGCCATTCTTGACACTTGTACTTTGTAACCACCATAAAAAATGGCCAAGAAACCCTAGTGAAGCTCCACAAACATTCCATTCTTCAAAAATTTCCACATGGCTTGCAACTTATTCTCACTTTTCAACACCTTTTGAAGTTATACATGTCGTTAGTCAGGACTTTGGAACCCATAACCATCATAAGAACTTAACTATTGAGAAGTTACAAAATAGCTAGGTGTAACTTCAGAACCCCTCACCATCATAGAAAATTAACCGTTAAGAAGTTACAAAATAGCCAGGTGTAACTTCGGAGCTAGGAGTCGGTTACTTAGAAGTTACTACTAGTCAATTTTAGGAATCAGGGGTTGGGAGTGAGTTCTAAATTTCCATGTGGGATTTAGATTTTAGAAGTGTCAAACTACTCATTGAGTCAGTGAAGTGATTTAGCATTCTAATTTAGTTAATAGGTATTTATAATTTTATACAAAATCACAGATACTTCAAGTTCACATACTAATAATGTACTTCTTCAATCTTGAATCTTGACTCATATTAATAATTACAATTTACATATTTTACAATTTATAAAACTATTGTTCATGATTCACGTAACATGTTACTGAATTTAAATTTGAAGTATAAGAAAATAACACATAAAACACAATTTGAAAAAGAGTCTTCTCATATGTATTACTATTAATTTAAAAAATGATACTCATACATTTGAATTTTTAGTTTTTCTATATTTATGCTATACTAGTAACATAGCAGTTGTGGTTTTCCTAGAGGGAGAAGTGACAAGCTTCCAACCATTTCCAAAACCAAAATGAAAAGTAAATTTACAAATTAAAAGTAACAAAAATTATCCTAAGATCCTTTCGGAGGAAATTAGAAAAGCCTAGTCTGACTCCTACATATCCTAATACTAATAGTAATTTGTTATAGTATAATACTATCCACAAAGAAAAAAAGATCACTGATTAGTTGATGTGAAGATCAACAAATAACCGGATCATCTCCTCATGTAACCCCTCCTGGTCGAAGCTATGATCCTCAAAAGTAGCGCGGATCTCCACCTTGTCATGTTCTACTTTGAGTTTGAACATGTTGATTTGGTATCTGGCATAACTGGTAGCATGATCCCATGCTACAAAAATAAGATGACTGAGGACATCCTGCTGAATCTTCTCCTCCATTTCCAAATTTGGTTGGATAACAGGTTCTGGGTTCTCATTTGACGATCCCTCATCTACTGAAAGACCCATTATGTCATCCAAAATTAGAAATTTAGAAAGCACCATGTGTTCTGTGTTCTGCTATTCCACTACCAAGGAGTATATAAAGAAATTAATCACCAACTTTCCAGCTGCAATAAATTTTGAAGGAATGTTTCATGTAAGGTGGCTTGCCTCAGAAAAGGAAAATAATGACTATCGATAAAGAAAAATTGTGGATCCCACATCTAACACTTGTATCCTACGTAACTTGGCTCTGAATTCGAAAAGAAAAATAATGAATGTTGATGAATCACAGCTCATATCCCTTACAAATTATCCTTTTTACTATCTAATCAAAATCTTGGCCTATATTATTTACTACTAAAGTTACACAGACTACCAGTGTGATCTCAAAACCACCATATCCTAGTTGCGATTTTAAATTTTTAAATGGCAACTTGGAAGCCGCATTAAATTTTGAAGGAATGTTTCACGTAAGGTGACTTGGCTCCGAAAAGAAAAATAATGAATGTTGATGAATCACAACTCATATCTCGTTCAAATTATCCTTTTTAATGTCTAATCAAAATCTTGGCCTGGATTATGTACACTACTAAATAATTTAAAATCATTGATATGTCTCATTAATGTCCCTAATTACACTTTAGTCTTCACTATCGTGAAGTTACACAGATTGCCAGCATGACCTCGAAACACCCATATCCTAGCTGCGATTATAACTTCTAAAGTCACACACACTGTCAACTTGACCTTTGCATATCTTCATAGCTTTCAACTCCAAACTACCAACATAATCACTAAAGTCACGCACGTTGTCAACCTGACCAGTGACCATTACGTATCTTTGTAACTGTCAGCATTGACCCTCCTTTTAGCGTGCCAAATCTACACACACTGTCACTAGTCACCACAAACTGACTTGACCTTTGTGTATCTTTGTAACTGTCAGCATTGACCTTCAATTTAGCTTGCCAAAGCTATGCAAACTGTCAACCACAAACTTACTTGACCTTTGCGTATCTTCATGGCCTACAACTCTAAACCACCAACAAAATGACCTAACCATTGCGTATCTTCATAACCGTCAGCATCCACCCTCCTTTTATCTTACTGAAGCTACGCAACCTATCACCACAAACTTCTCATCAGTAAATGACATGTAGCATCCAACTTGTCTTCATTTTCATACTTGGCTTAGCTCCGTGTGTGTGTGTGGTCAATTTTTGGTCTTAGGCCTATTACTATGTTTTGAATATTCATCAATATATATATATATATATATATATATATATATATATATATATATATATATATATATATATATATATATATATATATATATATATATATATATATATATATATATATATATATATATATTTTATTTTTATACTATAAATACTATTTTTATTTTCTAATATATATTTTGGTATTTTTGAAACAAAAACACAATTTGCAAAGATTTTCCACATAGTTTTAGGGAGCATGAATGATTCTCCAATTGAGATTATTATTTTTTCTTTGAAAACTAAAATTTTTTGCCAATAAAATTAATATTTTCCTTTGTAGTTTTCCAAATTTTGCCAAATTTTTACACCTTTTTTGAAGGGGGGTTTCTTAAAGATTACCTTGAACCCTATTTACAGGGTGAATCCTCTAGTGAAAAATGAAAGATGAAAATGGAAGGAAACAAACTAGAAAGAACAAAACAAAATGGAGGCCAAAACGGGCTTACCTAGAATGAGAGAACACTGTGACGGATGGAGACATTCACCCACTCACTTCTCAAGGAACTCAGACCACTTCCCAAAATATGGGAGATTGAACCTTAACACTCAAAAACACTTAGCACAAGAGACTCAAGCTTGAGAGAATTCACACTTAGAAATTTCATCGCTTGGAGGATAATTATGCTTTGGGTAATTATAAAAATGAGGTGTAAAATACCTTTTATAATGCCTAAGTGAGCGCATTAATTGTTGATTAGAATCTTGAGGTAAATAAGCCCTAAATTATAGACCCCAAAATACCCAACTTTCACTCCTTCAATGAAGACAAGAATGACACCGTCCGACCTTGAAGTCTGAAATTCTTGACGATCAACAAGAAAAACTCTAGAAGAAGAAACCTGAAGAAACAAAAGACAAGGAAACCAAAAATAATAGCCAAAAAGAAAAGGGGACCTAATATTTTTCCAAACAAAATGTAGGGACGGGTATGCAGGGCATAAAAAATTGTGATTGATGGGACAAATGTCTTGTGCATTTGATAACTCCTAAATCCTCCCGGGGGCAGACCATGATCTTATCCTTATTAAAAGATTATTTGGTACAATTTTTGTCTTCTAGAAAAAAAAACTCACCGTGCCTCGGTCATGCCACTTTTGTCAAGGTGTGATGTGTGTGTTTTGAAAGAGACACACCTTACAGTTTTAAGAAGAAACAGAGAAACCACACTCGAATCAGATAGAATCAAATGCTTTTTATCGGTTATCATGCAATGCGGGTTCCGGGTTCCAGGATTCTAGTTTCATTCAAGGTTTTATCCCATTTTATTTATTTTTTATAATGATGATGAAGGCAGTACTTCTTTCACTGGAGTCTTCAAGTTTAACTTGTTACTATGGCGGTACTTCTTTCACCTTGTCATCAATTTATTTCCCAGAAAAAGGGAAATCTGCAGCCTGGGATAATGCTTTTAGCTTTATGCATGATTTGTCAAGAGTATGATTGATCTATTCTTAGGTCTCTTTATGTTCTTTTTCCTTTACTTTGGTCCAACTTAGTTAGCTTCTTTTTTTAGCTTGCCACAATCATGAAAATACCTGAATTAGATGAAGATTCACCATTATCTTATATTATGTTTCTGATAGAACCTTTAAATAAAAATTAGACCCAATGTCCTTTGTGTGATGAATTTGGGACTAATAAAATGCATAAGATGAGTCTCCTAATAAGTCATAGCACATTATGCAAATCATTCCCACCTACAAAAATTGAAAGGCAAAACATCGAGACTTGAAAGAACCGATGCAGGTAAAAGAAAAAGAAACAAAAGATAGCAATAATAAAGAAGAACCAAATAAGAATAGAATTACAAGGGGAGCGCACCACAAAAGAGAATTATGAGGGGGGGAAATATTTAAAAACTTTGTACATATAATACAACCAACAAGGTCTACAAGAAAACCCTTCACCTCACTTGAAGTAATGTTTGAGAAATTGTTCATTGATAGACAATGAGACAACTTCTCCAGTCAAGGAACTGAGGAGGTAAGTATTGGCCTCATAGATTTTGGATATTTGATAAGGTTCAAGCTAGAGTCTCTAAAATTTAATATTCTTTCCTTTCTTTTCCACCACCTTGTCCCACAGGAGGACCAAGTCTCAGATCTGAAAATCCTTGTACTGAGCTCCCTTGTCGAACCAACAGTCTACAAGAAAACCCTTCGCCTCACTCAAAGTAATGTTTGAGAAATTGTCCATTGATAGGCAATGAGACAACTTCTCTAGTTAAGGAACTAAGGTGGTAAGTATTGGCCCCATAGATTTTGGATATTTGATAACGTTCAAGCTAGAGTCTCTAAAATTTAGTATTCTTTCCTTTCTTTTTCACCGCCTTGTCCCACAGGAGGACTGAGTCTCAGATCTGAAAATCCTTGTACTGAGCTCCCTTGTCACACCAACACTTGACTACTGCTTGATGTTTCATGAAATGTTTGAGGATGTTGTGTCTCATTTTTTCTAAATGAACCAAGTTAAGGAGGCATACCTCCATGATGTTATCTCTCATATCAAACTCCTGCATAAATTGCATGACTAAAAATTTGTATGTTTATCTAGAATACCAAATTTTGGCTGTAGACCAGATAAAAGGGAGAAGTACCCAAGGTGTCCTTGATTCAGATACGATCTTCCCAAAGGATGAATTTTAGATTTTGGTGCCAGTCTCAAGGATTTCTTTTGAGAAGATGTTTGATGACCTCTAAGAGGTCCTTGTTAGTGGACTCTACTACACCATTACCCTGCGAATAGTAATTACTTGAAAATTTGAGGGTAATGTTTTGACTATAAGCCCACTCTAGTAGATGGGCGGAGGAAAATTCCAGGCCATTATCACATAAAAGAGCGAAGGGTATCCCAAATCTAGTGGTGATGTTTTCCTCAATGAAGCTGATGACTACATCCGTTATATTATTTTTATAAGATATGGCTTCAAAGAACCGGGTGCAATAATCAGTGGTAGTTAGAATGTACCGATGTCTGACATATGAGTTGGGGTTGATCTATCAATAAAATCAAATTCTCATTGGGCAGAGGGTCTGACCTTGAATACAGGTTGAAGAGACATTGTCGGGTTCCATTCCCAAGAAGAAACGGTCTAACAAGTGTGGCATTTCCTCATGTGTGCATGGGCATCTTTGAAGATATGGGGCCAATAATAACCATCTTGAAGGATTTTTGTAGCTTGTGTTTAGTCAAGACAATGAAGGTAATTAGCTTTGTAATTTCTATGAAATAAGGTCCCATTCTTGACCATAAAATGTGCACTCTTTAATCAGAGTTCTTGGTGGTTTTTGGAAGGAAGTCCCTTAGGGAATCTATTATTTAGTAAGAGGTATACTATATCAACATACCATGGGTCTTGAGTAAGGGACTCCAAAGTGTAGGTTTGGCATTCAATTTGTGGACCCATCTCGACCATGGCCTAGCATAATCCTTGTCCATTGACTAACCTCATAGGTTACATTTCCAAATCAAATTCTTGGAGGATAGCCATCCATTTCCCCTAAGGTTCTTTGAGCTCACTCTACATCAGTAAGGATTTAATGACCTGATCAGGTACAATAGCATGTACTTTGCTTTAGAGGATATAGTGCCAAAATTTCTTAACTACCCGGACATGGGTGAATGCCTATTTTTTGAGGGGTGAATACCACACTTTGACATTCTTGAAGGGGGAGATCATGAAAGTGATAGGTTCCCCTTCAACATTTTGGGTTAATACTGCAACAACAGAGTGGGTGGAAGCAAATAAATAAATATAGAACAAGAGGGTGTATTCCGGGCTAGCCAAGAACAGAGCTTCCGTAATAGCTTATTTCATCTAGGAAAATTCCTCTTTTTCTTCTGGGCTCCATTCAATTTTTGCATCATTTTTTATCATATCATTTAGAGGTTTAACAACCTTGGTGAATCTTATAATGAAATGTTAGACAAAGTTGATATTCCCGAAGAAAAAGACCTAATTTATTTCTTACTGTTGGGCATCTATAATTGTAGCAGTACCTCCTTTCTCTTAGGATTGATGGAAATACCCTTCTTAGAGACAATATGGCCCAACAATTTACCTTCTGTGACCTCAACTATGCACTTCTTTAGGTTAAGGGAAACACCAAACTCATGACATCTCTCACAAATCTTGGTGAGGTGGATGAGATGATCACCCCTATCCTAGGAGAAAATCGCTAAATCATCCATGTAGATGATTATGCATTTGTTAACCAATCCCTCAAGGATATGTCCATTTCCTTCTAAAATGTGACCCTATAATTGATCAAACTGAAGGGCATTCTTCTATACGCGAACATTCCCCAATTCATGGTGACCACGGTCTTGACCCAGTCCTCGAATTTCACCATGACTTGGTTGTAACCTGATTATCCGTCCAAGAAGGACATCATTTGTGAACCATTGAAATTTTGAAGCACCTCATCAAGTGAGGGAAAGGGGTGATTATCTTTCTTAGAGGCCTTATTCAAGTTCTGAAAGTGGACGCAAAACCTAATTTCCCCATTTTTTCTTCTAGATCAGGACCATATTTTCTACCCAAGTGGTGTGCTGAATCAGGAAGATTATGTGTGTGAATAACAACTTTTTCACTTCCTGGTAGATCAATGGTTCAATGAGGGGGTTTATTGGTCGTTGCTTCTATCGAAAAGGCTTAGCATCAGGCTTCAAGGGGATAGTGTATGTCAAGATGGACGTATCATAATTTTTGAGGTCCTCATACCCCCACATAATTACATCAATGTATTCCTGAAGAACTATAAGGATCTTTTCTTTTTCTTCTGGGGAACATGAGGTACCTATGTACACATACTTTTCATCGCTTTCTATTCCTATGTTGATTTTATCATACTTTCCCCCCTTCCAAAGACTGGGGAATCTTACAATTGGCTCAGAGATTCAAATCAAAGATTTGATTTAGTCCTACCATTCCCTTCAGAATGGTATTGGTGGGTAGATCAAGGATACCATCTTCTCTTTCTATCTGTCCTATATCATCATGTTCTTCATCCTCTAAAATCTGGTCTTCAAAGACTCTAGTATTCACCAAGAAGGAGAGGATGTGTTTTTTATCTTCAAAGACCTAAAGGTGTGTTATATTATCTAGGACAAAGGGACTAGGTATCATTTCCATAAAAAAATCTCTAGATTTGGGAACCTACCATAGGTTCGAGGGTATTGAAAAACACAACAAGAGTGTTTGGGACATAGTTTCTTTTTTTGGGGATTACCTTGATGCCAAAGGCATATAAATCCTCTATTACTATCCACACTCTATTGAAATAGGCCACAAATCATTTATCATGGCATGTGTACTCACTATGGACTTATTTGATAATTAGCTCTAAATCACCCATCGTCTGAAAGTAGGTGACTCCTTTTCTCAGTGAAAACAAGAGACCTAAGACCAAGGCCTCATACTTGGTGACATTTTTTTGTGCAATCAAACTGTAGTTGGTAAGATGCAAGGAAGCATTTTCCTCTGGGGTTAATTATTTATACCCTGACCCCGCACCCTTGTTTGGATCAGGATCCATCAAATTTTAGGATCCATAAGTAATTATCTATATGGAGGGGCTTAAGCAGCTAGGTGGCTGATAGTATTGGTTATGAATTGGGAAGTGGTGCCGGTGAGTCTTCAGATATCATCAATGATTAGGGTGACTACCAGTGAAGGCACTTGAATCCTTTTTAGTGAGAAATCCCTTGCTTAGGTCAAGGGGTGGATTACATCATGGGAGCACTTTCTTGCTACCTAATTTTTTTGAGATACTTGGAAGGTGAACCTTGACCATATCAATACATTTTTCACATTCCAACTCAGAATGTGGCTTACAGTGCACGCTGCACTAAGTTTCATTAGGGAAGTGACATCACCCTAGAGGCCGACCTCATGTTTGAGCCTTACCATTTGGTCATGAACCCTTTGAGTGATGATAGGGTCTTCGCTAGAAGATGCTTCTCCTGGAATGAAGTCTAGGGTTAATATATATTTGGCCTAGTATAAGCCAGGCTCTAGTTGTGCATATGCTATATCACTCACTTGACCATAATTAGTGAGAGTATGTTTCATTAGGGGTTCACTATCCACCTTGATTTGGGTGGCCTCCCCTCTCTAGGGAAGCCATAAGTGGGATAAGTTGGTCAATATATACTCGTTGAGGGCCTAGGGCTAGTTCTGACTTAAGATAATCCCATAAGTCTTAGGGATGTCTACCACTTGGATATCAATAATGCTAGATACTCGAGGTTCTTGGATAAGATAGATTTGGACATTTTAAGCTCACCCACCATTTTGACAGAGGTTTTGTCAAGCTAAACCATCACACCTTTAGATGATGTGGGGATCGGTCCAAGCTTCTTGCAAATGGAAAAAGGCATGACATTACTAGAAGCTCCAGAATCTACTAGGTAATTGTGTAGGTTTTTGTTGTAGATCTTAAGAATGAGAAAGAAAGGGGTTTCCTTTGTGTTTCCCTAGAACACAGCGGCATTGGCATCATCAAAAGTGATGGTCTTTGGTGGGTTGTGGTGGGGTTCTGAGTTCTCTAGATGTTGTAAGGGGATGCTCTTTTTATCAGGACAAATGAGTTATACCTCCAACAAGGTCATAGTGGTGGTAGTGTTTTCCATCACTTTAGTAATGCCAAGTCTTCTCTTCAGGATTCTAGGACCTTTTATTATGGAGTCGCAAGCAGTGTGGAAAGTAGGCCCTTTTGGAGGAGGTAGGATGACATCTGTGTGATGGTTCAAAGGGATGAAAACATTTCTTAGGGAAATTGATGTTGTGAAGGGATCCTTGCTAGATTGGATCCTTGTGTTGTAATGGGGTCATGAGATGGTGGAGGCATTATCATCGAAGGCTGGGATGGAGTCGTCAAAAAATTCTTGGAGATTAGGTTCCTCTTCACCTTCTCTGTTAGTTCTAAAAAAGATGGTTTCACACACAAAGTTGAAAGTATGGGGTTCCGATAGAGGTTCAAAAGAAGTTAGATCAACATGTGGTTGGTGATCTGATTTTGAAATCTAAATGATCTTCTCCAAGGTGGCACAATTTACTTCAGAATGTGAGCCAGTGTCATGTAACCAACACCAAGTGATCAAGGGGTGAAATTTAATGAGATTTGTAGAGTGATTAGTGGCTACACTCCCTTGAGCACTAGAATGGTTCAGGGTGACACCTTTTTTGTTTGGTGTGTTGTTCCATTGTTGATTATTGGGCCAAAAATTGTTTTTATTATAATTTTGGGGCCCAGAGTTGTTGGAAGCTTGTTGTCCACATAAGATGTTTCCCTATTGAGAGAAACCATGGTTTTGGGATGTTGCAATCCCCATCTTCAATTACCCCATGTCTATGGTAAGTGAGGACACAAGATTCCAAAGGGATTCAACCTTGATAGACAATTGGATGGTTGAGTCACATTGTGACAACTCCGGGATGACAGATCCATTGATGCAACGGGAGCCATGAGAGTTTTTCCATTGGGCATAGCCATCTAAAAAAAAGGGTTCCTCCCATTGATGGTTTGGAAACAGGGGATGTTTGAAAGAAAGGAGTCCTAAATATTTGAGATGTTGGTTGTTGTGATTGGGCCCAAGGCATATTATCAGGAGCCTAAGGGGTGTGAACAGGGGCAGGGTAAACATAGAAAGGTACAAGGTTTATCATTGGTGCATTCACTATCATTTAAGGATTATACCCACCTAGGTAGGCACTTCCTCTAGACTGTGTGTTGTAGGGAATTATTTTCCCTATTCCACCAAGAGCTTGGTTAAGTTTTAGAGATAATTCAAGAGAAAATCTATAAACTTTGGTCAGAGTATCCCTATCATTTAAAGTAGTGGCTCTCCATAGAAGGGTTGCAACAAATGGGTCTAGGGCATTAAGGTAGGTTTGAATCACCACCTTTGTAGAGGGGATAAAAATACCAGTGCATCATTTTAATACCCTTTGGAAATGATGATTGAAGGTAGACAATGGTTCATTGGGTTCATTTTTTATGGAGATAAACTATCTGTGAGACCAAGATGGGTCCACGTGAATCCAAAATGCTACTAGGAAAGCGTCTTCCATATCCTACCAACTATTGATGAAATTATTGGGAAGGTTTAAGTACCAGTTTAGTTCATTTTCCCCAAGGGATAATGGGAACATCTGACAGACCACGTCTTCATGTTGGATTTGATGTTTGTTCATGACATCCTTATAGGCCTGCAAATGTTCCTCCGTAGTCCGAGGACCTAAATGCTCATATTTTAGACACATCTTCTCTGGGTGAGGAGGAAGATTTTTCACTGGATTGGGAAACCATTGCATGGGGGAACCAATGTTATTAAAGTAGGCCACCATTGGAAGTGTCGAATTAAAGGGGATTGTGTTTATTCCTATGCTAGACTAGGCAATGAGGGCACTTTGAAAGGCAGTAAATTCAAGCACGAGGGCCAAGATTTTTTGTTTTTGATCAGTCCTTTTTCCTCATATGGAAGGTTCAAGTTCCAAAAAATCTTTGGGATCATGGGTCAAATGGAGGATTCTTTTGAATCTTGTGGGGGAAAATGACCCCAAATGCCAAAAAACTTGACTGCTAAAAATACTACTAGGGGAACCTTCTGGGAGTGTAGTCTCAATGTCTTCCAAAAGAGGTGAGCTCATGCCCTCCTTGTAGCATTAGTTTCTATTGATGGGACTTTGTGAAGGCCTTGCCAACAGTGAGATAGTTGTCATTGGGTATCGAGGTACCATCCAAATTTCCCTGAAGAGGTTTATCGAAGAGTAAAATCTCTTAACCTCCAAGCACTTGGTAGCCAGGTCACAATGGTGCGGGAGGGGCTCAATTGGACAAATGACTATTTATATAGAGATGGGTTGTTGGTTATTACTCACTAGTTTTAGAAGTTCAGGAAAGGATAAGGTTTCCTACAAGTAGTCATTAGTTCAGTGAAAGAAAATTCAAAAGATAAACCAGGGTTAGTAAATAAATCTACTTATAGTCATATCATAAACCTCTTAACATCAATAATTCTCAAACACAGAACCAATAATTATACTAAGTGCATGTTCAACCATAAAATGAGGTATACATTAGTAATGAAAGAAAATGCATTTCAATTAATTGTCAAAGAACTTTGAGAAAAGGACATAAGGAATCATACAACATGAAAGTAACTAGCTGAATTAAAGATGAAGAACATTGCAAGTATGGTACCGAGAGAGATCTTTATTTCTTCATCAACTAAAGGGGGGCAACATCACTGTCTCCATTCATGGATCCTAGGGACCATTAATCTACTGAGAATATCTATTGTACTGGAAGTAAAATAACTAAGCTCTGATCAACTATAGTATGGGCAACAAAATCATCAACTTTTCTGATCCTTGGTTTGACATCAAACTTCTTATTTATAGGCATTCTATGATCTACATTGGGATCTACAATCCACTTATTTCTATAAATTACAATATTTATAGCAGATATTACTTGTGCTATTAGACATGTCACATTATGGTACAATATACAAAGAGGGAAAGAAAGAGAGAGGGGGAGGGGAAGAAAGAATAAATAAATATGAAGAAGTCCCTCTAGTGGCACCATCAAGCATGTGAGGATAAATTGCATTGTCTAGGTACCTTAAATAGTGTGCTTCATAAATGTAGTGATGGCTCCACATCTCCATGTCCTCCTTCTATCCACTCAACCATAAATGCATGAGTGATGCCTTGGGAATGGAGATGGCAAGTAAAATCCTCTATAATATGCACATCACTCTTAACCATACTTTACCCCTCTAACTTCTGACAATATTTTTGACAAAGAACTCTGGATGACAGTTGGTATGCTCTAGAGAAATCATCAACCTAGATCACTGTAAATAATATAAAAATTGTGAAGTCTAAAATTTCAGACCCCAGGAGCTCATGCTCAAAGAATGATGAAAAGAAAGAAGTAGGTTCGTGGGAAGATAAGTCCCAGAACTTGAAGAATTTATGACTCTTTGAACTTTTGGAAGGCCTTTTAAACATCCACTATGCCTCTTTCATCCACCAACTTTAGGCAATCCATGTGACTTGTAGCATCTTCAATATGATCTTTGTCATCTTCAACTTTGCTCCTTAATTTAGAGGTGACCACCACAACATCATGGGCTATGAGAACCAATCGAGAGAGCTCCCCTAAAATTGAACCATCAAAATATCCTGAGGTCCTGAATTTTGCATCGATTAGATCATCAAAATTATTTAAACATCATCCATAGGGATGCAGACACTTGAGTGGATTGGATTAATTCTAGCCACCTATAAAATGAATGCAAGGAAATGATCCAATGGGTCTCAGATTTTGGCCTTGCGATCCTCTAAAACCTTAACCAGTTACTTGCTTGTTTTGAATTGGAACACAAGTTTGGAGTACTGGATCTTTAGGCACTAACATGAATTGTTGGCCAGGATATCTATTTTGTCCAATCTGTCCTCTCCTAGGTTCAAAATTTCACTGAGGCATTCTTTCATTCTTCATACTTTTCTTCCTAGGATTTCCATGCTGAAATGATATTATAAATCTTATCTTTAATAAGATGAGCCTCATATAATCCAGGTAGGGACTCAGTCAAAAAATTCCTAACTTCCCCTAATTTTTCTTCTATCCACCCATCCACTGCTAGTTCTTTCTTCTTCATGATCTAAAGCACTTCCATGTTACCATGTGGGAGCAACGTTCCAAAGGTAGAGGCCTCTAACATTGAAAATGAGAGTGGGGATGATAACTCCATCAAGAACCTCCAGATATTTGACTATGAGTCTTGAGTCTCTTTCTTCTTTTGGTACTCCTTTTTGTACCTCTCATGGATGATCTGGCTCACATCATCGAAGATATCCAATTCTCCTTTTTGGTCTCATCTTCCCAAGGGAATCTCCTTCATCATATAATCACCAAAAAATACTTCTGATTCTTCCTTGTCCTGTGGAGGGGTAGCAACTGATGCCACCAAATTCATATCTAGATGTCTCCTAGTGGTGTATAAGGTGTGAGGTTTCTTTGACCTTTTGGGTTCATGTTGCTCTACCAACATATCTGCTAGTGAAAGGAGAGTGGGTGTTTCTATAGTTCTCTTTCTCCTTCATGATTCAACTAGCCATTGAGGTGGACCATGGTCATCACCTAACATTATTTTAGGATGAATGGGGTTTTGATAAATTCCTTCTTGAGCCTTCCATAGGAACTTCGACATTACCATTGGGATTATTCTCCGTGTTTTCATCCACCCTAGTATCATCTTCAGGGATCTCTTCTGTGGGTAGAGTGGTCGGAGGATTTTGATCAATGGGAACTTCCTCATCCCAGAATTCCAAGGGTACCTCTACTTCACTTTCTTGATTAGGTAATGTACCTTGAATGTCTTCTTGAGATGTAGGGGTGATCTTTGAGGGTACATTTATTCCTGAAGGTCCATTTTCCTCAAAGGCCAAAGATTGCCCTCCGATCTTGATATCTCCCTTTTCTTGTTCTCCTAATTTCCTTCTTTCATCTTCCACCATTTTTGTGGTTTCCTCTTGTCTTTTATTTTTGGTGGCTTCCTCATCCTGGAGGCAGACATCTTCTATAATAATTTCTTATTCTTCTAGGCATCAAAGTTCTTCTGCTTGTTTGTGAGCACTCTTCTAAGCCTCTTTGATTTCCTCAGCCTCCCAGAGAATATCTATGTCTAGTTCCAGAATCTCTTTGGCCATGCTCGCTTGTTCTGCATCATGGTGAAAACTTCCCTATTCATCAATGTGAAATAAGTCATCGACGTTCCTCTGAGAAATCTTCGATGAATCCTCTAGAGAATTCCAGTCTTAGGGGTAGAGGGAATTTTGTGGACCTCAAATTCTTCTTCAAGCTCTTGGCTTCAGTCCGGGGAGGGCCTATTAGCTTTCTACTTTTTCCTCCTCTCGAGGGGTGCCCCGAGGGTGGCTATTTTTTCCTCATCTCCTTCTTTCATAATTGGCATGCCAAATGGAGTAGCCATTGACGATGTAGAAACTCCCAAAATTTGAGAACCTAAGGGCATAGCTCAATGGCCAAAGGTCATGCTAGACTTTGATGCCTTCCATAATTTTTGGGATTTTTCCACTTTCTCATCCAATTCCTTATCAAAACTTTAGGTACTGGGTCAGATGGTTGGGAGGAATCATTGATATTTTTTTTTCCACGGCTATGAGATTTCCCTCTTGTTTGAGGTTCGGAGACATCAACTGCTCTGGGACACATGTCTAGGTGGAAACTCCTTGGGAACACCTTGTCAAAATGAGCATGAATTCACTCAATTATTGTTTTGGTCATGACCTCAATACTCAAAATCTCTGGGGTATCCTAATCTACCAGAGGGAGACTCAACTTATTAATTCCAGCTTCTTTGAACTCGGGGTCCTCCAATGGACCCACATCTAAATACTTTGGAGGGAATTTATGAAGACCCAGATGGTCCATCATACCCATTGACATCCCCATGTACTTCCTTCTTTGGACCTCAAAACTATCCTGGCAGTCTTCCCAAAAATATTCTATATGCGGCTCATGGGGTTGAGATCCCTAGGGTATTTATTTTTTGAGGTGACCACGTGGATTATAAGTATGGCACTTAAGTGAAAATTTTCCTAGATTTAGACTGTTTAACTCATTTTCTACTTCCCTGGTGGCAGTGAGGGAGAAAGTGTGTCTTTTGAAGGTGACAAGAAATGAGATGGAAGTGATCTTCTTGGTCGCCAATAGGGTGTGCACTTGTAAGACTTGTCTAAAAAATTCTAGCAAAGCAGCCTTATCTCCGCAATGCTTTGTCAATAAAAATGGTTCTCCAAAGAACCCGATAACCCAGATGTAGGTGAACTATGAAAATTAAATAAAATAACACTCTGATGGGGCAATCATGGCCATTACTTCTTGAGAAAATCTAAAACCTACATCCCTAGTGAGCACCTTAATCCCATTATATACAAAGGCATCGTTAACTCTACAAATTTTTTGGAAACACTCATCTCACTAGATTTGAGGAAAATGATCCCATGGGGAGATTGTTCCACATGTGTCCCAAGGAAACCAACTATGTTCAATCCTTAGACTCCTCTGAACTACTGGGCCAAGGTCCATATGATGAAAAAAGTCATGTAAAACTTATTATCTCCTTCCACCCTCCTCATTTGTGCATCTAGGTGGTTGGAGATGATGGTAGCACAGTTAAAATGTTGGTTGTTGGTGGTCATGCAATACAAACTTAGTAGTACATATATGAAGAGAATTCTTGGGCATGAGGTTCCTCAAAAAAATTTCATGAGTAAATGATTCTGGCCTAGATCGGCTCCTTAAAATCGACGCGAGGAATATCCATCTTCATTTTCTTGTAATCCTAACAAGGTGTCTGAAACCATGTTGTATTCAAATGGCATTGGGTTGCATCTTGTGCCCCTGTGAACTGCTACAAAGAAGAAGCCCTAGCCATGACGATTGCATCCTTAAAGCAAGGGATCCTTCAAAATGCAGAAACAATATCATGGTTCAAGGAGGAAATGGGAACCTAATTAGATAGCATGGAAGATTGAATGGACATGTTATAGCTTTTGGCCATGAGAAATATTAATTCTAGACCTTGCATGGATAGTAGGAAACATGCAGTCTGCACGATCCCAAAAGGTGGATAAATTAACTAACAAGGGGTCATTTGTTCTTTTTAGCTGATAAATTTTTTTCTATAGGCCTTTCAACCTGGCCTAGGTGCTAAAATCCATGTCTGAAACCTCTCAAAATATAGTTTCTATCTGGGACCCATGAATTATCCCCTCTTTACTTTATTTCATGACCAACGGTAGCTTTTCTCTGACCTTCTCTGCTTTAGACTTCCTAGCTGAGCCAGTGGATGTACTTGGGAGCTTTGGGCTTCCAGAGGGAGATCTTATTGCTGCCATCTTTTCAAACTATTTCGTATAAGACCAGACAACCGTTAGTAATGACATAAAAATGTTAACAAAACTCCAAACTCTAAAAATCCAAACATCTGACTTTGAAATATGGGAGGTACAATAGCTAATTAACGTGACATTTTCTATAGTGACAAGTCATTTCTAAGTTGGGTGTGCATGTACACCTATACGTGCAGAGTTATGATATTTTAATTAACAAATGGAATGATAGTAGTGGTATTAATTAGCCAGCTAGGAAAAATATAAATACAAATTCATGAGAAGTCAGTACGGCTACCAATGTGCATGTGATAGGAAATGAGGTTGCAATTGTGACGAGCTAGTCACCCTGCTATTAGGACTCAAATTGGTGACTAGTGATTTCCTATGACTTGATGTGGCTCACCCTAATTGTGACATGTCATGGTCATAGTGATTGGTCCTAAGACCAAAGAAAAAATTAGTTTCTTATTTGAACAAGGCCCAGCTAGCCTCACAAAGAATTCAAAAATGAGACTAAACCTACAACAAATATCTGTAAATTCCTACCTGACATCATTCAACACATTCGAACCTGTCAGAGGGAGAAAACTACCCCAGTTCCTACGAGGGGACCTTTACAACACTAAAAATGACCTGAATGGTATCACACTAGCATGAGAGCTGAGCCAACGTCTGACACCATGCACACTAGAAGAACTCTATAGGAGCTAAAAGACTTATTTACAAACTTGTATGTAAAAGATGGGGAATGGACGCTATTAACAAAAGCTTAAACAGGCTAAAAATGAATTATAGAGGGGTGACTGATAATGCTACCCTACAATACACCAGCTTACACAAGCTCACAATATTTACATGAATTTATAAACATATACATGAATTTATAAAAAATATACATGCATTTAGATGAATTTATAGAAAATATACATGCATTTATAGAAATGTACAAAGGCTAGACAAACTAAAGGGACAACACAAAAAGACAAACCGAATGGGATGAAATGCCCGAACTCACCAGAGCTTCACACCAACCCTATTTACATGTTGAAGCCCCTAGTGCAACATGAAAGAGAAAAATGGAAGGAAAACAAAGTAGGAAGAACAAAACAAAATAGAGGCCAAAATGAGCTTACCTGGAACGAGAGAACATTGTGATGGATGGAGACATTCACCCACTTGCTTCTCAAGGAACTCAGACCACTTCCCAAAACATAGGAGTAAGAACCTCAATGCTCAAAAATACTTAACACAAGAGACTTAGGCTTGGGAGAATTCACACTTAGAAATTTTATGCCTCAGAGGGTAATTATTATTTAGGCAATTATAAAAATGATGGGTAAAGGGCCTTTTATAATGCCTAAGTGAGTGCATTAATTGTTGACTAGAATCTCAAGGCAGATAAGCCTTGAATTCCAAACCCAAAAATTCTCAACATTCACTCCTTCAATGAAGATAGGAATGACACCGCTGGACCCCGAAGTCCAAAATTTTTGATGACTGACAAGGAAAAATTGGAAGAAGAAACCTAGAGAAACAAAAGACAAGGACACCGAAAATAACAACCAAAAAAAAAGGGAACCCAACATTTTGCCAAATAAAATGTAGGGACAGGTATGTAGGGCATAAAAAATACTTTAAATAAACTGAAATAGTAATGTAACCATAAGAACATGTCAAAATTAGAACAACATAACACAAAGATTTTTTATCGAAGAAAACCATGTTAAGGGAAAAAAACCGATGGGGATGGAACCCACTAATAATACACTAGAGATATTGTGTCCCTGTTAGGAGACCTAGCCCTATTAGGAGTTGATTATTACATTCACTACAAGTTCCTATTAAAGGAAAGACCCTGTTAGGAGTCTTTCTTACCCTGTTAAGAGTTGATTACAAATATAGGCTCACTACCTAAGCACACTGTCCAAAGTGAAGGTTAAATCTACCTTCTAAAGATTAAACCCACCTTCTTGATCTACTATCCAAATAAATGTATAAGAGTATACAATAATAGTAATGAGCTGACTTACAACAACTAGATTTTCCTATATAGTTCCAATGAAGTTCTCAATGAATTACCTCTCTCTACATCTAATAGACCTTACAACAACAAGTTTGCAACCCACATAACCATTTACATCTTTAAGGAATGACTTTCATTTATACAAGTTACAACAAGCAATTACGCCGGTCTGTTAGGACTTTCCATTGCATAAATGAATACATAGACCCTTTCTAAGATACACATGGTATCTTAAACAAGTATACAACAAATACAAATCATCAAATGCATGCCAAGATCCGCAATCCATGCTAGAAAAATTTTGAACACATTATCTCCTCTGGTCAGCCCCAAATAGGTCTTCGTAAGACCACACACCTCATCTAACGTCACCATGATCCCAATAACCCAAGAATCTCACAAAATATTCTCCTATGTGTATTTTTTCACACCTCAAACTTGCATACCACAATCCATGCTCACATCTAATTTATTTTGAAAACTCAGAGAAATCTCTGTCATAATCCTCTGTTACTGCACTATTACCAGTCTCCACCAAACCAGTCATAAATCATGTAAAATAATAGATAATAATTCATGACCTTAGAAATAAGGTCTTCACACATACTTCTTCACAAATCTAATCTTGCATACCCTGGAATGTTGTACGCTATCTGTACCACCCTATTAGACCTACATGTTCCTATCATAACTATTTTTTCTGAGACTCCTGATGAAACCAACTGAAACATATGTTGAAATCAATGAAAAAACATGAATGTCAACAGTTCAAATAGAAAAAATTCTTATAGAGCTTCTCCACCTATGATTTGGAGTTAGTGACGATTATGCATGTTCTAGTGCACTGGAGACATTTTCTTTTGTGTCACAAGTTTGAGATGCATAGTGATCATCGTAGTTTGTAGTATAAATTTTCTTAACCAAACTTGAATGCACGATATTGTCATTAGATGGAGTTTTTTGTGAGTATCATTTTTATGTTTATTACATCAAGGGAAAAGAAAATTTTGTTGTGGATGCCTTGAGTAGGAGAAGGCATGAGATCTCTATTTATTCTCTTGACATAGATTTGTGTAGCCGTATCTTTGAGGCATTGCCAAGTGATACATGGTTTCATGAAATTAGAGAAGAGATTGAGTTTGGACATATCCTTCTAGGTCATTTTTTAGGATATTTATTATAATAGAAAAATATGGATAGGGTTTAGAACAATGGGAGTTTGCACATAAAAGAGACCCTAAACCAATATTTAACACAAACATGAAATTCTAATGATATGGAATATAAATCTAGAAATGCTTGCAGATAAAATGAAATACATACCTCATAACATCGCAGATCTATAAATTACTATTTTCTGGTGCCTATATCATGTTTCTGGAAATTATGCGATCGGATTTGGAATAGAAACACAAAGACAAAGAAAACCCAGAAATATTTTTCTTTTCTAAGCTAGGTCGACCTTGACCTGCACTGCTCTGAGAAAAATTTTGTTCACGGATCCCAAAAGTTTTCCGAAAAGGGTATCTGAATCTTCTCTATAATTCTGTATTCCGTATCTGTACCTTCAAGAAAAAATGTTTTGTTTTTTGGATGAGGGGTTTTCCTTGGTCAAACCCCGGTTTTGAAATTAACCTTGAAATAGAATTGAAATTGCAGTAATAAACAAAGTAAATAGAATAATTCACCTTGCTTATGTTGAAACCCTTGTGGAGGATTTGAATCCTTGAATCCACAAGTATGGATGCTCCAAATGGATGTAGAATTGTAGGATGTAGGATGTCTCAAATCATTTTCATTTAGATCTTCAACACCAATCTTGAATGGATCTTGGAATAGGAAGAAGCTTGGATGGATATGGATGGAGAAATATTAAACAAGAGGGCTCCATAGAGCTTGAATCCTTCAATGGCTACCAATGGATCTCCTTGATGAATTGAATGCTTGAATGCTTGAATTCTTGAATTCTTGAAAATAGATATTTCTTCATTTTATTTTCTTCTCTTCTTTCTTTCTTCTTTTCTTTCTTCTTTCTTACCAAAATGAGAGGAAAAGGCTTCCTTATATACTAGTCTATGACATAAACTTCTAGAGAGGCCGAAATATGAGAAATAAATTCCCATTAGGCTCATACCCCTAGGAGTGGACCTAAATTAAATATCTTTTAAGAGTCACCATTTCAAAGCTTGAAACAACCAACCCATAAGTAGGAAAGAATTATTTCTGAACCTCGACATCTGAAAATCTTTAGAATTTGAAATTTAGACCCTAGGTCAGGGTCAAGGTCGACCTTGACCTAGAAGGTCAACCTTGACCCTGAGATCAAGAACCTCAAAATCATAGAGCAAGATACCTAAAATAGGTAGGAAAGAAGTGGAAAATAGGGCAGGATAGGGGAAAAAGCTAGATCCAAGTCAAAGACCCATTCAAGGTGTTTGACATGACCCCAAACCACTTACTCGGAGGGCTAAACCAATCCTAAATGGTAGTGCTTCCATTTTTTGATGATACACTTATTAGAGTCAAATGGACTTTTGCAGCACCATGAGCACATTTATGTGTCGATGTCAGGTGATCTTCATTCATTAATTTTCTCATAGGTACATCATACACTATATTCTCCATTACTTGGTGTCAAGAAGATGCATGCCGACCTTAGAGAATTGTAATTTTGGACAAGGATGAGGCATGATGTTGTGTATTTTGTTACTTTTTTCTTAAGTGCTAGAGAGTGAAGGTGGAGCATCATCATTTGACAAGTTTATGATGTCATTAGATTTTCATGATGCTATTATGGTTATAGTGGGGAAGTTATATAAGGTGGTTCACTTTTCACCCATGAAGACTTTGTATATAGCTACTTTTGTAGCACATGTATTCATGTAGTATATAGTTCGGTTGCATAGGATACCTCGCAGGACTACTTCAGAAAGAGATCCAATGTTTACTTCTGCATTGTGGACAACTCTCTAGCATGCTTTGGGTGTGTATCTCAATTTTAGTTCAATTTATCACTCCAAGAATGATGGTCAGATAGAACTGGTGAATCAGATTCTTGAGGACATTCTTTCCATGTATGTGATAGATTAGTAGATGAGGTGGGAGGAGTATTTATACTTGATTGAGTTTTCTTATAATAATGGGTACCATAGTTATCTTGACATGTCATATTTTCAGACCTTGTATGGTTGGCCATGCCGTACAAATTTGAGTTGGGATCGGTTAGAGAATAGAGTAATTTTAGGTCCTGAGATGCTTTAAGATATAGAGCAGTAGGTGGTTCATATTAGAGAGAATTTGGTTACTACCCAGGATTGACAGAAGAAGTATGTTGATGCCCATAGGCTTGACCATCACTTTTCATTTGGTGATTGTGTGTTTTTGTGAGTTCATCTGTGGAAGAGCCCCATACATTATAGGAAAGGCTCTAATCTATCACCACATTTTTTCAGACCTTTTGAGATCCTTTAGATGATTGGTCTTGTTTCCTATCGCTTGGTGTTTCCACCTATCCTATCATGCATCCATGATGTTTTTCATGTTTATTTTTTGAGATAGTATATTCTTGGTGTGACCCATGTTCTTGACTGGGGTTCTTTACAGGTAGAGAATGGGTATCTTTCTTTGGAGCCCACCCAAATTATTTAGCATTGGAGGTTGACCCTCAAGAGAAGAGACATAGACCAGGTAAGGGTCCAGTGGGACTCGAGTGATGAGACCTATGCTACATGTGAGGATGCTTCATGGTTGAGAGTTTTGTACCCTTGTCTTTTTGCAAGCTTCCAAGAGGAAGCCTATGCCTAGTGGGGAGGATGTAGTGCCTCCTATGTTTGCATTATGTTCTATGGTTATTTTAATCTGAGAGATACTCTTGTTATTATTATTTGATTATCTTCATGATGATATGCATCGATGACTGTTCATTATTTTTGGTTGCCAACATCTTGGTTGCGATAGATAGATTGTGTTTCTATTTTAGTTTGATCATATATGTATGGTGATGCTAGTGATGTGACATGATGCCTTATGATGATATATAGTTTATTTTGTACTCAAGACTATCAACTTATGATTATCAGGATGATGGTATTGGAATCCTTGGTTATTGTGCATTTTATGATGTTGGGTTTATTAGTTATTTTTTCAGTGATATCTTCTTAGTATAGGTGTACAATGATTTATTTAAATGCTTCTTATTTAAATGTGATAATAATGTGATGATATGATGTGTACTTATTTACCACACAACTACTATACATTTTTCTCTTTGTGCCGGTATGAAGTGAGACGAAGTCGTAGTCACTCATTTATGAGATTCACACAATGTCTCGTTCTCCTTCATTGTTGTAAATTTAGGCATTTTAATTGATATTATATGTGCTTTAGCTATTTATATGATGTCAAAAACTAAACTTGATGTTTTCATTTTTCAGTGAATGGGTACCAGGCACATTCATCCTGAGCTACAAGATTTGAGTGTCTGTCTATGTCCCTCGTAGTGGTACCAAGAGATAGTATCTTTTTCCTTTCACATCGAACCAATGTCATCCTTGTATGGACAAATTTTTTGTATTATATTATTATTCTTTGTGGTTGATGTTGGTAAATCCAAAATTCATGATGCATTTCATAAAAGGGAAGTGTTGTGTTTGTGCATTAGAGTCTCTGCAACTATCATGAAAGAGGTTTTAATTTAAATGCTAAATATAATGCTTTTGGGGATTTTAATATTTAAATTTTATTTTTTGGCTAATTTGTCATTGTTGGATTCCAAATGCCTAGGATCGATTTAATTTAATTTGGTGAAAGTCAATTCAATTATTTAAAATAAATAATCTATTTTATAAGTCACTTTTAGAAAAGTGCTTTTAAGGTCAAAAAGTGAGTTTTAACACTTACTTCTCACTTGTGCTTTAGTAAAATTGTGATTTTGCTCCAAAACCTTCTTGGAGAAAATTGATTTTTGGCTTGTTGCATTTGATTGCATTCTCAAATCTTCATGAGTGGCTCATTGGATTTCTGTCACAAGTCTCCAACTCATTGTGGAGCCATTTGCGCCTTCGTGGAGTTTTCATTATTTCCTCTCATTCTGGTTTTTGGTCATTCGTGGGAAGTAGGCCTTTCTAGATCTTTTATTTTATTTTTATATTTTAGGTAGAATAAATTTCAAAAGATTCATGGGTTGAGAATTAGTAGTCCCCTACGGTATGCACCCTAAAATGGTCACCTAGACTTTGGGCCCCCATTCAGCAATTTATCAAACCCCTGAATCAATATTTCCTAAATCAATATTTTCAAATTATATCAATTTCCTTGATCAAATCCTAATGCTATCATTTATTCGATTTTATTCTATGGTATAACCATTTTATCCTAAGTCTTTATTTAATTAAAAGGAATTCCCTCCCCTTTTATTAAATAATAAGCCCCACTTTTCTTTTATCCTAAGTTGCACAAATAAAGCATTATTCTTATTTTATAAAAAGAAGAAAAGGCCTTTTTGTCTCATATGGGACACAAAAGTCAACTCCTATTTTCTCATTGGAGGAGATTTGTGCACATGGATTGATCCTCTTCCATGCTCCACCCTTGATTAAATCTTTTTCCTCTTAATCTCCATGGTCCATTCCTTTTCAATTCCTTTAAAAGGAGAGCTCTTTTCTCATTCTAGGATCCCAATTTTGAATACTAATCTTATGCTACATGATTTCTTGGAGACTTTGGAGCTTTGGAGATCTTCTTTCATTCTAGCTTTCATTCTTGCATTCTTAGCTTAAGCTTTCATGGCATCTAGCTTAGTTTCCTTTATGCTCTAGTTTAGCTCACATAGCTTAATTAGTAAGGCTTGTAATACTTTCATTTTCCTTTCATAGCTTAGTTTGCATTGTTCATTTCTAGCATTGCATTTCATTTCCATTCTTGATTCTTGAAGATATTGGCATTCTTTCCATTGTCTCTTGGAATCTCCCATTGTGTGGTTTACTAGCAAGGTTGCATGCTTCAATAGCTCTAGCTGAGAGCACTATATACATCCTTGTGACTCCATGCCTAGGGAGCTCTAGGTCGCTTTCTCAAGGTTTCCCATTCATGGATTCTCTTGGAAGTAATGACTTAGAGAAGTGCATAATTTGAGTGTACACCTATGGTTTCATTTGTTTTCATCACTTGGTTGGACAAGAATGTATATTTTTGTATTTTTATGCTTGGGGTTTGAAGTTTTCACCCTATTATGCTGTCAAATTTTGTGTGTGTGCTTGGATTTTGGATTTTATTAGATTTATGGGATTTTGGGCATAAAATAGGAAATGGGTTTTAATTTCATCAATTTTTGTGAAGGTTGAATTTTGGGTGTTTTTTATGTTCCCCTCATTTTGTGACACCCAAAATTTAGCTGAAAATATATGGGAACAAATGAGTGGGTATATTGGTAGTATTCAATTTTTCTTCTTTATTACAAAAAAATAGATATAAGGCATTCCAAATAGTTTTTACCTCAATCTGAACATGCCTTATTGGCTTGATTTTGTTGATTTTCACCTTTGCCAAAAATTGCCAATATTGGGGCTTTTGGTTATTTTGACATTGAGAGTCTTCCTTCTTTTCCAGCAAGATGTATGTAGGGTTACATGTGAATCCAATCTCTTGGAATAGTAGCCAATCAAGCAGCGTGTCTTATGTGTTGGATTCATGAACGAATTCATGCTCCCGACATGTGTCTGATTGAGTTTCTTGTGCATTTGCATTGCATTGTTCTTTACATGTTTTTTTTACTCAATGCTTGATTTGAGATTGCATCTTGAGTACATGATGTAGGATTTTGAGGCCGCACCATGTGCACATTGAGTGTTCCTTTATGGAAACTTGAGAGACCCACACTCTTGGCTTGAGGACAATCCATTCCCTTGGTTTATTTTGGGGTTGTTATGGTTTTTCCTTGTGGAATTTTATGTGTTGCCTTGTTGTATAACATGAGGGCTTGTATTCTTGGGTAGAGTGTGTAGTGGATTCTCACGTGTACCCAGACCCATAAGTAGCTTGACCTGGTAACATGGAGACATTCTTTATAAGTGATAAAACAATAAGCTTAATGGGGATAAAATTTAATAATAAGAGTAATTTGACTACCTCACCACTCGAGGGTGTTGACTGAAGGTAAGTCAGTGTCTGGCCACCCAAGGGTGTTGATTGAAGACACAATATTTGGCCACCTGTAGGTTTTGACTAAATATACATTTCAATCCTAGCCATCCATGGACGTTGATCGAAGACTCGATGATACTTGGGCTACTATGAGCCAAGTAATGACACTCTACTAGAGTCCTTGCATGATTTCCTTATTAGTGTTCTGAGTAGTGACCTGAGATCTTTCATTGTGTTTTACTTGGACTATTTTCTCATCCTTGAGTCATGCATTCTGATTGGTGTGTGTGTATCCTTCCTAGGTGTGCATAATTACTTTGTGATTGTGACCAAGTTACTATCTCCATGAGCATGATAGGGTGGGCCTAGGGGTTCCACATGGTAGGGTGGCATTGCATTACTATACCACTACTGGGGAATGGTGTACAAGGATGCACTTCCTCCATCTATAGGAATTTGAGCTTGAGAGCTCATTCCTCTATTCTTGTATCCTCATATGCTCTTGTATCTACTTGAAGTTTATATTTTTAGCCTAGTCCCTTTATGCTTTTCATTTATATTGTATTGATGTAATAGAGTGACCATGGCCTCAATTTTTGTATATTTGATAATCCTCAGTGTGGAGATATATATTTACCAGTTGTACATTGGTGTCAGCTTAGGATTAGACTTGTTATTTTGAGCATTTTGGGCCAAGTTCATAGATTTACATTTGCATTTGCTCATTGATGTCTGCACCAATTGGCATCTCATCCTGCATTTTGGCATCTCCACCTCTCTAGATTGAGACTTTTTGTCTTAGGAGGCTCTAGTTTATAGATTGAAATTTGTGTGGATCGACGTCTATGTAGATTGGCATCTTTGCCTATTTTTTGGTGTATGTGCCCTCACTAGTCTGAGAAATTTTCCTTCTAAAAGTTCACCAATCGCATGTCAACATCTCTTTCCATTGTTGATTTCCATGTAATTTTGGGAGCCCATATCTTGTGTGTGTTTTCAGGTTGGATTCTTGAGGGTTCTTAATTGCCTTGTGGACCTTCTTATTTTCTATATGTGGTGACATGCTTGGTTTTTTTATGTTTATGGTTAGAAAGGTAAATGAACTTGTATGGATAATCATAGTAGGGACTTCTATTTTGGGCTTAAAAAAGAACATATGTTTGATGAGATTGATTTGATTATTGTCTCCCTTTCTTGTAGCCATGAATGCTTCTTGTCTTATCCTTTTGTGGTAAATGAATGATGTTTGGATCCATTTGGGGAAATCTTAGGAATGTGTGTTCTTCATTTTGAGTATGAATTGGATTTCTTGGGAACCTTTAGAAGTGCTTGTTAAGATTTCTACTTGTGCACGAACCTATGATGTTCATGATTTTATCTTGAATTATGGTTTATTTCTTAAGAGACGGTTTACATGATGCACTTTTTTTCATAATACTCATGCTATGTTATGATATATTTTCAAAAAAAATGTTTAGTGGACATTTTAACCCTTTGGTTCCAAGGGTTCCCGGGTGGGGCATTTCACAAAGATAGAATTTTTTATGGATCCCAACACCTCTAAGCCTCAAAAGCCAAAAAATTTCAGGAATGCCAACATCCCCAACCCTCTAATGGTTGAAATTGTTATGGATGACACACCCTTGACCATTGAAAAGTATCAGGGATGCCAACATCCCCAACTCTCGATGTAAGAAAAGGGAATTTTCAAGTCCCTCCCTCTGAATTCTAAAAAAGTGTTTCAAGGAAGTTGTCATCCTTGAACCCTGAAATAAATGTTTGACTAGAAAAGGGGATTTAAAATTGACAATTTTTACACTCAATTAGATCTAAGAGGAATAAACTATGAGCTCTTGTTTAGAATGTAATGTTGATGGAATATTTAGGTAGTTTCCTTTTTATTCTTAGCTATTTTTATTCATGTTATTAGTTAGTTATCTCAATGAAAATCTTGAATGGTTTACTGACTTCTATCCATTTTTCAAAAGGACACATGAAGACCCTGAACATCAAAAAAATCTATGATGCTATGAACACCTTTAGAACTAATGCAATCATGAATATAGTTTCCCCAATCTAGATATTCCAACCATGCATCTAGAGTCAACACAAAAAAAATAACCAAAATAAGGTAATGAACAATTCAACAAATGAATAGTAAACATGCCATCCAGGCCTTCACATTATCAAAAATTAGAATTTACATCATATTTTTTGATGCAGGGGCATTCTAGGGTACTCGGTGAATCTGCATGGGAGGTGTGTGTTTGATCGGTGTTACTTGGTTGCAGCCTTGACCAACAATATCAGTCATTGAAGGAAGCTCAGTCGCTGAAGGAACTCAGTAATCTCTGGCACTTGGTGAAATTGTTACTCGGTGATGCTTGCGGTGCTCGATCGACATTGGTGCTCGGTGATGCTTGGCATGCTCAGTTATTTCACTATTGCTCAGTAGTTCTGGTTTACCAACTAGAGTTCTGTGTGATTTTTTGGGCCAACTTGGTGCATTTATTGTTGGTAGCTATTGTTACAGGCTGACATGTTGAATTAAATGTTTTTAAGGCTATTTTGAAGCTTACTTGTATGGCATTCAATATTTGTTTGTAGGAATTCAGGGTTTCATCCAGCCAACTTGTGGTTGATGATTAGTATTTATAGGGGTGTTTGGGTAGATGTTTAGGCATGACTTTGGGAGATCAAAATCCTGGTGAACATTAGTTTGGATGTGCTAGAAAATCTAGAGTTGGTGAAGTTATGGAAATATCTTGCATGATCTTGTAGATCAGATTGTTATCTGATATTTTATAGTTGCAGAGCTAGTGGTTTGCACACTTGGAGATAAGGAGATTTCTTGGAGGCTTGCGAGCTCAATTTTAGATCTACCTTAGGGTTTCCATCAGCTACTAATTTTTTTTAGAGATGAACTAGCTAAGATTGTATTAGATCTGTGTGGATCTTGAAGAACTTGTTTCTGTTTATAATTGGCCTAACCCGAAAGGCCTTACAGTCGGGCATGTTAATGAAAATTGAGTTGAAACATCTTGTTGTGTTGTGTTTTCCACTATGTAATTTTGAAGCTACAAGGATGGACTGTCCTTAATTGGATCCTCCCTACCTTGGTTTACGTCAAGTGGTATCAGAGTAGAGTTGATCTTGTGGAGTGAAGGTTGACCTAGCAAGGCTGATCTTGCGAAGTTGATCTTATTAACAAAGAGATCGTATGATCTATGTTATAGATCTATGGCACTAAACTTGTGGATCTTGCCCTAGTTATTTGTGTAAGGTGGTAGGTTGAGGTCTGAGTTGCATACAACTTGGAGATTTCCACAAGGTGGTTGGTGTAGGGTTTGTTGAAGAGGGTTTCTCTTGTCTTTAAGGATGCCTCTGAGAAGATTTGACCCTAGAGTACTTGCAGATCTCTATGATACTGTGGAATCTAGGATTATAGAGAAGGTGAAATCAGACTTAAGATCTGAGATGGAATTGATGAAGAATAACATGGTCACCGAGATCATGAGAGTTTTTGCTGGTGTACCTCAGAATGTTGGTACTGAGGATGGTTATGAGGAAGTTGCTAAAGACTTTGAACTTGCTAGATCTAGTGGTGATGACCGGAGGGATAGATCTGGTGAAGACAAAACTACTCAGTTGCCTAGATCTGGATCTTGGTTAAGTAATAGTTACCGAATGGAAGTTTCTACTTTCTCTTGTACTTTGAAGCCTAAGAACTTGATTGATTGGATTGGTGAACTTGAAGATTTCTTTGAGCTGGAATAAATTGAAGATCCTCTTCAGGTGAGATTAGCACAGAAAAAGTTGAAAGGACATGCTTCTCTTTGTGGAAAGAAATACAAAGAGATAGGGAAGATGAATTTGAAATGAAGATCAATCGGTGGAGGTTGATGGTGACAAAATTGAAAGCTAAGTTCATACCTTCTGACTGTGAGCTTGACTTATTTAAGAAGTTGCAGAATCTAAAGTAGAAGGATTTGTCTGTTGAATATTATACTGAGGAGTTCTACAAACTTACTATTTGGTCTGGACATTGAGAGATTGGTAAGGAAAAGGTAGCTCGGTATGCGAATGGTTTGAGATTCAATATTCAGGATGAGCTTGGTATGCTGAAGATTGATTCTGTTGAAGATTCTTATCAGTATGCTCTGAAGGAAGAAGATAAGTTGAAGAGGAAACAACATAGTAACTCCCGAGGGAAGGAAAATATTAATCACTCAGTGAAGGATAAATCAACTAATGTAGAAGATGAACAGAAACCTGTAGAACTGAAGAAGAAGATAGGTAGAGTTATCTTTAAGGGTACTTTCTATAACTATGGAGAGGAAGGACACCGTTCTTTTGAGTGTACACAAAAGAAGCTTGGTGACCGATGAACTGTTGTGGTGAATGAGAATGAACCTGAATTTGAGAACTTGTTGCTTCGATGAACATTTCTTAGTACAAAGGAGGAACCTTGTCAGAGGAGTAACTTGTTTAGGACCCGATGCAAGTCTAGAGGTAAAATTTGTGATGTTATTATTGATAGTGGTAGCACTGATAACCTTATTGTTGAGGATGTGGTTCAAAAACTTGGGTTGAATAGAATGAAGCATCCTTGTCCTTATAGGATTGGCTAGTTACAAGATGTTCATGCTCTAGAAGTAAGAAAACAATGCTTTATTGATGTTTAGATTAGTCAGTATAAGGATCTTGTGTTATGTGGCATTGTGAAGATGAATAGTTATGATATATTTCTCGGTAGACCTTGGCAATATGATTGTAGAGCTATGTATGATTGTGTCAAAAATTTGTTTACTATTGAGAAGGATGATAGGAAGTTTTCCCTGATGCCTTTGCTAGATACAACACTCAGTAGGAGAAGCCTGAGTATTGGTATCTGAGTTGAGTTGGTGGATCTTGAAGGTGTGGTTGATCAATGTGAAGGAAAAACCTGTGTTGTCGAGGAAAGACTTGAAGAGGCAAAGAAAGATGAAGTGCAAGAGGATGCAAACTGAAAAGGTGGAGGACTTGTATGTGAAGAACCAGTTTGGGGTTTATGTGCTGAATCTCAGAAGATGTTCTTATCACATATGAACATCTTTTCAAACCTGGGGTGTCTGATGTAGGGGCATTCTAGGGTACTCGGTGAATTTGCATGGGAGGTGTGTGTTTGACTGTTGTTACTTGGTTGCAGCCTTGACTGATGGTCTCAGTCATTGAAGGAAGCTTGGTCACTGAAGGAACTCAGTAATCTCTAGCACTCGGTGAAAGTGTTACTCGGTGATGCCTATGGTGCTCGGTCGACACTGGTGCTCAGCAATGCTTGGCATGATCGGTTATTTCACTGTTGCTCAGTAGTTCTGGTTTACCAACTGGAGTTCTATGTGATTTGTTGGGTTGAATTGGTGCATTTATTCTTGGTAGCTATTTTTACAGGCCAACATGTTGAATTAAATGTTTGTAAGGCTATTTTGAAGCCGACTTGTATGACATTCAATATTTTTTTGTAGGAATTTAGGGTTTCATCCAGCTGACTTGTGGCTAATGATTAGTATTTATAGGGTTTTTTGGGTAGATGTTTAGGCATGAATTTGGGAGATCAACATCCTAGTGAACATCAGTTTGGATGTGCTGGAAAAGCTAGAATTGGTGAAGTTGTGGAAAGATCTTGCATGATCTTGTAGATCGGATTGTTATCTGATAGTTTGTAGTTGCAGAGCTAGTGGTTTGCACACTTGGAGACAAGGAGATTTCTTGGAGGCTTGTGAGCTCAATTTTAGATCTGCCTTAGGGTTTCCATCAGTTGCTAATTATTTTTAGAGCTGAACTAGCTAAGATTTTATTAGATCTATGTGGATCTTGAAGAACTTATTTACGTTTGTAATTGGTCTAACCCGGAAGGCCTTACAGTCGGGCATGTTAATGAAAATTGAGTTGAAACATCTTGTTGTGTTGTGTTTTCCGCTATGTAATTATGAAGCTGCAAGGCTAGATTGTCCTTAATTGGATCCTCCCTACCTTGGTCTACATCATTTTCCTAGCCACATGTCAACTTACATTCTACGACACACATGCTTGATTACATATAGTAATCCAAATCCATACTACATGCTAACCTCTAAAAATCTACCTATTGAGAGCCTTATACCCACCTACTAAACTAAGGAACCAAGACTACAATATATACAAGATTGCAAGCCACAAGCTAGCCAAGGAGATCACATTCAACAAGAATGAAGAAAATGTTGTTTTACAACAAATAGGTTTGGACCCAAATAATAAGGAGAAACTCCAAATGGATAAGGAATGAAGTGTGACCACACAAGGAGGTTGGTAATGAATGTAATATCATCAAACAATGCACCAATTAGATCTGCAAGCTATGTGAAATCTTCACAAGATCTAACAACTCGAATTAAGCTGTAAGTCGTGAAGAAAAAATATGGGTTCAAACCAGACTTAAGAAAGCTCCACTAAGAAAGAATGGATCGGGATGAAAACCTAGTCATAGATTCATCATGATGTCTATAACATGCCATTAGGATTGCATGAGATAAAGAGCCAACTAGAAGGATCACATACAAGAAACTAAAATTGAACAACAAGAAAACTAAAAGATAAATATTTTTGGGTGATGCAAGATTGTCAATGATTCTAGGATGCTCCTCCATCAGATACCCCTGGTGAGTAAAAGATGTTCCATAAGAGGAAATTATGAACATCTTGCAGGATTTAGGACACAAATCCCATGCACGTTCTTAACCAACATGTCTTCTTTTATCTGCAACTACCTTTCTCTTCAAATCAGCTCCACCCTCTATCAAATCTATCAATCCAACCTTCTCAACACCCTTTACCACACCATAAAATGATAGTAAAGAATTCTTACTACCACCTCTTTTCCTCTGCACATCTGATTTACATATGTCACAAGACTTCCTCTGATCAAAAGTATTCTATTGCAACACCTTACTCTTCTTATTATCTAATGCCAACTTGTTCTTCGATCTTCTTCCAATATCATGCTTTCAATCCATACTAAGCTCTGGATTCTTTTTCTTAGAATAGTAACTCTTCACCATGCTAAAATTTCTAGTACTTTTCCCCTCTTCTTCCTTTAAAGGAACTAAAGTAAATATGTGTCCATCCTTCTCTATTGTGACCAGATTTCTTTTGCAATGATGAATAGATTCCCTATCATATTTCCAAGGTATACCTAATAGAACATGACATACACTCGTAGATACCACATGTCCATCTTATTCATAGTTGTTAAAAGTATAGGGACATGAATTTCATTTTGGAGTTCTGGAAAAAAAAATTCTTGTGCAAAGTTTCTTTTGCATAAGTGGACATAGGGGTTGTCAACATCATTTAACACAATAAATTGTCTCATTCTGGAGAAGGAAGCCTTTTGGATATCTGTAAGTTACTTTGTAAAGTTGTGGACCCCCTCTTACATCTTTTCATCTTTAATTTTATGTGGAAAAAAATTGCATCATCTTTGTCGAGTTGCATGTGATTGGCTAAGTCCCGTCTCTAATCATTCAATTGTGGTAACTTATTTGACTGCCAATGTGGATAAAGCTTCAAGTATTTGACAATGAATGCTGTGATAGTAACTCGGATATTCATTATCCTATATATAAAATTAATTAAATATTTTTTATTTAATTTTTGAGGAACATGGATAACTTTAAGAACCCCCACCCTAGATAAAAGTGTAAAATTTTGGTGAATTAAACATTATTTCGGGGAAAAAAAATTCATATCCAAGGTGATTTTTTTTCAAAGTAGGAAAAAAAATTAATTTGTATTAGTGATTTGTTTCATACTGTAATAAAATTTTATAAAATTGTGGTGAATATACTTTTATGCAGGCCTAAAATATATATTTTATGAGGCAAATGATTTGGTTTTGGAGGAAAAAAATTGTAACATGTGAGGCGAATGATTGGCTTTACAAGGGAAAAAAATTAATTTTACTGGCAAATAATTGGCTTTACAAGGAAAAAAAATAATTGTACTAGTGAATTTCAAGAGTTGTGTGTCTCATTGTGTGGGGCCAATGCCAAATGGAAATCCATCAAAGTCTAAAGATATAATTAATGCAACGTCTAGTCACATTAATATCACCTTTTTTGGTAGCCAAGTTATCAACCATTACTGTACGATGGTATCGATAACTGTGACCACATAGGCATGTATCATAAATGGATTAATCGAGACCATATGATTGATCATAGATCAACAACTACAATTTTATTTTAGGTCCAAGTTCTTGAAGGAAACAAAAATCTCCAAGAAGTCTCTAGAATGAAGACATGTATTAAGCCTTAACATAGGCCTTGCATGGTAACTTTTAAGAAATAAATGTACTACTAGATTTCAAGAGTTGTGTGTGTCTCATTGTGTGGGGCCAATACCAAATGGAAATCTATCAAAGCCTAAAGATATAATTAATGCAATGTCTAGTTACGTTAATATCACCTTTTTTGGTAGCCAAGTTGTTAGCCATTGTTGCATGATGGTATTGATAAATGCAACTAGGTAGGAACGTACTATAAATGAATTAATCAAGACCGTATGATTGATTGTAGATCAATGACTGAAGTTTTATTTCAGGCCCAATTTCTTGAAGGAAACAGAAATCTCTAGGAAGTATCAAGAATGAAGACACGTATCAAGCCTTAACATGGGCCTTGCATGGTAACTTACAAGAAATAAAGATTTATCATTTAATTAGGATTGGTTTAATTGTAATTTTTTAATGAGTTGTAATATATTAATAAATTATATTCCAAACTAATATATTAATAAATTTGCACCTAAGTAAATTTAATTAACAATAGTCAGCTCCTGGTTCAAAAACCATTTTTGAAGTAGTAGGTCCTAGGTATACGAACCATTAATGTGCATTCTATTTGAAAATTACTCGACACATTCCACTTCTGATCTTTTTTTTATTCTCTATCCTTTTTTGAATTGTATTTTATTTTCCCCTCCCGTGCACCATCCCCATCTCTAGCATTCTCGATCTCTTGTAGATTGTGAATCTTGTAAATCTTGTAAATCTACTTATGATGAAGTAGCTTCCTGATTTTGGCTAGAAAATTTTCCACCACCAAAGTATGATGATAATGTTATGCATTTTGTTGGCCTCTCTTTTCTTTCCCCACATGCAGGAGCCTTACCCTTATTCTTGTTCAAAATCTCCAATGAAATAAAGGCTGCTAAAAAAATATTAACTTGTTGAAGAAGTGAAAATATGAATAGATTATAATATGTATAAATATGATTCATTGGCCCTATGGTCTACAACATAAAATATAGATGTCATCATGTCCGAGGTCTCCCAAATGACCATTGACCACTAACAGGTCCCCACTGAATAAAAATGAACTCAAAATTGTAGACAGATAGAGGTGAAACCTGAGGTGAATTTAGAATAATATTATAACACATCACACTTCAAAAATTAATCAATTACCTTTGCCTCAATTGCAATCTCCAATGCACTCTGTAGTCTAAATCTTTGCTATCAATCAAAATTGAGATACCATAACCAACCGAATCACTGAGCCAAACTATATACAATAACACTAATCTATGAATGTATTTATACCAATCCTTTTTGTAAAATTTGGTGGGGAGCTTATATGGTATACAAATATTTGGTGAGGCTTGCATCATTATAAAACATCTTATGTAATTTCCAAGGTGATTATGGGTCGTCCAATAATTTTCTACGATTAATAGAGCTAGTGAAAATAGCATTGGTTTGATATACACATCCATAAAATTCCAGGTGAATTTGGGGCATCCTCTAAATATATATTTATAAAACCATTGGCGAATATAGGTTGTCAATTAAGACAAGCTATGGAAATTGTAGATGAAAATTTTCAATTTACCGTGTCCAAAACTTAGATTTGATTGGTGATGTTGTGAAAGAAAAGAAGAAAATTACATAAACCAATGGGCGATGAGCCCAGGCATTCGACCCAATATTTATAAAGTTTGGGCAATACAGTCAGCCTGATATACACACTATATTCGCCAAATCTCAGATTGTTGACTTGAGACATTCGCCAATTGGAGGATATTCACCACTAAAGTTATCCCTGTTGAGGAATTATAATTTTGTATGCCAAATAAGATGAATAAGTAAAAGGGGAATGATGAGAATTCTGTATATGCATTAAAATTGGATCATAACATGTCAACTATAAATAATGAGAAGATAAGGGTTTAATAAATGTGCAGTGCTTGTTAATGATATGGTAGACAACTTTTTTTATTGATCAAAAGCTAAAATACTCCCAAATGAAAATAAAATAAAAGGCACGTCTAATCTTTCCTTCATGGAGGTGCAAGAAATAGGGTATGTTATATTTAAAATAGTCTTTGTGCCCCTAAATTGAAACATGATGGAGACTATGTATTGAATTAGACTAGAAAGGGATAACTAGAAAAATGACAAGGCAATTCAGTGAGCTTTAAGCAGGGCCTTTTTTGTTGCAAAGACAAAGGAAAGACCTAATAATTTTTTTTAGAAAGCAAACATACTTTTTATAATCTTATATTCTAATTTAGATTTTATTATTATTATTAAATATTATTTTAGAAAGCGAACATACTTTTTATAATCTTATATTCTAATTTAGATTTTATTTATATTTTATTATTATTATTAAATATTATTTTAGAAAGCGAACATACTTTTTATAATATTGTCTCTTGTAATGTATTTATTTATTTTTATTTTATTTATTACTATTATTTATTATTAAATCTAATTCATAAAGGGGACATCACAGCCCACCCTTCCCCAAAATCGCTTGTCCTCAAGCAATACCAATTTTTTTACAAAGTACAAACCTTTAATGTGAGAGGCTTTTATTGTACAACTCTAAAATTAATCAATGTATTTGTCATTTAGAAAGCTTCTAATTTTAACTCAAGTTTCTTTTTACATTATAGGCAATGATTATACTCATCAAGCTCTTACTTCATCACTCTATGGTGTTTTGAACATCTACACACATTCTTCCTATCATCTATCATTGTTATGCTACACAATCTTTATGTCTTTTCAATTTTACTAATGTCTTATCAATCGTATTTATAGATAAAACTTAAACATGAATCCTACTCCTTCAAATAAAAAAAATATTTCTCTTGACACACTTATAGATACTCATGAAACATTCATAAATTATTTTTTTGGAGACATAAGAATTATGAAGTGTATACATTAGTAAGGCACATACACTCTTTAAGTAACCATGTTGCAAACACATCATACATGAATCAAACATGTAAACTATGAAGTATTCACCCAAATACATATAAAACATGACTCATATACAACAATACACATAGAAAATAGAGCATCCACACAAATATACTTAATGCAAGAAGCATATGAATACACAAGGCAAAAATCATACGCATGAATGTACATAAGATAAGGATCATACACATAAAGCATGAATCACACATCTGAATACATAAATCATACATATGGTTTGTATGCATGTGAAAAATACATAAAGCATGAATTTACTAAAGTCAAATAGTATACACGCAACACATGAATTCACTTATCATGTAAATATTCTCAAGACTTAGAACACGAAGCATGCGTTTATTCAAGTTAGGAGGCATATCATGAAGTTATCATGAATTTACTGGTCATGAAGTATACACATAAATGTACACAATGAATACATATTTATTTTATTAAGTCATGAAGCATACATGTAGCACATGTAGGATATACATGAATACAATAGAGCACATAGAGCATGAATTCACATAAATCATGAAGAACACATGTGAATACACACAACACATAAAGCATATACATAATTTGTATTTAGTCATGAAGCATATAAACAATATGTAAATTATGAAATATACATGAATTGACTTAATTTATGCACATAGTAAATACACATGAATTTAAGTTATGAAACATTTACGTGAATACACATGAAGTACAAACATAAATAGATTAAGTCATGAAGTACACACATGAATACACGTAGCATACAAAGTATGATGTATACATATAAATCATGCACAAAGATACATGAATCCACATAAATCGTGAATCATATATTGGTCATGAAGCCATGAACTTTAATATAAGGCATGGAGTACACATGTCAAGCATAAGACAATTAATACATGTTAAACATGTAAAGTATGAAGCAGTACACTCAAATACACACTAGACATGTAAGGCATGGAGTAATACTCATATACATCAGACACATAAAGCATAAGTACATGTTATGCATGTAAGGCCTAAAGAAATCATTAAAAAACAAACATGAAGAATATCCTCATTGAATAAACATGAATAAAAAATTTACGTTGTGAGGAAAACATAATTATACATATGAAGAGTATGTGTAAAATCTAATCAAAGAAGTATGTAGTCTAAATCATATTATATTAACTTACGTTTTCTAGTATAGTCACATCTTTGGGTTCACTCTAGTTATTATAGATCAATCAAAAGTAGAATTTCACATGGTGGTTATACTTGAAAATATAAAATATACAGATAATATACATATTTTTACATCTATTATTTTATTATTACCCTATAGGATGGCAGGATCAAAGCTCTGATACTAATTGTAATATCCCCTTCTAGGATATTGTCAATTTACAATGTTTAATATGTACAATTATATATTACTATGTAATTTTGGACTTAAGTTATATTAAGAGATAATTAATTTACCCCTAATATAAAGATGAATGCTATATTGAACTATGTCCTTACTTCTTCATTAATCTCTAATGGAGGACGAGGATTTACTGTCATATGACGCTTGGCACCACCTCCATAATTTAGAATGGATTTACTTGCCTCTCCCTATACACACCAACCTATCCTTCCAAAGGAATTAATGAAAGATTTAAGATTAAGCCAACAAAGATTTTCATTATATTATAAATACATATATTTGATATATATATATATATATTTAATATCTTATATATTTGTATATATTCACATATAAAATATAACACATATATAATTCTCATTATTATAATATCTATATTTATTAAGCATATCTTTTAATATATATTCTTAACCACCTTCATAATATATATTTTTACTATAAATATATTTATTATAATATTATAATATATTGTTCCATTCTTATTTCTCTCATAAATAGTATCCATATATATATTATTCTCCTATTTTATCCTTTTAGGAATGATTTTAATCTTTATTATATATCCTTGATATTAGATTGTTGCATCTTATTGGGAAGAGACACATCCTTTTGTCAACAATTAATTAATCTTTCTTGATATGTCACTCTCTCTTAATGTATGTGATTTTCTTCTCTTTTCTCTCCCCTTTCAAATGAAATTCTATTCTTCTTTTTATATCTCATGCTTGAAGGAGTCACATCTTTTCATTTCATGTCTTTTGACCACTCATTAAACTTAATTATATTTTAGTTTAATTCATTTATATTTTAACTTAGATTTTACTTATAATTCTTTTATATTTATATTTAATTCTTTTATATTCTAATTAAGATATTATTTATATTTCTTTTATATTTCAATTTAACTCTTTTATATTCTAATTTAGATTTTATTTAGATTTCTTTTATATTTCAATTTAACTCTTTTATATTCTAATTTAGATATTATTATTATTAAAATTATTTTAAAAAGGGAACATACTTTTGATAATTTTGTCTCTTGTAATGTATTTATTTATTTTTTAAACAAGGTGGCAAGAGCCACTTAATATATTTATATTATAATAATTATATTTTATTTTTTTCACTGGGTCGAAAGGAGCTCCCGCATAAAAGAACCAAGAAGAAAAACTTCATTCATAGCCCCATAACATAAGAAGAAGAAGAAGAGAAGAAGCCCCCCCCCATAGCTAGATACAAAGAGAGGTCCCAAAGATAAGGGAGCACAGGCCTCAACCATGCTATGTTTAATAGATTAGAACCTAAGAGTGCCTAAAACCTATACTCACCCAAGAAGAACAAATTTATCCAAAATTACAAAAGCAGCCTATGGCTTAATAGAAGAAAACATTATAGAGAGATGCAAGACAAGGAGACTGTATTACAAAAATTAATCTTGAGAGCAAAGAGTGCCACCGAACAACATAGAAAAAAATTGATAGTGATCAACCCCAATAAAAATTAACTTTGCATAAAAGTCTGAGAAGAACTAGCCAAACCCAAGTGGAGGTCCAAATCTACCACTGCCAAAGGGGCTTCAGTGCCACGAGTAGATTCATGGACCGAGTGAAACAGAGGATCAGGGACGACAGGGGGAGGTGTATGCTTCACATCATAATCGAGCAGATCAAGAAGAGCAAAAACCATAGACTGGATGTTGTTCTGTCATGCCCAAAATTAAGGGCAAAACACACACAACAATTTTATTTTTTTAAGTCACCAACAACAAGGTTGAAATAGAAACATAAGATCGAAACATCAACCTATACACCCAACTCTTGAGGGAATTCAAGGCATGCGCTGGCTTGCTGACATTCCCTAACTCGTCAGGTGCACTAGGTCAAAGTAATTGCTAACTAGGGTTCAACCACACGGGGGCAAGAGAAAAGATTCCCTAGACCAAGTCACTCCAAAAGTTAAGGCAATAACATAAGACAATAATTCTATTAAATAATATTAGTCGTGCCTAGGTTAATTATAAAGGAATTAAACGTAACAAGGGAATTTTAAATAAATAACAATGCACTAATTAATAGTTTAATTAATAATTATTATCAATAATAATAATTTCATAAATAATAATTATTGTTAAGGAATAATAGACTTCGAGAATATAAGAGTCGTTAAAAGAAATAACAAGGCCCTATAAAATAATAATCAACATTATCGTAACGAGGGTGCAATAATTAATTAGCACAACTAAAATAAATAATATCATAACAAATAAAAGGGGGTTTGAAAACACTTGCTAAAAGAAATGACATAGAAATAAGTTTTCTATATACATTATAATCCAAAATCAAATGGAATCCCGAAATAATAGGGAAGACATAAAATATTCAAAAGGTAAAAGAATTCCACAAAAATTAAGGATTTAAAATAAGAGTTACCAAAAGTCAATGAAGTAAAAATTTCCAGTGACTCAATAAAGAATCCAATTCGAAAATAATTAAAAGAAGAAACACTAGATGGCCTCATGACTAGCCCTAACCCTAATCCGAAATAAGGGGTTAGGCCTATTACAACTTGGTCTGGGACCCAAATTTCCATTATTGAAGGGTTTAACAGGATTGCATCAGAGGGTCATGAAAACTCTGTAACCCAAGGTGAGTATTCACCCAAGCATGCACAGGTGCGTATACACGCAAGAGTGTATACACCCCTATGCAGACTTGAGTAAATACTAGGGGTTACAACAAGAAGGATTCGATAGATCCAACAGTCAAGAGGATGCAAGGTCAGGAGATAAGTTATGACGCTGCATGCTTACATCTCTGGTAGTATTAGGGTTTTGGTAATAATCAGGTGAATGTATACATACAAGGTTAAAGTTACAAATCCAAGATTATTCATTTTGTTCTCAATCTGACATCATTTAATTTTATCTTTGTTAAGATCTCTGAGTCAAAAATCCCAATGTAAGTTTACGTACTTAGCACAGATAAGTTCTAAGAAATGTTGGGTAACATGCGCGGGAGAAGATACATTTAAATTTCAACATTGAGGCTTTTAGATGTATTTTAGTAATAATAGGTTTAAGTCTTATAATAAAGAAAGTAATTTACGGCATGCAAAATTATATTGCGGTTTGCAAACAAAATGCATAGGCACTGATCACTGCCGAAAGTGCATTTATTCAATAAAACTAGGGCTCTAACGTAACCCCCGAAAGTGAAGAGTGCAGACGATCAAAAAAGAACCCGCTGCTGCAGATAATGGGGAGGGTCCGAAGCTCCCATAACAAAAGAAAGTAATGGAACCTGCCGCTATCTGCAGTGGCCATACCACTGCTACGACGGTCTTAACCGCCGGCAGCAGTGGCATGGTCACTGCTGCGGCGGACCACTGTCGCAACAGGGCTAGCCCTGCTCACCGGGAAGCCTGCGGTCGCGGTTAGGGCAAGACCAACCGAACACAAATTTTGCTGACAGCGAAAATCAAATTTGCTTGAAACAATTAGGGTAAGGTTGCCGTAAGTTTGAAATGTTAAGTTGTGCGCAAAGATAACATGCGCTATAAACAAGGGTTTACAATACTCTTATATGATATGAAGTTTCGTTACTATAAAATTACGTCTTTCGCAATAAAGTGAATTCCTATAAGGACAATGGGGCGCTAATCCAGCGAGAAGTTTAGGTCTGGATATCTCATGCAAGGGTTTTCGAGTAGCATAAAAAACAAAATCTAAAGTCTACCAACATACGGGAGCCTAAAGTAATACTTTCATTTGGGTACGGGTTTCATTAATCATGTTATTATAAAAATTGGGCATTTGATGAAGTCGGTCAAATACAATACATATCATTTTAACAAATGACATATCAGTATTTTTGTAATATTAAAAAAATATTTATTTTATTTAAAGTAAGATGCAATTTGTTTAACAGAATAAATGTAGAAAATTAATTTTTTGTGATCTGATTGGCTAAGATGAATTGAGATAAGGGCGGATTTCTCGAAAATATTTGTTTCATTTCAAAGTTCAATATGGATGATTGTAATCAGAATAATATTATTAGTTCCTATTAAAATATACAATTTCAACCAATCAAATTTCATCAAAATGTTTAATAAAATCTAATAGGCTAAAGTACATGTGAATTTTTTTTTGATTTACCAACAAAAAAAGAAAAAATATTTAATGTCTTTTATTTAAGTATGGAAATTTTATTTCTTCTTTTATATTTTATGTATATTTTAATAATTAATCAACCAAAACTAATATTTTATATTTTAATGCTTATTATTAAAATATTAATTTTAAAATTTTAGTGTACATTAATAGTTGGTTGAAATCATATATATACACTAATATATATATATATATATAAAATTATAAAACATATTGGTTGAAAGCATAATTATACTTTTATATATAGTATGAAAGCATATAATTATTAATATTTTAATTATAAAAATATACATTACATTTAATCAATATATAAAATGTTGTAAACAATGAAAACATGAAAGCATAGTGTATATCAAATATAAAATTATATCTTTGAATTTTGGTATACTATTTTGTACTCTATTTTATTTAATAGTAAAATCATGACTTTAATTTAACAATTAATTTTTTTTCATATATTGCATTAAAGTAATTATGATATATTACATTTGATATATTTATATTATAGTTTTTTTTATAAAATATAAATATTTTTATGATATGAAAGATTAATATAATATTAAAATTATAAAATTATAAATTATTAATGTCTTTTATTTAAGTATGGAATTTTTTTTTATGAAAACCTCACATATTTATTATTATTTTATTTATTTCTTATTTTATATTTTAAGTATATTTTAATAATTAATCAACCAAAACTAATATTTTATATTTTAATGCTTATTATTAAAATATTAATTTTAAAATTTTAGTCTATATTAATAATTGGTTGAAATCATATATATACACTAATATTATTTTGGTTGAAAGTTATATATATATATATATAAAATTGAAATTATAATTATTAGCATATTGGTTGAAAGCATAATTATATTTTTATATACAGTATGAAAGCATATAATTATTAATATTTTAATTATTAAAATATACACTGCATTTAATCAATACATAACAATGTTGCAAACAATGAAAGCATGAAAGCATAGTGTATATCAAATGTAAAATTATATCTTTAAATTTTGGTACACTATTTTGTAATCTATTTTATTTAATAGTAAAATCATGATTTTAATTTAACAAATTTTTTTTTTCATTTATTGTATTAAAGTAATTATGATATATTACATTCAATATATTTATATTATATTTTATTTTATAAAATATAAATATTTTATGATATGAAAGATTAATATAATATTAAAATTCTAAAATTCTAAAATTCTAAATTATAATATAATAAAATAAGAACTTTTTTTTTAATAAAATAAAATAATTAATTTTTAATATTATCACTCTCACATATCCACACTTTTTAGAAATGAAAATATGTTATTTAAACTTTAACTATATTTTATTTTAGCATTATATACTTTAACATGTTTAGACATTACATATTTCTATTTTTTTCAACCTTTGCATGTATAACTTCTAAATTCTTTTATAAATTTTAAGCAATCCTACCAAAATTTTGGCAGGAACTTCGTTGCTATGCAACCTTGTTAATAAAGAGAAGTATTAATACATATATGTATATATATAGCAGGACATATATACATATATATATAATTATAAGTTCCAGCATAAATGATATGCACAATATATATATATATATATATATATATATATATATATATATATATATATATATATATATATATATATATATATATATACATATATATATATATACATATATATATTAATACTATTGCTAGAATATAATAAGTTGAACTATGAAATGTAATACATAAAATTAAGAGAACTTTCTACACAAATAATATCTACAAGTTAATGTATACAGAGATATAATATCATTAAGTTTTGTTTATATTGAAAAAAATAAAAGATTACCCACTTCATCAAGGATAAGTCAACCTATAATATTCGAGAACTATTACATTTTTTTTTTTTTCATTAAATGGAAGTAAATCTCTTTTTCTTTTTTTTTTCTCATGAACAAACTTTAACATGAAATATACTTGTAAACTTGAAAACGAACACATAGAAAATGGACACCTTTTCTTTTATTTCCTTGCATGTAGAAAATCAAACATTCATATTCATTTCTAACATTTATTCTAAGATATCATCACTAACACTACTTTACTAACATAGAACAAGAAATAATCACATCTTTCTCATTTTCTTCTTAACACAAGAGATAGAGGAAAAAAATAAATTAATCTATTACATTTTTTTTACAAGCATATCAATGCTAGGATTTTCAACATAGCCGTGATTAAGACAATTTCTACAAAGGCTCGAGCCAATCAACTGGATGACATGAAGTAGAAGTAAATCCCAAAATTCTCTTTAACTCCTTGAAACCAACAAGCTTTGACATTGAGAAAATCTGCAAAACAACAAATAGACCATGGAGGCTCACCTCCCAACCTAGGCCATTTCATGGCCACCCCCGAGCTAGGGGAGAACAAAGATGGAAAGGAGATTACATGCATTCAAACAAGCACATAAACAACCAAACCAGAAACATACAAAAACATCAAATTCCCTTCCCAAGGCTAGCACAACATGAGTCACCTTGGACCCATAGTAGGGATGAAGGTGGAAGCTACTCAACTAGGAGAATGCCAAATTACAATGGAAAACCGGCCTTCAACAAGGCTCCAAAATCTATCCAAAATGCCTTCACAAGGTCATAGAAACAACCATCCACTCTTCTCATACTCATCACAATAACAACACCCTTATGACCCCCAAAAGTATACACAAAGATGGCACATGGATGCCCATACATCCATGCCTTATCCCCTTCCTCCTAAAGGAAGGACTCTACACTAGAAGAGTAGTCCCAACTTATGCCCTTCACCCATCAAGGCTCTCTTCCCTCCCAAGGGTGAGCTTGGCCTTGCACACCCCAAAGAAAACAATGCAACAAAGAAAGGAAAATACACATACAAGAAAAGACAAGAAGCCATGAATTTTTACATAATAACTATCATCCATACAACATAGGAAAAGTAGTAAAAATGTACATAGCAATAAGAACAAGAGAATTCAAGACCCAACCTTGATCCAAGCTTATGGAAAGAGGGTTGAGATGAGCTTTCCAACTAGTCTCCTCCTTTGCTATGCAACACCAAAATCCTCCAAGAAAACAAGACCAAAATTCTCACAAATTCTCAAATCTCCAAAAAAATTGGAGAGTGGGCAATTGCCAATTTTTTTTTCTCCAACTCCTTAAGAAGAATAACCCTAAACCTATCAAAACCAAAAGAGGAAAATTCAAATTCAAATTTCAAATGAGGAGTGGGCTTGACATGCCTCTTCCAATTTTCATCACTTTTCAAAAGAGCACCTTTTGGAAGGGCAAAAATAGTCAAAATACCTCACAATGGTCCAACATATGGCACCACTATGGGGTAGTCTATTTTTAACCTCCACTATCATAAATGGTCATTAAAAGCCACTCAAAAGACCACTCAAAGATTGAATCTGAAAATGAAAGAGAATCCCACTCATGGCCCCTAAAAATAGAGAGCACTTACACACATTAAACACTTGGGCATCCCAACTCACAAGACATGTGTCAATTGACACCACAAATAAATCACATTACACACAATACACATGGCATGCCAAGTAGACTAAATACTAAAGTAAAATAAACATAATTCAATAATTACATTCATGCATCACTTTACAAAATTTACACTTTACAACGAGGTTAATTTCTCCCCTTGGAGATAACCTTGGCTTAACATGATTTTTACAAATATCCATCTTTACTTTTCCCCCGAAATTTCATGGTGTTACCTGCACACTTGACAAAGTATCAGTAGCTCATAAAATGTCAAATACCATAAATATATATGTAAATAAAATACATCTAAAAATCACATTCTTAACATCATAATTTTCTAACTACATTTCATAATAATTCGCATCATTTTCAACATTGCATTTCTAAAGCACATATAGTCAAGAATAAAATGATACATGTTAATTCACCTAACAAAATAGTCATGATCATTTCCCATAAATTTTCCTAACAAGAATGTAACATCAAAGTATCATATATAAATCAAGGATTTATCGATTATTATGCTCATGACCTAATAAGTAGCATGAAAGGAGAAGTCCTATATCATCATCACATAATCAAACTCTAGTACATCATATAGTCCAACTGCATTCCACACTTTACCACAAGAAAATACCCTACTTCCAATAATATATTTCTAAATTTCAAATCAAGCTATCCCAAGAACATAAATATATCAATTAACCTAATTTATTAACCATGATTATCTCACACAAACTCTTCTTGTACAAACATGAAATTATGGAATAATATTCTAACTTAATAATTCATCAATGCCATAAGTCAAGACCTAATAATCCAGTGTGAAAATAAGTCCTAAATTATTTACAAGCTACATTTCAAATGATTCTCTCTTCTTGCATTATTATAACATCAAGGTGTTCTATGCGAAATCTCCCACTCAACATTAGGACCTAATAATCACTTTTCTATTAATGCATGTCTCAACATAAAATAAATTCAAATGGTCCTTTATGTAAGAATTCATATCCAAATAGAAACACTTCAACATTTAGTAGCAGTACACTCGCACCTTCCTTATTACATTTCTTGTAGAGATTAGATACACATAGGAAACAATATTTAACTACATTAGAATATATACATACTTCACCCTTTTATTATTTAAACTACATTATTCCAATACAATTTCTATAAAACATGCACTTGATAGTATTATCACAAAGATCAATTGAATTCAATAAGTCTTATTTTAAACACAGAGCATCCTAGGATTTGAGTGTATAAGTAACAAAAAAAGAGTACATCACAATGGTAATCAAGCCTCTATCCACCAGGACACAAATCATAATGCAACAACATAAATTTCTAATTACTACGTCTATTATGCAAAAAGATAATACCAAGATAAAATCTCTTAAAATAGCCGACATGATTTCCAAAGATAAACTCGTAATAAACAAAGGAAAATCTAGGCAAAGAATATCTCATGACGCCATCGACCATAAGGTGGGTAACAATCACTACACCCACATGAATGACTCATCCCTACTCTAAGGGTCTCCATAATGTGATTCAAGACCATATCCTATGTCTCCTAGTTCACGCAGAACATCGATACACACTCCAAAATAGTCCTCCTAGCAAATTTTCCCTCACAAGGAACCAACATGACCTTGCCCTTTGAGAATGACATTCAACACCACACCATAAGGATGTTCATGCAAAAGGGATAAATGAGGGGGGGGCACTACATCATCCCCCCCAAGGACTAGGCTTACTCCCGGAAGCCGACAAGACAAACTGAAGAGGATGCTACACGAGCACAAACCAGCTCTCCTAGGAATACCTCAAAAATACTCATCCTCTAGAAGCCCCTTAATAAATAGCATAGAGCTCCACAAGGGGAACAAATCATAGATGGGATAGCATGATAAATTTCATAACCCCAAGAGTGTTACCCCACCAAAACTAGGGCCATCAAGGCCCACCACATGGATTGGATCTCCAAGTTGTCTAAGTCGCACCTAATAATCTATCAGACCACGCTAAGAAGAGGAACTTCCCAAGCTTCTAAAACACATTCAAGGGGTCTAGGAAGGTCCTCGAGCATACATGCTAAATCCATCAAAGAAAGAAGGGTTTGTATGACCTCACGAAAACCATAAAAGAAATTAAGCTCAAGTTGCATTACCTTAGAATAGTATCATTACCAAATGAGGTCTTCTCCACCTCCAATAATTGGCTAGAGTCACCATCCCCAAATGGCCTCCCTTGGCATGGCCTTACCAATATATGTTTCAAAACAAGAAGTGGCTCTTGCACAATGATAACTTTTGATCTAAACTCTAGATATCATCAAATCCCAACATGCTCCTTCTAGGCTATGGACCTACACCACCACTATAATAAATACAAAGGTGCATCTCAGTGTTTATTTCTTGGTGTTTCCCCCTCGCTGTACATACTGCCAAGGATCCTCAATAAACTAGGTAGAGTCACAAACATAAGACTAGCCCGCAAGTTAAAAACATTTGGAATAGTCACCAAGAACCAAAAGAAAGGTAAATCCTAATAAGATGTCTATTTATTTCAACAATAAATTCAAGAAAGACATGAGCTCATTATAACAATAAAGGAAGTGTTTCATAATCAAAGAAGATAGTTTGGTGACTATTTCCAGATATAAGAAATAACAAAAATATGTTGGGCCACACAACATGAGGAAAATTCCTTTGCAAAAGATAGATGAAATGAAAGGAATATAAATAAATCAAGGAGCCATCCACAAAACATTACTACAAAATTCAGCCATGTAAGAGGGAGGAATCACCACAAGACACTGAGGACACAGCTAGTAAAGAAAACCTTTGAGATTGAAACCACCACATATGGTCCCTAATAGAAGCATCACTGCAATACTGATAGCTGAAACAATATCCTAATCCTAACAAACTTATCTCTCACCTTGTTGCTGCAACCTCTCTAACGAGGTAAAAGGAGTTAGACTATTGCTTTCAACCACCCCCACAAAAGTAGAGAGAACTACTCAAAGTTGAAACATGAACCTAAGACTCTAGGAAGGGGTTCTCTAAGTGCTCTAGGAAAAATTAGAACTCCCACGAGGTTCTTCCCAAAGCTAGGGTACACACAACTTACATCACCATACTGGAATAGGTTTTTGCAATAAAGCATCATTCAAGGATGTGGTCAAAATCTCCACACAATACAATGGTAGGAAACAAATTCATCTACATAAATGACATCATAGAACGAGTGGAGGGGTAAAGCATTTCTCACTCGATTGGTAATTTATTCCACAAAAGGGATAAAATCAATGAATTTTTGCACCTCAACAACAACAATACACCCTTCCACAAAATAACAAGACATCAATGAAAAAGACAATACCAAAAACTGTCCTAACTCTCTCACGAGTCATGACCCTAAGGTCCTAACCACAACATACTCAATACAAATTCATGGTGTCATAATGATATAAACCAACAATGCACCACATGCTGTAAGGAGAAAGCTAACAAGCTCTTATACCAAGCATGGACATCACTCTTGTTCATGGACTAGATGTTGTTCATAGAAATCAAATTCAAATGATGTTCATGCAGCTGCAAGGCTGATCTCACAAGACAAAAATTATGGTGTTCCAAAGATTTTTTTATGCTCACATAAACAAAGAACGCTGCATGGTTATTGAGAAAGGCATGATGATGAAACAAATTACCAACCAAAGAAGCCCCATTCCACAAATCATACCTCTGCAAAGCCTTAAATAATTTATGGGAACCCAAGAATTCCACTTTGACAAACTTGTTAGCAATAATTTCAAGATGAAACAGTGAATGCAGAAGATCAAAAGAGTTAGACAGAAAAATATGCTTTCCCTGTGGGAATAAAATATCTTCACCTACAATCCTCCTGATATCCCTTCGAATATGGATATGGTCATAGAGAAACATAACTTCCAAATAATCATCATTAATATGTCCAAGGAACGGATGTTCCCAATCTTCTACCTCTAGCAAAATCCTATAATTAAGAGGATAGAGTTCCATATGGAGGGACTTGCAAACTGAACAACCATCCATCAAAGTTCCCAAGTATAACAGCTGAGAAGAGTGATGAGCTTGTCGATCCATTAAACAACAGAACCACATAAACCCAATAAATAACATATATGAAAGGAAATACATAAAAGAAATAATCCCACAACAAATGGAGATAGGAAAGGATGCGACACATATGGAGAAATAAATGCACTTAAACTCACATCCTTGAAAGAGCTCAAGAGAAGAAATGTTGCGCATGCTAGAGTACCATAAGATGACACCATAAGACACACCAGATCTCCACAAAATCCCAAAACGCAGCCAAAGAGGGAGAGCAATAATGACAGGAATAATGCTAAGGAGAGTCAAGTACAAAGTTTGAATAACCTGATCCCAAAGAAATAGCACATGGAGAACCAAAAGAAGGAAAAAAGAAATGACATGACAGTCGCAAGGAGAAACATTAGCCACAAGTAAATACTAAGCAACTACACTAGGTCACCAAACCCAATAATCGAGACCAAAACCAAGAAAATAGGAATTAACAGAGGAAAGCCAAGTAAAGAAACTGCTACACACATAAATATCCAGATTATCGCATAATCAAGCACACCAAATGAACACATAATGAAACAAAGTACTTAACTTATGAAATCCTGAGAATATCCACATGTGTATAATTGCCACACATGAACATATTCCAATTACAACATAATCAAGTACCCCAAGAAAAGATCAAGATGAAGATCACTCATTGTGCGTGATTATGAATACAAATAAATACTCACATGTGTGGAGGAGTGAAACAAAAAACCAAATACTACAAGACACTTTCAACTTGAATAATACTTAAGATAGAGGGGAAGCTATCTAGAGATTAATCAGAGATCAAGGAATCAAATTCCAATTTGGAAGAGCCCATGTTAGCCAAACAATCTGCCAAGGCATTACCCTTTGTGTAGATATGAGTAATAGTTACTTTATCAAAGGAATCAAGAAGATACCAAGCTTGCTCCAAGATAGAACTAAAGCTCCAATTCACAGACGATATAGATTTACAAGCATTAATGATAAGAGTAGAGTCACCTTCAATATGAATATGAGACAATTTTAATTTTTTTGCTTAGATTAGCCCCTCAAGCAAGGCATAGGCTTCAATCATATTTTATTTATTACTATTATTTATTATTAAATCTTATTCATAAAGGGGACATCACAATAGATTTAATTTGTATTTCATCTTTGACATTGCATTTTAATTAACTTTTAATTTTGGGGGAGCAAGGGGATGTTTTCAATGAGAAACGTCTCCAATTCTATGTATAGAAGCTCCTTGTTTTTTTTATTTGCATGTCATTTCTTCTTTATAGTTTCTTTTTGTGCATGACAACATAAAAATTGTTTCTTTCTATTACTTCTTGTTTCTTAATAAAATAACTCTATAAATTCTATATTTCATAATTTATAGTTAGCGTTTCTCAAGAAGAATGCAGAAATGAGAGAGATCAAGGCAACGACATCAAATAGATGGTGGGAAATGCCAGGCTGAGAGGAGAGATAAAAAATAACCTCCAAGAAGAGATGATGAATTTAGAGATCTCACACTATTCTATGCCTCACAAATTTTATTCTCAATGAAAACTTATTGATTAAGGCATTAGATCAGGAAAACTTCTTAAAGGTTTTTTTTTGCTTCTTATATTGGTTCATTTGTTTTTTGGCTTATGATTGTTGAGTGTTTTAAGCCTGCAAACAATTTTATTACAAGAAAAGTATTTATGAAAGCTTTCCATGCATAAGATCAATTTTGAAAGTTGCATTTAATTTTATAGTGAATAAAATTCTAGAAAATATAGTTTACAACTTGGAGAGATGAGTTGAACGCAATTTAAAATAAAAAAATTAATTATAAGTTTTATTGAACTTTTATTAAAGACAAAAAAAAGTCTTACACTCTAATTTTTTTTTCAATTTCTCAAATGATATTTGTAGAACAAAGGATAAAAGAAATCTATGTGGTAGTTACAATTAAAAGAGAAAAAATCTTTATAGTAGTTACAATTGAAACATCCCATTTTGGTTGAACAGTCTTACAAATTGTGAAATAGAAAGCTTTAAAAGTATAATAGGAATTTATTTTAGAAAAATTAATTTAAGATGAAATAAGTAGAAAAAGTAAATAAATTAATAAGTAATATTAAGTTTTGAAGTTAATTTTTATATTTATAAAACATATATTCACAAATTAAAATAATTTTTTTTTGGAAAAAATATATAATAAAAATAGAAGTTTCAATTTTTTAACAATTTATAATAGAAACATTTGTTATAAAATTAGAAATTTTGATTTTTAACATGTATTTCATGATTTATCCTCATAATTGAAAGAGCCTTTTTATAGAAAAAGTATAATAAAAGAAAAAGTTTAGTTTTCTAAAGATTCATAATACTAAAAATTCCAAAAAAAATATAATAAAAATAAAAGCTTCAATTATTTAACAATTTATAGTTGAAACATTTGTTATAACATTAGAAATTTCTACTTTTAGTATCTAATTCAAGATTTATCTTCATAATTGGAAAAGTAAAGTAAAAGAAGTTTAGTATTTTAAAGATTTTTAATAGCAACGGTTCTTTTAAAATTAGAAACATTGTTTATGTATTTATTTTGTGAGTAGTTAAAATAACTATTTAGAAGAGATAAAATAGGATTTAGATAGAATTCAAAAATATGTAGAAGTACTACACTACACAATTATTTATATGATAGTTGAAAATGTATATTATATAGTTTTTATGATTGGTGGATAAAATTATGAAAAATAAATAAATAAATAATAGATATGTTGCACAATTTTGTGTTGTAGATAAAATTGAATTTAATCTTAAGAAACAAGCATGATTGATTGGAGGGAAAAGATAGACATGTATGTGAAGGAAATAAAGCATAATTAAATTTTGAGAAGAAAACATGGATTGAAACTAAAAAAATACATTGCAAAATTTTTATGTAGCCAAAAAATAAAAAGACACATTATATAAATGCATACATGAGGTGGATAGGGCTCTCAATTATAATCTATTTTTTTTTGGAAAGTAACAGACACATCATAATTGGTGTATTAGATCTCCCTTTGATTTATTAATTAGGGATTTATCTCTAACATTATCACTAATTTTATATCATTATTCCAACCATGATATTTAAACAGTAAACCTTAGCATAATCTTAATCCCAAACCCTAAAGTATGAATTGAAGGAAAACACACAAAAAATAGAAACTAAATAAACACATTGCAAAAAATCTATGTAGTGAAAAAATAAAAAGATACATTACATAAATGCATACATGAGGTGGATAGATTTCTCAATTATAATCTATTTTTTCTGGAATGTAGTAGACACATCATAATTGGTGTATTAGATCCTCCCCCTTTGATTTATTAATTAGGGGTTTATCGCTAATATTAACACTAATTTTATACATGAATCCAACCATGATATAAACTGTGAACCTTACCATAATCTTAATCCCAAACCTTAATACTGTATCGTCGAAAAATGGAAGCACTTCCTTTTAGGAACAGTTTAGCCCTCCGAGTAGGTGGTTTGGGGTCATGTCAGATGCTTTCATGGGATCTCTAGCTTGGATCTTGTTTTTCCCCTATTCTGCCCCTTTCTCCACCTCTTTCCAGCTTGTTTTTGGCATCCTGACTTGAAACCCTGAGATTCTTGACCTGAGGGTCAAGGTCGACCTTCTGAGTCAAGGTCAAGGTTAACCTTGACCTAGGTCAAGGTCAACCTCAACCTTGAGCTAGGTCAGGGTCGACCTCGACCCTGACCCTGGGTCTAGATTTCAAAATCCAAAAGTTTTCGAATGTCAGGTTTCGAAAAGTTTTATTTCCCACTTCTGGGTCGGCTGTTTCAGATTTCAGAATGGTAAACTCTTAAATTATATTTAATCTAGGTCCATTTATAGGGGTTAAGGTTTAAATGGGAATTTAATTCTCCTATGTCAGCCTCTCTAGAAGTTTGTGCCTTAGACTAGTATAAAAGGAAGCCTTCCTCTCTCATTTCAACCATCGATCAAGTATGAAATCAATCCATCTTTCCATCTCTTTTTCATATCTCCATCAAGTATCAAGTGATCCATTATTCAAAAAAGAATTCTCAAGGAAGCATTCAAGCCATCATCTACATTCAAGCATTCAAGTTCTCCATTGAAGATCAAGGATTCAAGCATTCAAGCCTTTGGAGGGATTTGGTTCAAGCATTCAAGATTCATCATTCAAACCCTAAGTCTATCCATCATGGTGGTGTGATCTTCCTTCAAGATCCTTTGTTCATCTTCAAGATCTATTCACTCTCCCTTCAAGGTGGATTCCAAGCATACAATCATGGAGGTTTTGATTTACATTTGTTAGTGTTGAGTCCAAGATTTCATATCAACATACTTGTTTACATTCCAAATACAATTGCATATCTATTCAATATCATAGCTTCGTTGTTAGATCTACTTATACTACTTGCTAGCATTCTCTATTTCAATTCCTTTTTTAAGGTTGATTCCAAACTGGGGTTTGACCAAGGAAAACCCCTCATCCAAATAATAAAACCCTTTTTCTTGCAAGTACAAGTGTGGGATAGCGAATTGCATATCAGATATGAGTACCCTTTTTGATGAACTTTTAGGATCCACAAATAGATTTTCTATTGGAACAATGCAGGTCAAGGTTGACATAAAGGGGTAAGATTGTGGCCCAAGGTAAGATCTTACCCCTATTTTGGGTCAAGGTTGACCTTTCTCATAAAGATAGAAGGTTTCTGGGTTTTCTCTATTTTTGTGTTTCCAAGCTAGATTCAATTGTAAAATTTCATGAAACTGAGTACATACACCAGAAAATAGTAATTTCCAAATCTGCTCCATTTCAAGATAAGTATTTATGTTTTATTAAGTTTTGTATGTCCACAACATTTTCCACACACCACATCTACATCTATACACACACACATTTAGACATAGATATAAAAATATATCATAGATATATTTTTATATCTTACAAATACCAAAAATAATAATAACTGTGATGAAAATCTAACCCTACTTATAATCCTAATTCAAAACCATAAACCTTAACCCTAACCCCAACCTTGAAGACCATCCCTAAACATAATCCTAACTTGTACCATAATACTAACCATGATATAAACCCTAACTCTAATAATAATTCTAATGATAATCCTAAACTCAAACCCTAATTTTAACACTAACTCTAAATTCAAACCCTAATTTAGAAACCCTAACCATAATACTAACCCTAATCCTAATTAAAATCCTAACTCTAATCATAATAACAACTAATATATGTAAACCCTAACCCCAGTGATAATCTCAATCTTGAATGCTAAAACTTAAACCTAACCATAAACTTGGATCCTAACACTAATCAAAACCCTAACACTAACTATAACCATAACCATAACTATAATAATAACCATGATTTTAACACTTACCCTAACTATGCTCATAACCCTAACCTAAACACTAAATTATAACCAGATTATTAATCATAACCTTAACCATAATACTAAGCATGATGGGTAAGTGCACAAAGATGGGGGACCAAAAATATGTCACTCAACTTTTTCATCCCCAAAAAAGCATATGGTGTGCTCCTTATATGGTGCACACTGTATGTTTCGACATGTCGAGCCTCAATTTTGGCACACCAAGCCTACTTGGCAATAAAAACATGCAAAAAAACCTCTAAATATGATGTGCGCCATATATGGCATGGGCCATATATAGCATGCACCAAATGTAAAAATCCAACATTTCATTGAGAAAATGGTGTTCCATGGAGTTTTGTGTGGTTCTCAAGGTGCTAATTTGGTCTTTAAAGCACCCAAACCCCACGAGGTGTGCTTCCCCTTGACCCCACTGGGGGAGCTACCCCCAGACCCCCACAAGGGGTGCTTCCCCCAAATCCTCATTCAATAGTTTGGGGGGAAACTATGCTCATAAAATTGGGGAAAATTTAACTTCTGGCTCTGATTAGGCTCCATATAAAAACATTAGGGTTTAGGGGAAATAGGGGGACATTGGGGAGAGGTGGGGAAGATGGAAATAAGGAAAAGAGGGAGAGAGATAGGGGCAAAGGAAAAATGATTTAAGGTTGATGGATTATGGTTATAGGTTTGAGAGAGAGAGAGAGAGAGAGAGAGATCTTTGAGAACTTTTTTTTGTGTTCAAGTGTAGGTGATAATTATTTGCTCAAAAACATTGTTTTGAAACTACAAATGATATTTGCTTCTCTTCTGTATCTTGAGGGGTCCTAGAATATATTAGTGTATCCTATGACCCCTTAAGATCTCTTATGACCCCGTAGGACCCCTTAAGATCCATTATTTCTCATTACGACCCCTTACCATACATTAATGGATCCTAGGGGCTCATAGGATACATTAATGGATAATGGGGGTCGTAAGGGGTCCTAAGATATATTCATGTATCCTAGGACCTCTCAGGACCACTTAAGACACCTTAGGACACCTCAACTTATAGTAATGTATCCTATGACCCTTTAGGACCCTCACTACCCATAAATGTTTCCTAGGAGTCCTATAATACATCAATGTATGGTAAGGGGTCTTAAGGGGTCCTAGGATACATTAAGGGTGCTAAGAGATCTTAAGTGGTTCTAATAGGTCCTCAGATATATTAAGGGATCCTAGGATACATAATGGGTGCTAAGGGGTCCCTCTTTCCATTCTCTCCCTCTTCCCCACCTCTCTCTCTCTCCCTTCTCCTCATCTTCCCCCTCTCTTCCCTCTCTCTTTCCCACATTATCTATAGGTTGGGTAGAGATAGAGGGAAAATGGGGAGAAGATATGGTGAGAGGAGAGAGGGTAGAGATTAAAAGAGGATAATTAGGGGGAATAAATAACCTGAGAGGGGGAAAGAGATGAGATAAAGTGAGAAGGGGGAGGGGGGAGAGATGAGGTAGAGAGAGAGGATAATTAGGGCATGGAATAGATGGAGAGAGAGAAAGAGAGAGAGAGAGAGATTAGGGGATGATATGGTGAGAATAGGGAGGGGAGAGAGTGAAAGAGGGTATTCAAGGGGAGATAAATGTGAGAGTGAGAATGAGAGACATGAGGTAAAGATAGATGGTAATAAGGGGGAAAAAATGGTGAGAGGGGGAATGAGATGAGAGAAAGGGAGAAGGGGGATGGGAAGAGATGAGGTAGAGAGAGAAGGGGGAGGTGAAGGGGGATATAGATGAGGTAGATGGAGAAAGAGGATGATTAGGTCCTAGAATAGACAAAGATAGTGATGGGGAAGGAAGGTGGAGAATACACACACACACACACACACACACACATACAGAGAGAGAGGTCTCTCTCTCTCTCTCATATCCCTTGGTCTATCCCCTTAACCTTAAAACATTGGTATAATTTCACCCCAAATTATTAAATGGGGGTTTGGGGGCAGCACTCCAAGTGGGTTCAAGGGGCAATGCCCCTAGCGGGGTAAAGGGGTAGCACCCTTTGCTAGGGTCTGTGGGTAGTGTGTAATGTCCCCATCATTAAATGAATAATAAAAATTATATTTGGGTCCCGATCAATTTAGTTTATCTCGGGCCCATATTTTATTTACTTAGGATAGGTGTAGTTGTTGTCATCGACTCTATTTGTGCACCCTCAGGAGTTTTCTGATAGGTATTTATGTCTGGCATGTAGGATGAAATTTACATGTTGAGATTTGATATTTAATTTGTATTTGCAAATTCCTATTGGGATTAGATATTGCCTACCATTTCGGAGGTTAGAGATCCTCCCTATTTGGTATTTTTAGTTTTAGTGGGATTCAACCCTCAACCTATTCTATTGTTCTCTTAATTGATTCTGGCAGATCTGGAATGCTATATAATCATACTATTATTTTCGGTTGTAAATATTGGTTCCAACATTGTGTCTAGCATTGAAATTCATTTACAAAACAACTTGGTTCAAAACTTGGAAGTGAAAGGATTTGTGTGTATCTAGATGTGTTCCTGCAACATACCGTACAATCCCCTACTTTTCATATGGTCTGAGCAGCAAAACTATACAGTCCTGTATATCGTATGACCTCAAGAATTCATACTGTACAAACTTGTAAGTTGTACGACCTTAGGAAAAATATTGTACAACCCCTCCAAATTGTATGGCCCCAAACACCCACTCACCATACGACCTTCCTCTTATATGGCTTGCATTTTGTCTTCCCACTATATGGTCATTTCATTTACCATAAGCCACTATTGTCTGCACTCCAGTAACAATCATCATATAGACAAGGCATTGCAACACATTACACGGTACATTTTCAGATTAAGAAAGCTCTCTAGGGTTTGGGAACATTATAGTGGTATCAGATTTGGTGTTTTTGCCAACTTGTGGGTAGTCAATGCAAGTTTATACCAGGAAGAGGAGGAGATATCACTCATTTGGTAGAATGGCAGACCCCCAAGATCTTGTCGTTGAAGTCATGACTCTTTTGAGAGAACTCGCTAGGAACCAGACATAAATAAATGACATTCAATGCCTCATGGAAGAGACACTATGAAAATTAGATGAAGGCAATATATATGCTAAAAAAAAGTGACAATTCTATCTCAGGAAGGGCGAACCCCCAAACTGTATGCTCTCAACTGTCAATTTTGACTTTCCATCCACAGGAGCAAGAGCGACACAAAGAGAAACCAAATTTTCAAGAAATGTTGGATCAACTTTAGGAAAATTGGAGGAACATAAATATGGAAGGAGATATATCCTACAAAGATTATGCTGAGATGAGAATGAGATAATCTGTTTGAAACAAGCATGTCTATTATAATGACAATATAAGATGAAAGATTGGCAAGATTAATATGTCATTCTTTGATGGATCTGGATCCATCACAACTTGAGCATGGGTGAAAAAGGTAGACACGTATTATTAGCTCAACCCTATGCTGAAGGATGAGGCCATAAAATTTGTTTTACTACATTTGGAAGGAATAGTCCATGAATGGTGGCATCATGGCATGGTTACTCTCGGTCACGATCAAATAAATTCCTATGATAAATTCATTGAGAGAATGATAAATCATTTTAATAGAAGAGATCCATAATTTAATTTCAAAGAGTTGGCTTAGCTGAAGCAATTTGGAAGAGTCAATGGTTACATAATGGAATTTCAAAGAATGTCTATCTTGGTAGTAAATATTTCAGAAAGATGATTGGTGGTATTATTTATGGATGGGTTGTCAGAACCTTTGAAGGGCCGGGTGAAAAGATTCAACCCCATCACACTCACAGAGGCAATTAATAAGACATGCAACATGGAAACATCCTCTTCTTCTTCCACCAAATATTACTCACAGTGCAAACCACCTCTTGCTCAAAGGAAGAAAGAAAATGGACCCTCACCTAAGAAGCCCCCATTGGATGAGGCAACTTGGCAAGAGCTTAAAAGGAAGAAGCTATGTTTCAACTGTAAGGAGTAATGGGTATTGGGACATCGATGCCTTGGAAAAAATAAATCCATTACATTGAGGTATTGTCCGACAGTGAGGAGGAATGGGCACCAGAAGCCGAAGGGGATGAACAGGAAGCTTCTGGCAAGGTAATCATCAATTGCATAGAAAGTTCAATCAACACACTCTTGAAGAGAGGAGGCACCATTGCTACTCTAAAAAGGACTCTAAGGTGTACTGTATTCTAGGTCTAGGGTACCCTCCAAGGGTAACAGGTTGTCGTCATGCTTGATAGTGGAGCCACACTCAATTTCATTAACTCATCATTGGTGAGCCAGTGGAGTTTTTGTATAGAGGAACACCAAGGATTTGAAATCAAGGTGGTGGGAGGAAAAATATTAAAATGCACCCATCTGGTTCCACAATTGAGCATCACCATGGGAAACCACACAGTGATAGATGATTACTTCGTGGTCAATCTAGATGACATGGAAGTCATTTTGGGCATTTAGTGGATGGAAACATTGGATGAATACACACAAAGTTTCGAATGAATAGGTTTCTCCTTCAAGGTGAATGGAAAGAATATTATGCTAAGAGGGATTTCGAATGGAGGACCAAAGGAAATTTTAGCCCAATGGATGGAAGCAATCTTTAGACACAATGACGTGGTCTGGGTCGCACATTATTTTGCCTCACCAGAACCTAGACAAGGAAAAAGAGTTGACTACTAGGATGAGGAGCTTCAAATAGTTTTGGATAGACATCACCAAGTCTTCACCTACATACCACCACACTGTGGGTTTGAACATACCATTGAGATGGAAATTGGCACCAAACCGGTTATCACTGTGCCATACTGCCACCCTAAGAGGCTTAAAGATGAGATTGAAAAAACAATACAGGAACTTCTTGACAAAGGTTGTATTAGGCCCAGCTCTAGTCCTTTTGCATCATCATTAGTTCTGGTTAGAAAGAAGGACAAAACATTGCATTTGTATATAGACTACCACACGCTGAACAAAAAGACCATCAAGAATAAGTATCTGATTCCCAAGATTGATGAGTTGCTGGATGAGTTACACGACACAGTCTATTTCTCCAAAATAGACCTCCATTGGGGGTATCACCAAATCTTCATGAGAGAAAAAGATGTGGATAAAATAGCATTCTATTGTCATTATGGACATTATAAATTTTTGGTCATGTCGATCAGATTGACCAATGTGGAAGCTACATTCCAATCTTGCATGAACCAAATTTTTAACAAACATCTATGCAAGTTCCTATTGGTATCCTTTGATGATATACTAATCTAAAATAATACATGGGAGGAGAACTTAAGGCATTTGGAAGAAGTGCTCAAGATTATGGAGTCACAACTGTTGTTCACCAAAAGATCCAAATATGAATTCAGGATGATAGAGATATTATATTTAGGGCACATTGTTAGTAGTTGAGGAGTTCAAGTACATCAAGAGAAGATTTAGGCTATGTTGTATTGGCCACCTCTGAAAAATATTTGGGAACTACATGGGTTCTTTGGGTTTTGTAGTTACTATAGACGGTTCATGAAGGGTTTCTCATAGCTCAGCATGCCACTCACCAATCTGACAAAGAAGGGGTCTTTCTAGTGGAGTGAATGGGAACATCAAACATTTAAAAGGCTCAAGGAGGCTATGAGTTCTTTTTTGGTTCTTGCACTTCTTGATTTCACTCGGCCTTTCATCCTGGAGTGTGACACCTCCAAAGAGGGTATCGGGGTCGTGTTGATGCAGGACCGCAACCCAATTACTTTCAAAAGTCAAAAGCTCTTAGGGACCGAAAGGTTGTATTCCATATATGAAAAATAAATGCTCTCCATCATGCATGCCCTGACAAAATTCTAGCAGTACCTCGTTGGAGCCAAGTTCATCATCTATATAGATCACAACAACCTCAGACATTTTCTGGAACAAAGGGAATTGAACAAATGACAAAAGCAATGGGTAAGTAAAGTGTAGGCTTTTGACTTTAACATTGAGTATGTAAAAGGAAAAAATAATGTGGTGGTCAACGCATTATCAAGAAGACCTGCCATATGTTCCTTATCTCAGATCTCAATGGATTGGAGGGCACATTTTTTGGTTGAATATTCCAAGAAAACTTTCGCATGCCAACTACTAGATGAAGAAGTATAGGATGACAGGTATAAGGTGGTTGATGATATTATTTTCTAAAAAGGAAGAATTTATCTAGTACCTAAATCCAAATTGAAGGAGAAAATATTGAAAGAGATGCACAACTCGCCTTTAGCCAAGAATCATAGATACTTGAAGACCTAAAGTCAGATCGGAGAAAGGTTTTCATGAAAGGTCCTAAAGAATGATATAGTATAGTACATCTAGGAATGCACTACCTATCAAAAAAATAAATTTGAACACACTCTGCTAGTGGGTTTACTTCAACCATTACCGATTCCGAAGAAAAAGTGGGAAAACATCTCAATAGATTTCATCTCTGGGCTCCCTAAGGCACAAGGGAAGGACCACATCTTTGCAGCAATTGATAGATTAACCAAGTATGAACATTTATTTGATGTTTCAGTGGAGTATCTAGCCTCACAGATGGCAGACTTATTCTTCCTGGAGGTGTTCTTCCTGCACGGACTCCCTCGAAACATAGTTAGTGACAGAGATGGCCGCTTCCTCAGTACTTTTTGGAAAGAATTATTTTGAATAGCAGGAATGGATTTATCACCAAGAACTACTTATCACCCCCAGACTGATGGACAAACAAAGATTGTGAACAAATGGCTAGAAGGTTACCTCATAAACTATGTTTCTACACAATAGAGAGCATGGATCAAATGGTTACATCTGGGAGAGTATTGTTACAATACCACCTACCACATGTCCATTGGGATGGAGCCCTTTAAATATTTGTATAGATATGAACCCCCTTCATTCGTGGACTTGGCTCTAGGTGATAGTCACATGTCAAAGGCCAAAGACTAGCTGTAGGAGGGAATAGATATTTTAATGTCCCTTAAGGAAAATCTTCAATTGGCTCATAATCAATAGAAAATTAATGTTGACAAGCATCAGACTGAGAGAAGTTTTGATGTCAAGGATTTGGTATACCTCCAACTTCAACCGTATAGATAGTCCTCTCTAAAGGCCTCCAAGAAGGAGAAGTTGAGGTCACACTTCTATGGACCCTACCGTGTGACCAGGAGAGTGGGAGAGGTTGCATACGAATTGGATCTACCTAAGGGAAGTTGAATCCACAATGTCTTTCACATTTCTTTCCTGAAGAAAGTCGTGGGTCAACACATCATGGTCTCCACAGACCTGCCACCCCTTTATGATGGAGGGAAGTTAGTATTGGAACCAGCAAAAATCATTGACATTCAGGAGAAAAGATTAAGGACACACACGGTCAAATAATTTCTTATGCGCTCGAAGGATCTACCACTAAAAGATGCCACTTGGGAAGGTGAAGAGATTCTGGAACACCCTAGCCTGAAATTTCTTGAGAAAAGAAATTATTGGGATGGGAGGACTATAATGTCCCCATCATTAAATGAATTAAAAAATTGTATTTGGGTTTGGATCAATTTAGTTTATCTCGGGCCCATATTTTATTTGTTTAGTGTAGGTGTATTTTTTTCCATTGGCTCTATTTGTGCACCCTCAGGAGTTTTCCGATGGGTATTTATGTCCGACGTGTAGGATGAAATTTACATGTTGAGATTTGATATTTTATTTGTATTTGTGAATTCCTATTGGGATTTTTTTGTCTACCATTTGGAGGTGAGAGATCCTTCCTATTTGGTATTGGATTTTTAGTGGGATTCAACCCTCACCCTATTATGTTGTTCTCTTGTTTAGTTTTGGCAGATCTGGAATGCTATATAATCATACTATTATTTATGTTTGCAAATACTAGTTCCAATACTATGTCGACCATTGAAATTCATTTACAAAATAACTTGGTTCAAAACCTAAAAGTAAAAGGATTTGTGCATATTTGGATGCATTCCTACAACATACTATACGGTCCCCTACTTTCCGTATGACATGAGTAGCAATACTATACAACCTCAAGTAATCATACTGTATGACCCTGTATGTCTTATGGCCTCAGGCAAAATACTGTGTGGTCCCTCCAAAATGTATGGCCCCAAACACCCACTCACAGGACCGCCTATGTTTTGTCTTCCCACCGTATAGTTATTTTCTTTATCATACACCACTATTGCCACTACTCTAGGAATAATTGTCATATGGACAAGGCACTGTGACACATTGCATAGTACATTTTGGAGTAAGAAATTTTGCCAAGGTTTGGGAACATTACACAATGCATGTTGCTAAGATCAAATTAGCACCTTGATAACCGCACAAAACTCCATGGTGCACACCTTTTTCTCAATGAATGTTGGATTTTTACATTTGGCGCATGCCATATGCCATATTTAGAATTTTTTTAAATGTTTTTATTGTCAAATAGGGAACATGCCAAATAGGGCATGCACCCTTTTTGGCATGCACCCTTTTAATTGCATTGGAATCCACCAAGCCTAAGGCTTTGATTTTCCTCAGGCATCCAACCCAAAGGCTTGGAGGATTCAAATAGGCCTGAGATGTGTTTTCCAACAAACATATAAAAAATTCATATTTTTTCATGTGTGCTCCCCATCAAGTTTGCATGTGGTTTAACAACAAAAAAATCAAACGACATGATGTTCTTGATCTCTCTATTAGCTATCTAACCATATTATTTATTTTGAATTCTGATTATTTTAAGCTTTTCATCTCTAATTTCTTTTATAAGTATGTTTGATTTTTGTCAAAAACCAACGTGTAGTATTTTGGGCTTAGATTTTGTCTCATTCATCAAATTTTGAAATAAGTTACTTTTTAAAAAACTAGACTCCATTCTACACACTTTTTAAAAAATAATAAGTTTTGATTTTTTATTAGTTTTCAATTATTTCTAGGGGAGCACACACAAATTTCATGTTTTCATAATGTTTCCACTTCAAAATTCAAGATAAAATATGTGGTGTTAGCTAACTTCTCACCGGAGTAATTAAAAAATTTCAAAAAAAAAGTTAACATTTTAGGGGGAGCACCTAGATGTTATGTTCTATTTTTTCACAAAAAACATGACCACTTTTTTGTGCTCTCCCTTTTTGAGGGCCTTAATCTCCACCACTTTCAAAATTGATTAGTATCTTAGAAACTAGATTAAGAGTACTATAACTCTTGTTCTTATCACATCTTGAAATTTTAAGTCTACCTATCTTCAAATTCTATTTGAAGTTCAGAGTTTTCTGATTTTAGGAAAAAAGTGGCATCTTCTACCCCTTTTTTGGTCCCCCATCTTTGTGTAGTTACCCTAAGGTAAAGCCTAATCTTAACCTTAACACTAATCCTAAGTCCTAAATCTAATCAAAAGTATAATCCTAACCATATTACTAACCATAATGTAAACCCTTACCCTAGCCATAATTGTAACCCTTAACCTTAAATCCTAATCCCAATCTTAATTCTAACAATAATTCAAACCCTCACCCTAACCCAAAAATTAATCCCTAATCCTAAACAAGATCATAACCCAAACCCTAAATCTAACTCTAACACTAACAATGACATAAAACTAAAATCATACCCTAACCTTAATGATAACACTAAGCATGATGTAAACCCTAACCCTAACCATAATCCTAACTATAATATTGATCTTAAACCATAAAACATAACCTTAACTCTAACCATAATTTATCCTAACCCTGATAAAAGTCATAACTCTTACCAACATAGTAACCAAGATCTAAACCCTAACCCTGATAATAATCTTAATTTTAAACCCTAATCCATAATTCTAAGCATAAGCCTACTACAAGTATTAACCCTAACCTTAATACTAATTATGATGTAAACCCATACCCTAACCCTAATCCTAACCCTAACTTTAAATCCTAACTCTAATGACCACTCTAAGGCCCCATTTGGTTGCAGGAATTGAGGTAGAATTGGCATTATTTAATTTGGAATTTGATCAATCCCTAGTTTGGTAGTGCAAAGAGGAATTGGAAGAGGGAGATGTATATGCTCATTTTGACCTAAAATGAGCATATACATCTTCCACTCAAAAAGGTGGAATTGGAATTACATCTCCCAATTCCATTTTTTTCAACCCCCATTTTGAAAGAACTTTAGGTCCATGCAACAATATTTAACATTTTAAGTCTGTATGATTTATTCATTGTAACATTTTTCCCCAAAGCATTTGTACAGACTTCAAACTCTATTGGTTTTCTATGGAACGACTATGGGTTTTTCGTTGGAACTTTTCTGCTGATGTGTTGGGTTTTATGTTGAGAGGATGACTGACATGTATGTTCTCTGTCTGCTCCATTGTATTCAGCCATATTTCTTGAAGCAATTTGTTTAACATATTATGCACTTTGTTTGAGTCTGTACATTGTGTGTGCTTCTCTACAAGAGTATTTCTAGTGCCAATATTTATCTAATATAAATTTCGCCAGCTACCATGTCTTGATGAATCTCTATTATGATCCAAACATCTTGTTTACTGCCTGTGATATAAAATTGATATTTGGTGCATGAGGGTTGTGAGGTTTGATATTACACTCATTGTATAAGCATCAAATTTTCTTCAGAGGTATTGTCAGTGCAGGATCAAAATTATCTGCTTTGAATCACCCCGCCAACAATAGAATAGAGTTCCACCCATAATTAACAACTTATTAGAGGGGGGATGGGGGGTTATAAGGGATCCAACCTTCGTAGGGCATTCCTTTTGGGTTTCTTCAATGAATCAATGAACCAAAATGTGCCATTGCGATGAGCAGGGATCGAGCCAAAGACTTTTTCCAATTGAGTGACTCTATTCACCTCTTCCTAAGGGTTTGGACTACCTATAAAATGGGAGGGCTTCCCTCTATCTCCTCAACTTACAGAACATACACCACTGAGAATTGTAACAATCCAACCTTAATAAAGAGATGTTAAAGTAGTTCATAAGAATTATATTTTCATTAATGCATTGCATGTCTGTTTATCATGACATAAGAAATGAGAATGTTGGTTCCATGCCAACACTTGCATCTGCTTTAAATTTTCAGAAGTCTCTTTAACACATCAAATTTGTTTCTAAATATGTTTTAGAAATATTTTGTAAGGGCACTACTCATAGTAATCTGACATCTAAATTACAAAAAATAAACCAGATACCTGGTATTTTTAGATCTTCAAATGAAAATGCTATATGTGCTTGCTCATCTTTGAAAGCTTCAAGATGCTCATTATTTTCTATTTCTCTTCTGAGAAGAGACACTATTATCATGATGCTTTTCTTCTATATTCCATTTGTATGAATAATACCTTCATGAAATTAGTTTTCAAAGATTCAATTCAAATTAAGCTAATTTAACATTAAAAAGCTATTGAATTGAAAGCTCAAAATAATAAACTGTTAAAATGATGTAGAACAATAGAGAGAGGGGGTAAATCAGTTATTCTTAGTTCTAGATGTACCAATTGAACTTTCTAGCTCTTCAACAAACTCAGATCTAATCAACAATTCAAATCGGTCTCTATAGCATATCAGAAACATATAACATGCAGTACACTGTCCAAAAGTAATTAACTTGCAGAATATAAAACTTTCAACAACATCCACATCAAAATAATTCACACAAGTATAACACTAGGATTTATAGTAGAAACCCAATTTGGAAAAAAACACTTTGTAATATGCTACTAATTTTCACTCTTTTGAAGTGAGCTCTGTGAAAAGACAACCCTGTTAAAGGTTTACATACACACTATTAGGTGTGACCCTGTTAAAGGATTTAAAACACTCTGTCAAAAGTGGCCTGGTTAGAGGACTTAAGAACATTCTATTATATTTTCACCTTGATTATAAAAGGATTTATACAATGACTATTATGTCAACCTTCATTAAAGGATTTAGACTGATACAATGATTAGAAAGTAACAATAGCTTCTGATCTAAAAAACATACAACTCACTTTGCAAATACAAATCCACTTCACACATATATGTTGATTTACTAATTGACCTTCATTTCCATCTCCATCTAATTTGCACGAAATTTTCTTCAAGAAATCACAACTCTGTTTAGCTCCTTCACAATTTCACCTTCAACCTTCTGCTTAGACTTATTAGTCAATAACATCAGCCTCTTCTTCTCTTTCTGTAACCTCACAATTAGGTTTTCCTTTATACCTCTTTGATCAAGTAGATGAATCTTTTGTTGCTTAATCTCCTCTGTAGATCTTATTTTTAGGTCAAATTCATTGAATCCTTCCATCATTATGTTCTTCATCTTTTCCTTCTAGATACATCTCAACAAGCATTCATTAGAGACAACTCTATAATGAGAATTTAAATGCCAAATGGTGGATTTGAAGCCTATCTTTGCTCAAAATATGCTAAAATGCTTAAAAACTATGCTTTCAAATTAAATTGAATATAATAAGGATGCAATTCTAAATGAGAGTGGATCCTTTTCTCCTAAATTTTGGCCTCTATTTATAGATTTTACTAGGCTTGGGGGGTGGATTAAGTTTAACCATGATCAAATTTGGGTCAAGTTGATGGTTTCAAATGTTGAGACAATTTAAATATTTTGTCCTCAAAGCTTGGGACAATGAGATAAAATGAGTGGTCAAGATTCATTCTCAAGATGAGTGATTGAGAATCAATTTAGCTTTGATCCATGTGAGCTTCGTTCTCAATTCTTATTGGTTGATTTAATTCCTTCACATGTGGTAGGTGAGAAATTTTAAAAATTAATTAATTTAATTTCCTTAGCCACGTGTACCCCTTGAATGGGTTAGATTTTATTTAATTTAATTATATAATTAATTTGATTAATTGCATAATTAAATGATCAATTTGATTTTAATTAGTCCTCTTTGACTTTGATTTCAATTAATTTTTTTGATTTTTCTTTGATTGCTCACTTAGATTATCTTGACTATTTTCAGGTGTCTACAAATGCCCCTCTTTGAATCAATGTGTGAAGCACATTGGTTCAAAGAATGTCCGATGTCTGATTAACTGATACCCGATTCGATCTTGATGATGTAGATTCTCTAGTGAAACCCTGATTGATTGATGATGTAGATGCTCGTTGTGATGATGGATTCTGGATACGATGCTTGATCTGAAAAAATTCATTGATTTTGATGCCCCACTAATGAATTCAATTTTTTTGACATTTGATCTCTTATTTGAAACAATATCTCTGATTTTTCTTTGATGATGATATGATTAAATGCCCCCTTGGAAATGAAATAGAATGTGATTTGATGAAAAATATACTCTGCGATCGTCCTTTAACAACTTTGCATTCACTTCAATTTCATTTCTGATAATGATGATTAATTAAGAATGCCCCTGATTCAAAAAATTTAGTGATAAATTTTGACCCTGGGTCAAATTTTCTGCTAAACAAACCTTTTTAGGTCAAAAGGCTATATATATGGGTAAAAGGGTCATTTTTACTATTCATTTTCACTTTTACGTGGTCCTTTGACTTTTCATTTTTCCTTTCCTTGAAATTAGTGATGGTGGTCCCCATTCAAGAGCATCAGTTCGAGCAAGGTCAAAGATATCAACGTCCACCTAAGTAAGAACCTCCAGTAAGTATCTTGATCTATTTATTTTGTTAATTTTGTCATTTAATTGCAAAATTTTTGGATTTTTAGGTGTCATCAAGTTTTGTTTTTGCTAATTTAATAAAATAGCGCGTATGATAATTTTAATAACACATACAAAATTATTTTAGTGCATCTATGTCGTGAAATAAAATGTATAAATGATGAAATGATGTGTGCAAGATGATGCCCTAGGTATGCTTCAGCGCGTAAGATATATCAAATAGCACGTAGGATTAAGTCAACACGATTTAATATTTTAATAGCCCGTACACTGATTTAAAATAGCATTTTCAAAATTAAATGGCACTTCAAAGTTGTTTTGGCGCGTATGATAAAAAAATAGTAGCATGTATAAGTTTTAGCACATATAACCTGTTAAATGACCCATGGCTGAATTTTTACAAATTTTACCCGATTGATAAACTTGTCCAATTTGATTGATTTTCACGATTGATCATTGAATGAAAATGATTGATCCTGTGATGACGATAAGTGGTTTGATGTCAATTTTGTTCATGTTTGATGAATATTGATTGTCAATCCTAGTTGATTGGTTTGATTTTTTTTGTCTTCTCTGATTAGAATTAGGAAAATGATGATGACGATGATGATGTTGATAGGATATTTTATTTGATTGACCTATAATGATTCACTTTAGATGATTGATTATTGATATGATGTCACTTGACTCAATAGGTTCACCTTTATAAATTATACATCCAAGATTTGTATTTGTGGCCATTAGATATGGTCGATGATTTAAGTGCTCATGAGCGACGATGATTGGCTATTACAGGTTGATATTCCTTTTGGACATGTCTCGATTCTACATGAATCGGGGTCTTCTCACAGCTATGGTGGAGTGGTGACACTCTGACCATAATACCTTTCATTTACCGATGGGTGAGATGACGATCACCCTTGAGGATGTATATCAGTTTCTGCATATTCCTACTCATGGTGATATTTTCTATTATGATCAGGTGTATGATGGGCCAATCTACAGATGTTTATTTAGAGATACGACCATCGGTGATGAGAGGATTCCATGCGATCAATTGTCTCTTTTCTTGTTCTTCCTACTATTTTGGGTGTTTTGATCATTGGATTCCTATAGTCAGATCAAAGAGGTCACAGATTCATCATGGGTTGGGGCAGGATCCTGGAGAATATGATTACACAACCATGTCATTTTGCTTGGGGTTAATGCGTTCTTGCATAGTTGTATCATGAGTTGCATCACGTTGTCTATCAACATGGTGCAAATTTATTTGTTGATGTGATTTTATTATAGCTTTGGACTTGGGAGTATATTCCTATCAACATGCATGTTCCAGCTTGCGCTAGAGATCTTGTATGGTCGTTTGCTTATATCTATGAGGGTATTATTTTCCAGTCTCATCTGGACAAGGTTAATTACTAGCACTGCATAATAGATGATCTTGATGAGGTCACACAGAGACCTTACATTGGATCTGAGGCTTGGAGAGAGGATGACTCAAAGTTTCCTTTTATGATGATGCCTCGATGGATGATTGGCCAAAATCCTCTGGTTATTGAGAGATTCTGCTTTCATAGGGTACTCAGTCAGTTTTTCAAATATAGGGTATACCACAAGGTTTGGTTTTATATGCATAGGTACAGGCTGAGAGATCATTGTCAGGTCCTCATATTGATTATCGCGTAGCTCGAGATGGATTCCATGGTTTATCTCACTTGGATTGGGACATGAGAGATCATATTGTTGATGTAGAGATGATAGATGATTATTCTCAGTGGTTCAGTCAACATCCTTTCCCTCATTTTATTGATCATGCAGAGCTTGTTCCAAATATTGATGACAGATCCGATGATTATGATGCTGATGGTGATGGTGATGGTGATGGTGATGGTGATGGTGATGGTGATGGTGATGGTGATGATGATGATGATGATGATGATGATGATGATGATGATGATGATGATGATGATGATGATGATGATGATGATGATGATGATGATGATGGAGGGGGTGGATCTGGGAGAGGGAGGAGAGGGAGGAGAGATGGGAGAGATAGGAGAGGTGGGAAGATTGATATACAGGTTGTTGTCCATGTACCTATCAAAGGTGGTGGTGTGAGGATGCGAGGAGGAAGAGTGAGGATGAGAGGAGGAGCAGCAAGATCTCATCATCAGGTTAGAGTTGCAAGTTGGGGTTAGCATAGGCCATAGGCAGTTAGACAAGTTCCACATCTACAGGTTGCCCCAGTTCCACCAATTCCACCAGTATAGGTAGTACATGCACCTGATACCTTGGTTTAGGTTGCACGATCATTGCAAGCTGGTATGATAGATATGAGGGGTCAGATGGATCAGTTTAGTGATATGATGCAGACTTTTATGGATTTTATGGATCAGCATGGAACACAACCTAGTTCTAGCAATGATCTAGGTACAGATATAGATGGTCCAAGTATAGGTGTGGGTGGTTTAGATACAGGTGCAAATGGTACTAGTTGAGTGTTGATTTTCTAAACTTTGATGTATCATATCTATCATATTGATCAAGACATGTATTGATTTTTTTATGGACTTTGATAGACATTTGATGGACTCTCTTTACTTTGGATGTCATTATATGTTGGACATTGATTTTATGATGATATGCAGTTCTACATGCTCTTATCTATATTTTTGTATTTTTTTGATGTAAAATGTTATGGATGCATTTACTTTACTTTCTTTGGATGGATGTCTTATATATGACATAGCTTAGATTAATGCAAAATGAAGGAATGTGTTTATTTTAATGCTTTAATGATTAATAATTTTACTTATTTTATTTGGTAATGTTTAATGTTTAATCTATGATGCAATTATATGATAATGAAATGAAATGATTAATTATTAATGTTTAATAGACCTTATAATGCAGTTTAATGCTAGTAATGAATGCAACTTAACAATGAAAGAACCTTGATAATGATTACAACTTAATAATGATTAATGAACTTAATGAATCTAATAATGCAACTAATTATTAATGGATAATGATTAATGAATGATGGAATTAATATAATAATGTAACTTATGCAATTTACTTAATGAATGCAATGAAACTAATATTTTTTATTTTGTCCAACATATTCGATCGAGTAAAAGAATGATGAACCCTTTTTCCTTTCCTTAAATTTACCCCCTTTTTCTTTTTGTGTTTTAAGAAAAAGGATCCACATGCAAACTAACATGCAATTAATCTAAAATGATTGCACCTAGCTATCTCTATTCAACAAATTAAGGATGCTATTTTTATCATTGAGATTTTTGAAACTGAAACTGGTACAATCCTCACTGGTTTAGTCATGATGATAGGAAGATTTTGAATTGTGCACATGAATCTGGTACAACTCTCACTGGTTAGATTTTCAACTGTGATAGTCTGAATACCGCTTTTGTCAGATTCAATACTGCAAGTAGATTTTGGCATTAAGATGTGGAATAAAAATGGCCAAGGTATCTTGTTGCGTAAACAGATAGAGATTTAAGTGCCTCCATAAGTACATGTCCTCGATGATTCTTTGATGATCATGTCATTAGATGGATGATACATACTTTGAAGCTTAAATCTTTAAGACAGTCATGCAGAAATCAAGAAAATACAATGCTTTTATCATCACTCTTCAAGTCTGAGACTTCATCGATTTGCTAAAAAGTCATGATTTCACCAATCAAGTAACACTTACAAAAAAAATTTGACATTGTTTTTCAAATCCATATTTCAAGTAGGACTTCATCCATTTCAATATTTGTTTGTTCTTTTTAATCTTGATAAAGATAAGGTCATGTGAAATCAAGGATCAAAGTGTTAATAGTTTATAAGCTCAATATTTGGATTAGGATTTGAATTGAAAGTCTAAGTGTCACGCTTGTGATTAGATGCATTGATTTATGTCAAATGGCACCTATTTACCAAGTTTTCATTGTTTGAATTTATTACTCTTTTTCTCTTTTATATTCATATTTTTTTCTACCAAGGCGCCTGTTTGCTAGGTTTTCACCAAGACCCTTTTCTCTTTTTCAATTTTTTTGTATTATCAAGGCACCTATTTGATAGGTTTTCACTAAGATAGTAATTTTTTCCAGGATCCATTTTTTAATGTTTTTACTTTCTTCATGCTCAAATTTCCACTATTTTTTATTTCTTCAAGACCTTTTTTTTTTGGTTTTTGGAATTTCTTTCTTTTTTTATTTTTTTCTTCTTTTCTTAGGATCAATTTATCAATGTAATTGGATTTCCTCAGCCTCAATTTTTGCTGTAAAAAGTTGATATGATGCTATCTCATCTAATATTCTGATACGCTTTCCCACTTAGACTCTTTCAATTTCTTTAGGTATATAACTTCTTCAAGTGTATGTTATTAATAGGTTATTGCAATTCTTCTCCATCACAATCAGATAATTTGTATGTCCCTATTCCAAAGGAGGATGTAATAATGAAAGGTCCTAACCAATTTTCTTCCCATTTTCCTTTCTTTTCTCTTTCCACCCGATTCTTAGGATTTTCTCTTAATACAAGGTCACCTACTTGAAATTCCCTTGGATTGATGTGTTTTTTGTAGTTTCTTGACATTCTATTTTTATACACCTTGAGATGATCATATAATTGTTGTTGCCACTACTCAAGTAACTCTAACTACTAGTACATTTGACCTCATTTTTCTACTAAAATTTTTGACCATCAATTAAAAAGGTTTTAGGTTGGTCGGATTATAGAAGGAAAACTTTGGTTTTTTTTTAATCTATGCCCATGTTGGTCGAACATTCAACCAATACCATGTAGGTCAAAATTTTGAAAAACACGGGCATAACTTTAAAAAGAAAAAAGATTTCATATCTCATTTCATTATTTGGTTTTAACTTGGAGCACACGAAGGAGGAGTGCCCGCAAGGGCTTTAACTATTATTTGGTGAGAGTTTTAGGAGGACCGCATGTGAGGGTTGCCACTCTGATTTGGTGTAAAAGGAGGACCACCTGCGAGGGTTTGACTATTATTTGGAATAAAAGGAGGACCACTTGTGAGGGTTGACACTATTATTTTGGTGTAAAAGGAGGACCTCCTGTGAGGGTTTCCACTATTATTTGGTGTAAAAGGAGGACCACCTATAAGGATTTCCTTACTCTGCATTTGTTTGGCATTTTTTTATGCTTCTATGCTATTGGTACTTGTTGTTAGAATAACTGAGAGGGGGGTGAATCAGTTATCTAGTGTCCCAAAACAAAATGTATAATTCAAAACAATTTCTTCAATTTATGCTCGTCGGTAAACAATAATAACTCTCACTATCTGTGCTTTTACCGATTACCAGTCTAATGCTAAAATAGTTTACCGATCAAATCTAACATGTAACATGTAAAGAATGATAACAAACAAATATCACAATCAACACATAACACAAGAGATTTAATGTGGAAACCCTGTAAAGGGAAAAACCACTTGGGACTGACAACCCAAAATTGTTCACTCTTCTGAAGTGAGGTAGGTTAAGACCCAACCCTGTTAAAGGTTACAAACACACTGTCAGGTGTGACCTTGTTAGAGGATTTTAGACTAGAATTTATCGTCCAACCAGCATTCACTATGGGGTTGACAAGATAACAATGTTCATTCTAAGAATGATACATCATAAGACTTTCAGAGTCCACTCGGTTAAGAGATTTTGACTGTATACAATGGTTAAATATGTAATAGTAAATGACCTGCCCTAATACAACTTCAATTGCCGATTACAGATCAATATTTAGTCCATACAAATCCTTCTGATTAATAATTCACTTCAAATTCAATATTGTAGCAACTTACTATCCATTGGTAATTTCTCTTTGTAGCTCAGTAATTATTCTGTAGCTTGGTTCTTACTAACCAGTATGATCAGAATACATGAAAACCTTGTTCATGTGATATTCCTGTAGCTTCTTCTTCTTACGACATTTTTCATAAAGAAAATTTGTTCTCTTATATAGACGAGTAAATTGTTTTCTTCTCCACCATCAGATTTTGCCGCTTAACCTCATTCATAGATTTTGTCGCTTAAAAATTTCTTGGTACTTGTGTCAATAACATGTTTCAATCTTTTTTGTTAGATCTCCTTTGAATTTTGTTAGCCGTCGATCTGTGTAACAAACATTATCTGTTACCTCGATGTTATACTCTTGCCAGCTCATGAATCTTTATCGGCTAAGCTAATCATTTAATACATTTTGTTCTACTCAGTTAACAAAGAAATGTGTCAGTGAACACTACTTGGTTAATACTGTGATCGGTATACATTACACTCCGTGGGTGTATACTAGAAATGCTTCATTTATCGACAACAGTGCTTTGTGTCTTTCAGCTCTATACTTCATCATAGATGAATGCAACATAATAAAGTCAATATCATCAAGTCATAGACTCATCAACAAGTTACTCAATGTGTTCCTTATCCTCATCTATCATGTACATCTTTCCTCATGTAGATTTCTCTATTCTTCATCTCTTTCACCTTTCTTTAGATGTCTTGGTATAGTAACTTACAAGATAAGTGATGTCAAACCAATTGACATCAATGACAACATAATACTGATTTAATCATATTACATATCTAATCATCAACTCCTCAGTGATCTTTAATCATAGATTATTCAATCAAATTCCAAATCAGTTGTAGTCCAACAATCTCTCCCTTTGGCATTGATGGCAACTCAAGTAATATGAAATGTACCATACACATACCAAACATACATTCTACAACTTTGTGAACAAATGTTGTAATTTGAATAGACTTAATATGTTTAATCACTATGTTACTGAACCAACATTAAATAATACAGCTTTAATATTTGGCAGTTGTGATTTTTTCAGTTCTCTTGTTCCTACTTCTGTTCTCTGTAACTGATCTTCAATACTTTGTCTCATTGTCTCTCCCTTAGATCATTCTCATCGGTGCTTGTTCTATTTCATATATTTTTTATCTCTCCCCTTTAAATTTCATATTTGTATATCTCTCCCTTTAACAGCAATGCCAAAGAAACAAATGAACAAACAATTCTGTCTTCCTCTGTATCTCTGAATACTGATATTCCAATCAGTTCAAGTTCACAAACTTAATCACAACCTTGAACATGATTCAAAGTGTGAACTATGCTACATCAACATGAATGATCTTCTGACAAAAGTAGGCTGATGCAACAACCAGATCATCTTAGTGACCGATAGATAGGGGACAGACCCCAAGTCTAGTCCTCAAGTATTCAAATGTGTCCTTCGGTAGGGGCTTTGTAAAAATATCTACAAGTTGTTCTTTGGATGTAACAAATTCTAACTTTACTTGCTTCTCTTGCACTTGTTCTCTTAAGTAATGATACTTAATAGATATATGCTTTGTCTTAGAGTGCATCATGAGATTCTTTGAAATATTAATAGCACTAGTGTTGTCACAGTATATAATCACCAGGTCAGTGATTACCTCATTCATTCCTTCCAACACTTGTTTGATATATGCAATGTTTGAACAATTAGTAGCAGCAGCAACATATTCTACTTCAGCTGTAGACTGAGAAATACAAGCCTGCTTTTTACTTGTCTAGGTTACAAGTCTTTCACCAAAGAAAAATGCTCCTTCGGTGGTGCTTTTTCTATCGTCCACATTTCCAGCCCAATCAGCATCAGTGTAAACTTTCAGTTCAAACTTCCCTTCCTTAGGATACCATAATCCAAAATTTCTCTATTTTCTTCAAGTATCTTAAGATCCTTTTTGTAGCTATCATGTGTGATTCTCTAGGATTAGTAGAAAATCTTGCAACAATTCCCACAACATGTGCTATATCTGGTCTACTGTGAACTACATACATTAACTTACCAATCATGGATCGGTAGAGTGTCTGGTTCACCTCGGTAGTTTCATCTTCCTTTGTCAATTTGCATCTAGTAGCCATTGGTGTTCCTACAGGTTTAGCATCTTCCATGCCAAATTTCTTAAGTACTTCCTTTATGTATTTAGATTGTGTGATGAATATCCATCATTCTGTTGAATCACTTGTAGTCCAAGAAAGAACTTAATCTCTCCGAACATAGACATTTCAAATTCCTTTTGCATTTCATCAGAAAATGCCTTGCAGACAAGATCTGAGCCTCCAAAAATAATGTCATCAACAAATATTTCAACAATGATAATAGTATCATCAGTATCACCTTTCACATATAGATTGTTGTTTTCACTTGTTCTAACAAATCCAATACTTAACAAGTAAGTATGCAGTCTTTCATACCATGCTCTCGGTGCTTGCTTCAATCCATATAATGCTTTATGTAGTCTACATACCATGTCTTTATTGTTGGGATCAACAAATCCTCCAGGTTGTTCAATGTAGACCTCTTCTTCAAGTATATCATTCAAAAATGCTGACTTCACATCCATTTGATAGACTTTGAATTTCTTATGTGCAACATATGCAAGTAGCATTCTAAATCCTTCTAATCTAGCAATAGGTGCAAATGTTTCATCATAGTCAATGCCTTCTTCCTGTGCATATCCCTTGCATACCAATCTAGCTTTATTTCTTGTGACTTCACCATTTTCATTTAATTTATTCTTGTATATCCACTTAGTACCGATAACATTCTTATCTTTTGGTCAGGGTACTAAGGACTAGGTTTTGTTCTTCTCTATTTTCTCTATTTCCTCCTTCATTGCATTAACCCATTCTTTATTCTCTAATGCAACTTTTTCAATTTTAGGTTCAAATTCCCAAATTAGACATGTACCTTGTCTTGTTTTGCTTCTAATTTGCATTCTAGCATGTCTGTCTCCAATGATTTGTGTCTCAGGATGATGTCTTCTAACAAAACTAGCCAAAAATTGATTTCTCCTTTCTTGTTCATCCTGTTCAGGGTAGTTTTCTTGCTCAGTAGCTCCATCTTGTTCCTCAGTTTGTGTTGCCTATTGTCCTGTATTGTTTCCCTGCTGACCGGTTGTCACAGTCTGTAGTGTCGGTAGATACTCTGGATGTTCAATATAAGTGAATCTACCATAGTCTTCTAGTTCCTTTATACTTTCCTCTATGTACTTGTCATCAAACTCATCAACACAAACATTAGTACTTTCAACTATCTTATTTGTAGCCTTATTCAAACATTTATATGCTTTACTTGTAGTGGAATGTCCCAGAAATATTCCTTCATATCCTTTAGAATCAAATTTTCCATTTCTCTCATCTTTCAAAATAAAGCATTTACTTCCAAAAATTCTAAAATAACTTACAGTAGGTTTGTGTCCAAACCATAGTTCATAAGGTGTTTGGTTGGAGTCATTTTTCAGTTGTACTTGGTTAAGAACATACATAGTTGTACTAACAGCTTCCCTCCAATATGTCTAAGTAACATTCTTTTGTATCATCAATGTTCTAGCACAGTCAATTATAGACTTGTTCCTCCTTTTAGCAATGCCATTTTGCTGAGGTGTCCTCGGTGCAGATACATGCCTTTTGATTCCATGCTCATTACAAAAATTAGTAAATTCATAAGAGATAAATTCACCTCCTCTATTAGATCTTAAACATTTTATTTATTTTCTAGTTTCTTTCTCTACCTTAGCTTTATACCATTTAAACATTTTGAAAGCTTCAAATTTCTCTTTCAAGAACATAGCAGTCATCAGTCTAGTATAATCATCAATGAAAATAATAAAATATCTATCACCAGGATAGCTTTGAGTTCTCATAGGACCACATAGGTCAGTATGAACCAACTCAAGTATCTTCTTTGTTGAATAGTCTTTTCTTTTAAAACTAGACTTAGTCATCTTACCTTTCTGACATTCATGGCACATGGCATGATTAGGTTTTGTCAAGTTAGGAAATCCTCTAACTCTTCTCTTTCTACTAATCTTGATCATGTTGTTAAAGTTCACATGGCATAACCTTTTGTGCCACAACCAAGCATCTTCATCCTTTATTAACAAACAAGAAGACTGATCCATATCAAGATAGAATAGATTACCTCTGGATTGTGTACCAGTTCTGACAAGTCTTCCTCCATCATCATAGATCTTCACCTTTTTGCTCTCAAAAGCCAATCAGTGGCTTGAATTGTTTAGCTAAGCCACACTTATCAAATTATAGTTCAATCCATCTACCCAGTATGCATTTTCACATTTTAATCTGTCATTGATCATTAGTGAGCCTTTACCTCTTACAATACAAGGTGCATCATTTCCCATTCTCACAGATCCTCCATTATATTCAACAAGATGATCAAACTTCTCTACATCACCGGTCATATGATGTGTACAGCCACTATTTATGATCCATGTATCATTTTTGCTTACTTTAGAGATCAGTGATGTCTCTTCATGTTTCTCTTCCTCTTCTGAGTCATCTTTCATAGAAAAAAATACAACTTCTATATCATCATCAGAATCAGATTTAGTTTCAATATCTTTGGCTATGTAACATACCTTTTTTCCTTTTTCATCTTGATTGTCTCTATTGTAGTGTCGGTAGCCTCTATTGACTCTTCTTCCATAGCTTCCTTCAGATCAGTCTTTGGATCTATCATCATCTTTCTTTTGAGGACATCTAGCAGTGATGTGACCAACTTCTTTACAATTAAAGCATGCTAAAGGTAGCTTACCTCTATACCTTCCTTTTCCTTTGGGAAATATTTTGGCCATAAGTGCTTCAAGTTCATCAAGTTCATCATCAGTATTGTCATCACTATCATAGTTCTTACTATTCCTGCTAGACTTTCCAATCTTCAAAGAAGACATGAAAGAGGATTCAATAGAAGGAGCAACACTATTATCAAAATTGTTTAATTCAAAGGTTGTAAGTTTACCAATCAGAGTGTCAAGAGTAAGGTTGGATGTAGCTCTTGTTTCATGAATTGCAAAAATCCTGATCGCGTAAACCGGTAGCAAAGTTCTGAGAATCTTGCTTATCACTATTTCATCATCAATCACTCCATTAGATGCTCTAATAGCATGTACCACCTCTTTGAGTCTATTTGAATATTGTACAATGTTCTCACCTTCTTTCATTCTCATATCATCAAATCTGCCTTTCAGACTTTCAGCTTGGGCTCTTTTGACATTCAGATCTCCACTGTATATTTGTGCTAATTTATCCCACATTCCTTTGGTAGTTGTGCATGTCTTGATATCTTCAAATTCAATGTCAGTACAGGAAATAGAAAGTTCCATCATAGTAACATTTTGTTCATGCTTTTCCTTTAGTTGATCATTAGTTAAGGGACCAGTGGGCGGTTGCATGTAGCCATTCTCCATCAGCTCTAGTGCAGAGTTCCCAATTCCAGATATGTACAGCTTCATTCTGCTTTGCCATACTGTGAAGTTCTCTTTGTTCAGTTTTGGTACTTCCCTCTTATACATCTTGAGACCTTTATGCTTAAGTCCTTAAAACTCTATTCCAAGCAACCAATGCTTTGATACCAATTGTTAGAATAACTGAGAGGGGGGTGAATCAGTTATCCAGTGTCCCAAAACAAAATGTATAATTCAAAACAATTTCTCTAATTTCTGCTCGTCGGTAAACAATAATAACTCTCACTGTCTGTGCTTTTACTGATTACTAGTCTAATGCTAAAATAGTTTACCGATCAAATCTAACATGTAACATGTAAAGAATGATAACAAATAAATATCACAATCAACACATAACACAAGAGATTTAACATGGAAACCCTATAAAGGGAAAAACCACCTGGGACCGGCAACCCAAAATTGTTCACTCTTCTAAAGTGAGGTCGGTTAAGACCCAACCCTATTAAAGGTTACAAACACACTGTCAAGTGTGACCTTGTTAGAGGATTTTAGACTAGAAGTTATCGTCCAACCAGCATTCACTATGGGGTTGACAGGATAACAATGTTCATTCTATGAATGATACATCATAAGACTTTCAAAGTCCACTCAGTTAAGAGATTTTGACTGTATACAATGGTTAAATATGTAATATTAAATGACTTTCCCTAATACAACTTCAATTACAGATTAAAGATCAATATTTAGTCCATACAAATCCTTCTGATCAATAATTCACTTCAGATTCAATACTGCATCAACTTACTATCCGTCGATAATTGCTCTATGTAGCTTGGTAATTGTTCTGTAGCTCAGTTCTTACTAACCAGTATGATCAAAATACATGAAAACCTTGTTCATGCGATTTTCTTGCATCTTCTTCTTCTTACAACATTTTTCATAAAGAAAATATGTTCTCTTATATAGACGAGTAAATCATTTTCTTCTCCACCATCAGATTTTGCCGCTTAAAACTTTCTCGGTACTTGTGTCAATAACACATTTCAATCTTTTTCATTAGATCTCCTCTGAATTTTGTCAGTCATCGATCTGTGTAACAAACATTATCTGTTACATCGATGTTATACTCTTGCCAGCTCATCAATCTTTATCAGCTAAGCTAATCATTTAATACATTCTATTCTGCTCGGTTAACAAAGAAATGTGTCGGTGAACACTGCTCAGTTAATACTACAATTGGTATACATTACACTCCATTGATGTATAGTAGAAATGCTTCATTTACTGACAACACTACTTTGTCTCTTTCAGCTCTATACTTCATCATAGATGAATGCAACATAATAAAGTCAATATCATCAAGTCATAGACTCATCAACAAGTTACTCAATGTGTTCCTTATCCTCATCTGTCATGTACATCTTTCCTCATGTAGATTTCTTTGTTCTTCATCTCTTTCACCTTTCTTCAGATGTCTCGATATAGTAACTTACAAGATAAGTGTTGTCAAACCAGTTGACATCAATGACAACATAATACTGATTTAATCATATTACATATCTAATCATCAACTCCTCAATGATCTTTAATCATAGATTCTTCAATCAGATTCCAAATCAGTTGTAGTCCAACACTTGTTGGTTACCTACTTAGGGCCCATGAGGAATGTGCCAGGGCATCATGTATTGTGTATTTGCTGGCACATTTTTTATCACTGTATAAGTGTTTGAGATTTTGATCTCTGTTTATATACATTTTTGTTATTACATTCATGAGGTACTTATTATGTTCTTCACATTACATGAAGCTAGGGCATCATTATTTTGTGTTTATCCTAAATTTTCTAATCATGAACAACTTGTGAGTGATTTATTGTTCATACAAGGTGCCATTGTTACTTGTTGGTTACCTACTTAGGGCCCATGAGCAATGTGCCAGGGCATCATGTATTATGTATTTGCTGGCACATTTTTTATCACTGTATAAGTGTTTGAGATTTTGATCTTTGTTTATATACATTGTTGCTATTACATTCATGAGGTACTTATTGATAAGCCCATGGCTATGTTCTTCACATTACATGAAGCTAGGGCATCATTATTTTGTGTTTATCCTAAATTTTCTACTCATGAATAACCTGTGAGTGATTTATTGTGTTGGAAAGTTGTCTATACTAAAGTATATGACTAGACATAGTGTTGTCATTATGGCAACAAAGTCATATAGCAGTTTGGAGTTAGCGCACTTAGTGTAAAGATCAGAATTCAGTTAAGTGTTGAAGACTGGACAGTGTAAAGAGTTCCTACAGCTCAGAGCATCAGTGCACATGTGTACGGATGAATTATGGTATGCACCCTGAAAGTTAAGCTTGTTAGACTATACTTATGATTAGTCTATGAGCGCATAAGTAGCTATGCAAAGATGTGAAAGTTGCAGTCAGTTGAAGTTGCTCAACCAGTGTGTGCCAATAGAGAACTAAGCTTGGGGCCGACAGTTAGCATTTTGGTTTGTGATTGTAATGTAATATTGTAAAGTCCATGTGCCTATTGTATTTAGGTTGTCAACATGTTTATATGTATAATTGTAAGCACACTTAAGACAATTCATTTGGAAGCATTTTTTGTAATTAGTTATAGGGCTGACCTATTTATGTATTTTGTATGAGCGCATAAATATAAGGTGCGCCCATTATATTCAGTATGGAAGTTGTAATAGAGTTGAGATAAGAAAAGAAGAGGTATGTGAAGACAACATAAGATGTATTAAATCTTTTCTAGAGGTCAAAGCATCAGCGCACCAAAGGAATTGATCTGACAAGAAATGTCACAGTGACAGTTCACCAGTAGATATAGTGTGTATCTGAATTTAGAAGGTTGTAGCCTTCACCATTTGAGAAGTGAGCTCTAGGACAGTGAGTCCACTCCCCTAACAGGGATCATTGTAAAAGACTCCTAATAGGGTCCGACCCTTAACAAGTTCTATTGTACTTAAAGCATTATAAAGCTACTCCTAATAGGGTAAAGGATCTTCTAACAAGGATCACAAAACACTAGTGCAAAATATTAGTGGATATCAAGTCCCACCGGGGTTTTTACCTATTTGGGTTTCCTTGTAACCATATTGGTGTCATGTGTTGATTTCATGTTTCATGTTTATGTGAATGTTTAATTTAGTTCTTAAGCATTTATGTTCTACATAAAGATTAAAGTAAAAAGTTAAATTGCAGTGAACATTGATTCACCCCCCTCCCTCTTAGTGTTCCCATTCCTAAAAATTGGTATTAGAGCTCTGGTCCTCAGCACAAAAGTTTAACCACTTGAGGAGATCATGGACAAAGTAGAAAATAAACATCTGAAAAGAAATATTGAAGCTTCTCTTGAAGATCTGGACAAATTAGAAAGAGAATCTGAAGAACTAAAGGATAAACTCGGTGATGCTCAGTTAATCATCAAGAAGCTAAGGAAAGATTTGAAAGAATGCTCTACCAGTGATCTAGGGAAAATGGTAAAGAAGCTCAATGAAGAAAACAAATCCTTAAAATAAAAACTTGAAGAGGTTGATGATAAGCTGACTAATAATCAAGCAATCCTTAATGAACAGATCAAAGAGAATCTTCAGCTGAATGAAGAACTAAGGAAAGTAAACATGGAAATCTTGGAGTTAAGAAATAACAAAGAAAGCTTGGAATCTGAATTGAAAGAAGCAAAGAATCATATTGACAAATTACACACCAGTGGTTATTTGGTAGAATCTCAGTTGTATGCAAGAAGAGCCAAAGGTGACACTAGCTATATTGGATACAATGAAGCACAAAATTAGATTGACAATATGTGAGAAAGAAAGGATTCACAAAAGGACTCTACTGATGCTGAAAATATTGAAGATCAAACCATAGATAATGGTGAACCACCTAAGAAAGAGTGCAAGCAAGTAGAATGCACCTATTTTTCTTGTAACAAGCATGGACACATTGCGAGGAACTATAAAAAGGTAAAACCTTTTAATGGTTACTATTATTCATGCAACAACTTTGGTCATAGAGCTGTGAATTGTGAGACTAGTAAGAAGAATAGAATTTAGAAAGATCAGAAAAATCAAAACCAAACAAATGTAAGAAGTGCTAAAAATGTTACATGCTAGATTTGTAACTATAATGGTCACACAAAAAAGCAATGTAGAATGGTGACTCATGTTAATGTTCTGAGGAATATAAGACCTCCAGTCATTTGTCACTCTTGTAACAAGGCTGGACATATCTCAAGGTTCTGTAGATCAAGAATGCAAGGTCAGGGAAGCCCTAAAAAGGCTGAAGAAATAGTTTTGGATCCCGTAGGAGAAGTTAACTTTGTTAAAGCCTCTGATGATGCAAGCATGATTTGGTTAGAGAAAAAGAAGGAGAAGACTGGTGAGAATGTATTGGATGCTTCCCTAGTGGATGCACCCTCTACATCTGCATGAATGGCCCTCAAGGTCATAGGGGGAGCTAATTTAGCTCTAGACCCCTGCATGGCTGGTATACTCATCCTCAGAGTATGCACCTTTGGACTTAAGCTTTTGGAGTGTATAGGAAACCTCATGCAAGAGCACACATGTTGATTATTTGCAGAGCCTGAGTTTGAAATTTTAAAGTGACAACCTGGTTTATGCGACGTGCATTAATGGCAGATTTTTCACTTTTAAAGTACACATAAGTCATTTGATTGCTCATTGCATTCAAATTCAGAGTGATAGAGAGTAGAAGGAGCCTTGGAAGTTGTTTTGAAGTCTTGGTGATTGATCTATCAAATTTTTGCTATAGTTATCAGTGCATTTGATCAGTTGCAAAAACCCTAGCTCGTTGCGCCGATTTAGAAGCCATCAGATTATCTCTAAAGTTTAGTTGGAAAGTGATTAACAAGTAAGTCATGACCACTCCCATTGTTTACACTGAGAAGAAAAGATATGTTTTCAAGAGGCACCCATTTAAATCCACCCTAGATGATTTAGAGGGAGCTTTCTCCCGCCTACCTATGGGCATCATGCATGTGGAAGACATACGGGCTTACATCTACTATAAGAAAGAACCTATTGGACTAGATAGGTTAAGGGCACACATGGATACCATGTTGAAATAGGACAAAACATTCATGGATGAATATGCTAAATGGAATGGTCACCCCATTGTTGAGTATGCTACGACATATGAATTCTATGAGATAGAATGGATAAAGATCTTATTAAGCAGAATCCATGATGATCTATTTTAGATTGGAGATGTTCCAGTTAGAATCACAAATGACTTAATTCATGAAATGACAGGCCTTTCTAGAATAGGCACCGTCCTTCCTGTGGGCAAGGATGTTAGGAAAATGGTAGAACAAGTATGTAAGTCAAGGAGTGATAGGCGTGGTATGACCATCGAGTCTATTGAGCAAGTAGACATCAAATTGATGTCAATGATACGGGGATATAGATTTCATCACACTAGTAGGGTGAATAGTGTGTCTGTGGGCACTATTCTAGAAGCTATCACACTTGTGAAGGAAGATGGGGAATTCAACTTGTGTGAGATCTTGCGCACACAGTTGATAGATAACATCAAGTCTATCAAACATGACAAGACAAAGATATTTAGGTTTGGGTCCCTAATCATCTATATGTACCTTCATATTGTTGGGAAGATATCAGATCTATACTTGGACAAGTCTATTCCTACCATGCCTTAGATATCCAACAAAGAATCCATAGAGAGTACTCTAAGGGATTATATCACATTGGAATTGAAGACTTTTAGAGCTAAGATGCAAATGAGGTATAGAATTCCAGAAAGCATTGTAGAAAAGTATAAGGATTCAATATGCTTTATGGTGGAGACTGATACTACATGTATAGAAGTTTTTGAGCCTAGAACTAAGTGGATTCATCCACTTGGATATGAAGTAGAGGAACAATTTATTGAAGCTTATGCTCAAGTACTTCTGACAACCCCTAAAGATCCTAATGAATCTAGGTGGGGAGCCTATGAGGAAAAGAATAGAGAAGTTGATGCAAAACTTAACAGTGTAGTAACTAAAAGAAAGGTTGCAAAGGTTACTTCTGAGATCTTAAGAATACATGGTGTGTCTCAAGCTGACCTTGATAAAGCAAGGAATGAAAAGATTGCCCTAGAATTGAAAGGTGCAACAGCAGAGGAAGGACAAGAAGATCCTAAGTTGAAGAAGATAAAAACTGAATCAGATGACAATCATAAGGGTAAAGAAGATAATACTCCTTATGTGCCCATAGACACTATTGATCTTACCACTCCTCTGGAGTATAAGCCTTTATTCAAGAGCAAGAAATAAGCTAGCACTAGTCAACCATCCTCGCAAGCATTAAGGAGAAAGAAAAACACTCAAGCACCTCCTCAGGTAGGATTTAGACCTAGCCTTAAAGTTTTGAATGCAAAAATTTTTTATGAGAGTAGAATTGATCAAGTAGAGAAGTATTATGACACATACAGTGAGATTAAAAAATTAGAAATTCATAGTATGATTGTCAAACATATGATCAAGTTCAAAAAGACCCTCCTTGAGTTGAAAACCTCCATTCCAGATAAAGTATGGGATATTTTAGAAAACCTAAAGAGACAAGCAAATGAAGAATATCTAAGGATCAAATAAAAAGTATTAGAAGACACTCTTCCAGTATGTTCTATTGAAGAAAGGTCATTTTTACTAAATCTAGTGAAGCCATACTTAAGGACAAAGATGAGAACTCTTCATATTATGAATAAAGACTATGAGTTGATTGTGAAGGAAACAAAGAAGGCCTTTGAAAAGGTGTTATTGGAACAACAAATAAAACCACCTACTACGCCCATCACTCATGTACCTAGTAAGCAAGACAAGGAAGCAGAGACCTTCAATGTACCTGTGACAGGTCCTTAGGACTTAGCGCCCATAGCAGAAACTCAAACAGAGGTAGACAAGTCTGTGCCCATCTCAAAATCTCACAAAGGCAGCACTATTATCATAGATAATGTGGAGATATCCATGGTGGCTATTGATAAGGATTTGGACAAGTTTGAGGAAGCATTTGTTAGTACTGAAGAAGCTGAAATCTTATGCAGCAATTCACCTCTCACTCAACAAGAAGAAGTACTCATAGAAGATGTATCTGATAAGAAATAAGAAGATACTTTTGTTGATATTGCAAAGGTAAAATCAAAAGTGATGGACAACACTCCTTCCATAGCATTGTTGTCAAGTTTGACACCTGACACAAGCAGTTTGGACTCTTGGAAAGAAGAAGACCTGATTAAGTTCAGCATCTTGGCTATCAAGAAGGCAAAAGAAAAACAAGTTATGAGGAATCCTCTCTTGATAGAATCAATAAATATTTTGAATAGTTTGCTGCCTGAGGACAAGAAAGTGCTAAAAGTACATTCGGTTGATGATGTGAGTTCAGTCCTCTCATAGTTCAAAAGCAATTTTTCTAGCCTATAAAAATTTGTGTCTATAGTAGCAGAAGAAAAGTACTTAAAGAAGAGACTGAATGAGTTAATGAGAAACTTTGCACTAGACTTGAATTCTCTTAAGTCTGGTCAAGCATCCTTGAAAGAGTTTTTTGATGAAGGAAGAAGGATCATTGCAGCATGCATGGATCAAGACAAGCTCACCGATGCTCACTTCAAGAAGATAAAAGAAGCAGAAGCTATGATTGAGTAGGTAAAGAATTCAATGTTAGACACATCCACTGATGTGAACATGTGCAACAATGTCTACCAAGGAAAGATAGACAAGATTGAGAAGGAAGAAAAAGAGATAACAAGGATAAGGTCCAGACAGGCTCAGTTGAGAAATGGTCTTGCGCCCTCTTTAGACATCCTCAATCAGAATTCAAAGGAGATTGATGCCACCATGGTAACTTATGATCATGGTCCCATCAATGACTTGGAGAAGATGGAGAAGCTTCAATATGCATTATGCACCCATCTCCAGATAGTTAACTCTCTTATAACCTTTTGGAAGAAGGAGATCCAGAACCTCAAGATTGCATATCCAGATGTTTTCCCTCAGTGAGTATATGTATATACAGTTTTCTTGATGCACCTTTGTCATTAATGTCAAAGGGAGAGTTGTGTATAGAATATGGAGTTCATATATGTATAGGGAGATATAAGATCATGTATAAAAATGTAGAGAAGACAAAAGTTTTTTTTGTAAAGGAACAGTTAGAAACTTGGCCATATTCCTTTGTTTCCATCAATGACAAAGGGGGAGATTGTTGGAAAGTTGTCTATACTAAAGTATATGACTAGACATAGTGTTTTCATTATGGCAACAAAGTCATATAGCAGTTTGGATTCAGCGCACTTAGTGTAAAGATCAGAATTCAGTTAAGTGTTGAAGACTGGATAGTGTACAAAGTTCCTACAACTCAAAGCATCAGCGCACATGTGTACAGATGAATTATGGTATGCACCCTAAAATTTAAGCTTGTTAGACTATACTTATTCTTAGTCTATGAGTGCATAAGTAGATATGCAAAGATGTGAAAGTTATAGTCAGTTGAAGTTGCTTAGTCAGTGTGTGCTAGCAGAGAACTAAGCTTGGAGCCGACAGTTAGCATTTTGGTTTGTGATTGTAATGTAATATTGTAAAGGCCATGTGCCTATTGTATTTAGGTTTGTGAAATATTTATATATATAATTGTAAGCATTCTTAAGCCAATTCATTTGGAAGTGTTGTTTGTAATTAGTTATAGGGCCGACCTATTTATGTATTTTGTATGAGTGCATAAATATAAGGTGCGCCCATTGTATTTGGTATGGAAGTTGTAATAGAGTTGAGATAAGAAAATAAGAGGTAAGAAAAGATAGCATAAGATGTATTAAATCTTTTCTATAGTTCAAAGCATCAGCGCACCAAAGGAACTGATTTGACAAGCAGTGTCACAGTGACAGTTCACCAATAGATATAGTGTGTATCTAAATTCAGAAGTTTGTAGCCTTCACCATTTGAGAAGTGAGCTCTAGGATAGTGAGTCCACTCCCCTAAAAAGGATCATTGTAAAAGACTCCTAATAGGTTCTGACCCTTAAAAATTTCTATTGTACTTAAAGCATTGTAAAGCTACTCCTAACAGGGTAAAGGATCTTCTAACAAGGATCACAAAACACTAGTGCAAAATATTAGTGGGTATCAAGTCCCACTAGGGTTTTTACCTATTTGGGTTTCCCCATAACCATATTGGTGTCATGTGTTGATTTCATGTTTCATGTTTATGTGAATGTTTAATTCAATTCTTAAGCATTTATGTTATGCATAAAGATTAAAGTAAAAAGTTAAATTGCAGTGAACACTGATTCACCCCCCCCTCTCAGTGTTCCCATTCCTAACATATTTTTCATCCAAGGCACCATTGTTACTTGTTGTTAGGGATCTAAATGGATTGTTATGGTATTATGATGCATTTACATTGAAGTCTTAAATAGTTTCTATTAAAGTTTGGAAGTGTTTAATCCCTCAAAATGTGACTATCCCTGTACATTCAGGGTATGTAACAGTCTATCAAAATAACCCCGCCCCATATAAAAAAACCAAAAAAGATCAATACAATGAAAAATATGTAAAGATAACCTAAACATGCCCTAAATGAAATCAAACTACTTGAGATAGTATGTAAAGATAACTTGAACATAAATTATCACATCATAAACTAAAACTGAATGGACATAAGAACTGAAACAGAGATAGGAAAATAATGCATCAAACTGAGAGACAAACGTTAGACGCATGACAACATGATTTTGATGAGTGCAAAACTCTCTAAGAGTAGAAAAACCACTCGGCACCTGTATCTTTCCTATTAATCCAAAGATCACAAACTTTGTACCTCAATGTTTAGAAGTAACAACTTTAAGGAGCACCAACCCCGCTATCGCAATAGTTCAATAATACTGAAAAAAAAAAAACTAAAAATCTTATGATTGTTTATAATAACTTCTATCACAAGACTACTGGAGATTGAAAATGATAAATTCAGTATTTCATTGTGACAATATGTATGTTCCTTTTTGTGGAAATTATAAACAGTGAATGAGAATACAAAATACTGCTCCCATAGAGCCAAATCTGTCATGTAAATCTCTACAAGTAATATATTCTATTCCTCACAATTTCAACACTATTTTCAATATGATATTCAACAATGTTCCTTTTGAAATCTCACTAAATCAATCCTTCATATAGTTTTTAGTCTCTCACTCTTGATATAGATCTATTCACATAGGTGAACATATATATACTTTGTAAGATCTCCCTAAAACTATAATTCTCCTGACAATGTTACTTGCTTATGTCTCTTCACTTCCTAATCTATCTTTTATAACTAATCTTCCTACTTTATCCAATCTAACCATTTTTCCTTTATGTCCCTTAAGATCTTGCACAAGTTCTTTTTTTTCCTGAATATGATAACCTAGCTCTGAATTTTGATAACACATCCTCATCTGAATTTCCTTACCTTAGATAACATGGGAAACCAAAAAGTCCTAAAAAAATTTCAATTTTGAACAAATTAGTTTAACATACTTTTTTGAATGCCAAGCATTCACCTCACCATTTGTGATTGCTTCAAAATTGTTGAAGCCTTTAGTTGCTTTTTGTACTACATTAAAGTGAGCTGTGGGAAGACCACCTAAGAGTAAATTAGGAAATTGATGCGAGAATCATAAATCAAAGAAGGATTTGGGACACATATACCTTAAAGTAATGTTAACTAGGACACATATACAAGGTGGCATACCAAGGTCACTAATAGATCCTTGGGTGAAGATGAGAACAACATGACCATCCAAGGTCATTTGATATTGTAATGGACCTTAAAGGTCTTCTAATAATGTTTTTTAATGTTCTAAGTCCTTTGTGAAGGACCATGCTTTGTAAGCCATTAAATGGCATTGATTAGGGATAAGGGTACCTAAGGGTCAATAGGGAAGAACAAGTTTATCCTAGGTTAGTAGGCTTTAAACAATGACCTATAAAGGTCCATAATAATTGTAAATGGCCAATAGAGCCTTAAGTTTGATGTTAAAAGCACTTAGAGTGCTAAAGTTGTAAAATGCCCAAGTTGGCAAAATCAGGGCTTATATGAGGTTTTTAAGAGGGATAGGATGTTTTGAAGTTGGATAAAACTTTAAAAGGTTCAAGGAAATAATATAAATGCCTTAGAGGAAGAATGTTGTCGAAGTTGACAACTTGTTGTCAACTAGACAACCAAACTTAACAAGTAACTAACTGTCAATAGACTCTTCCAGTTAGTTGGTGGTTACAACCAGCCTTGAAGAGGCTTATTTGTGGTTGGATTAATGTGTTAGAGGTAGAGAAGAGGGAGGACCAATTTAATGATCGATTCTAAATCATAACAATGAATGTAAACTATTTTCAAGTAATGAAAATGTAAATTCATTGGTAATCTGCCCGTGAGGGTACAATCTAACTATTCTATTGAAAAATGTTTATTTTTATGGTTGATATGTATCCAAATGATTGTTAGGGTATGGTATTTCATGTAATTGGAGTTATGAATAGTTTTTTTTAGGTTTGAAAGCATTTTTGGGTCCTCTGGACGTGATTGTCCCTGTACAGTCAAGGTATACACCAATCAGATTAGATAGATGCAAAGATTGGATTTAAGATTGTTTCCTTTTCATGCATAATGAGTATGTTAGAATGGTTGTTTTTTATAAATTTGAATCCATCCATGAGTGTCTAAGGGTGTAGAGGAAGTTGGTGTGTTAACACACAACCAACAATGACTGTTCATGCATAGTCCACCAATGAAATACCATGAGGATAGGGTAATGAGATAGTACTTAATGTTTTCCATGAATGGAATGGATTTGTGAAGGATGGATTGTAATTATGTTATGTGTTTCAAATGTTCTTGAATGCAGGGTAGACAGTGAAGTGGAACAACATTCTCAGATTGCTTGGATAGCTCGGTTTAAGGGTCACTAGAATTGGGGACAATCAAGGTCTGGATGATTGGTCCATTGGAGGACCATCTTTCTTTGCATAGAAGACCACGTTATGATTAGGATATGGTTTTAGATCCATTTTTGGGGTCTAAGAAGGTGTGGAAGGGTGTGTTGAGAAGACTCTAGGTTATTAAGCGTTAAAAGGAGGGTTTTGTGAATGAGACTTTAAAACTTGTTAGTGGTCCTTGAAAATGTGAAAATATTTGGTTTTGGAGGGTATCTAGACTTTGTATATGATAGAGAAGTCTTGGTTGAGTGTGGAGTTGGGTGTTGCTTTGGAAAAGGAGGCCTAATGGAGGGCTAGTCATAGAGCACCAGTCCTAGGATGGAAAATTGGTCCAAAGGAACAATATTTCATTTTCCAGTATGTTGTATAACCTTGAAAAGGGTATCCAAATATGTTATTATATTTTTTATTTTTTTGGGAAAGTCTGGCAAGAACCTTGTGAAATCAGTCTAGAAGGCTACTAGGAAACTAGGCTCATCAGGAGTGTGTACCCGGGTGTGGGTAAAGGATCTAGAATCGATCCTAGAATCCATTATTGTGTGGATTAGAGAGTTGAAGACCTTTTTTTGGTTTTTGGCTACATAGCTTTGCATCACTGGGGATTTGATTGACATGACTAGCAAAAATAGCTTTGTTAAAATATCTATTCCTCTTGTGTAGGCATTATATTCTTTGTACACTGCTGACCTAAAAGTGAGTGTGAACACTTCCCCTTTTATATGGATAAGGATATTGGTTTTGTGGTCAGCACCCTCATTTGTGGAGGAAATTTTTTTTCCTTATGTAGGCTATGAAAGTAATTTGGGTTTTCTTCTTTATTAAACATCTAGGGTATAGTCTACTTAATAGTAGTTTGACATAAAATATATGAAGGCTACTTAGTTTATCTTAGTGATAGAGATAATTTAATTTTAACTTTGGTTGTGTTAACAGAACTATGTTGACTTTATTTTGTAGTTGTTTAACATGAGAATTTGTAGATTAATAGGAGTTCACAGATACTAGTGTGCCATAGTTGCCCATCTATAACTAGTGGGATGAACATAACTCACGTACCTCATGCTAGTGTGCTTGGATACCTTGTATACACTATTTTTCATTAGACTAGACATTATCCAAATAGTGAGTATTTATATAAAGTGCTATAACACACAGGCGGTCCTTGTTTTACACCAATTAATAACAGTGACAACCCTCATAGGCAGTTGGATAATGTCAAGTCTAATCCAAGCACACTAGCATGAGGTACATGAGTTATGTTCATCTCACTAGATATATATGGGCATCAATGCTCAATTGAATGATACGTTCCTGTAAAAATGTGAACACTTATTAATCTACAAACTCTCATGTTAAACAACTAAAAAATAAAGTCAACATAGTTCATTTAACACAACCAAATTTAAAATTAAATTATTCAAAAAAGGGTTTGTGTTTTGAGTTAATTGGTTTATGTAAATCTATTTCAGAAACCATTATCTTGATAAACTCTCTATTTGGTTTTAGCACCCATGTTAGTTTTGAAGTAAACAGTGGTATAATATCATTCGGGTTTTCTAAATTGTGGTAAAGTTTTGTGTTATACCCGTATGGATCAATGGAAAGGTTTTAGTCTCTATAAATTGTGTGGATAGTTCTTGTTTATATCCCTATTTCATATTGGGCTTCATACATATTGTTGATTTTTCATTAAAATCTTAAACCTCATTTTGAGTTCTCTTGTCTGTGATTATATGTCAAACCCTAATTTGAGTAGGGTTTTTTTTTGGAGTATGGTCAGCTGATCTCTTGGATGTGGATCATGTCATAACTGATTGCAGCATTTCTCATTCAACTCTTTCCCATTCTCTTTGGCATATTATGTTGCATTCTACTTGCACATTGTATGGTTTTGGACTATACATTTCTTGGACATCTGCCTTCATTTGTTTTTTGTTTTTAAAATTGATTGGCCTATAATTTGGGTGGTGCCAAAAATAAATGATTAGTGGCTCTCTCTTCACAGTTCAACCTGCCATTCACATATGAACATTTGATGTAGCTTGGGCTGATTCATCCAATCTTTACAGCTTAACATACAAGCATATAAAATCAGAAGCAAAACAAGTATGGTGCATTCATACTGTTATTAAAAAGTATTAAAAATCAGAAGAAAAATAAGCAAGGGTATTAAAAAGTATTTTAGGAGAATATAGTGACCATTGTGTTTTTTTTTTTAAAGTAACAAAGACATTATAACCTCTTGTATTCTATATTATATTAGCATTCACAAACTATCTTAGTGCTTTAATTGTTAGGAAATAAGACAAACAATGGCAATGGAGATTATATGAGATAACTCTCTAACATAGAGAACAAATTTATTTATATATGAAATCTTGTACAAAATGTTTACAAATGGATTATGCAATATCAACAAATGTTGACAAATAGATTACAAAATATCAACAAAAAGTTTTGCTTGCTATTGTAGATGCTCTCTCTCTATAATTGTTGCAATATAGACTCTCTCTAGAGCTATTGCAGTGTGTGTTCTTTTTGGAGTTGTTGTTTGACATATATTTTATAGAGTTGTAGCTATCTTCTCTTGTGTGTCTATTGTTTCTTAGCACATACTTTTTGGAGCTATGTTCTTCCATTTAAACGCTCATATTATTATTTTTCAACTCTTTTTTCTTCTCTAAAATTGTTCTATGCTATTCTTTTCTTTTTTTCCAATCCTTTTTTTATTTCCACCTATTAATAATTGATTCCCCTCAAAAGATCTTTGTATACAAATCCAGACATTAGAAATTTGAGCCTAAAAAAAAGAAAAATGAGGTAAATATTTCAAGGTGGGATGTCTATAAATCCAAGAGATTTTGGGTAAGTTACAGGATGATAAAAAATAAATTCTTTGTCCCAAGGTTATTTATTTCTAACATTCCCTTTAATTTAGAGCCTCTTCAATATTCACTGTATGTTTCTTGAACCAAACCTTGTATTTATAGATTTTTTGTAAATGACTTCCATAGTTGACATTGAGGCAGTCAAGACCGAAGAGATCTCAAAAGAGATGTCTAGTCTTGTAGCAAGTTGGCAGATGGAACCATAATCTCTAGTTCTAATGAAGCTCATTATTGATTCAGCAAGAATCTCTCTCTCCCAATGGAAATATGCTTATGAAATCCAAACCATCACAGGAATAGGAGTCAAGACAAATAAATTTTTGTTGGAGTGAGCTTGTAGAATCTGAAATTCATTAATTATTGGATGTTTTCATGGTAAGAGACTCCTTGGTGACTGTCTTAATGAGCCCGTACAAAACAAGTACAAAATGTCAAAATATAGTGAAGGGAGGCTTCTAATCATCCCATGTTACATGAAATTTATAAATATTGGTGCTAGAAGACACAAGGTTCAATTTCATTTTTAAAAGCATTGAAGTTGACTAATTCTAGCTCAGGTATAGTTAAATTGTCCTTGCTACCCTAGAATGACATCTTTGTTCAAACCATTGATTGTAAACATTTTTTAAGTACTTGAATCTACAATAAAACAATAGTGGTGAATGTATGATTATTATAATCATATGATTATATGTTATAATATTTATGTAATAAATGCAGTAACGATGGTGTGGTGCATTATTGATATAGGCTCAATGGATCTTGTCAATGTGCCAAATTATCAATGTGGTGGTGGGTAGTGTGTGTTGAAGACTTCACGGACATAGAGCAACCCTAGACAATAATTTTGGTGCTGCCCAAATAGAAAAAGATTGTTAATGTGTATATATTTAATGTTTCTAATGTAAATACTATTTATTATATTATAAGAACTAATGTAGATTGGGCATCACAAGGAAATAATGGTTGCAGATACTTTAGTTGGGTCGATGACAACTCATCTACATCTATCTGCCCATCTCCACTTATCCGTGATGAAGGATTTGAGTGCAAAACATGTCAAGCTAGGGAAAATGCCAAAATTATATTTTTACGATGCCTTCTCTATATTGTAATCGCATATCTTTGTTGCGACCATATGCAGAGATGAGCTCAGGAATTAGTCAGTTTAGTATTTTCATATTATAACTAATATTTTAATATGGATGTGGCGTAATTGCTCTTTGTCTCAAGTGCGCATATATATGGTTTACATCTTTTTTTACAATAATTCTTCATGATTATGGCTCAGGTGAGCCCCAATCTTCTATCAATCACATGATTTAATGTATAGTTTTTTCTTAGTTATTCCATTTGTTCCTTGACCTTTGAAGGCCATTTGGTTTCAACTACACCTAAGGATCCATTAGTGACCCTGGTGCTCTTCATGACTCTTGCCTTTGACCTTGGTGCTCCTACACCAACTGCTAGCACAAGAGAGAGAGAGAGAGAGGAAGGGAATGATGAGGATATTGATGCTTCACTTAGCCATTACCTTAGAAAAATGAGCAAGAAACCAAAAAAGAAATGATTGTAATTAACATTTTTTGCTAATGAAAGAACATTGTCTTAATGGATGTAATTTTGTACTAGTAAATGTTGATGAATGATGTGTTAATTAATTATTCATGAATTTTGTGTTAGTAAAAAATTCATTAACACATCATTCATCAACATTTACTAGTACAAAATTACATCCATTAAGACAATGTTCTTTCATTAGCAAAAAATGTTAATTACAATCATTTCTTTTTCAGTTTCTTGCTCATTTTTCTAAGGTAACGGCTAAGCAGAGAATCAACATCCTCATCATTCCTCTCTCTCTCTCTCTCTCTCTCTCTCTCTCTCTCTCTCTCTCTCTCTCTCTCTCTCCTATTGGTCCTTTGGTGTGTATTAAACAGAATAGAATTTTTAGCATATTATTATCATTCTATTTCTTTTTTGTAAACATGCCATTGGTTGAGTTTTGTAATTCTTTTTGTGTTAAATGCATTTAAAATAAAGGTCTAATTTTGTAGACTATTGATGTAGAGCCCTCTACTATCACCTTAAATAGCCCAACTCAACTTGAGGATTCAACAAGAAACTTGGAATCAACTCAAGGAATCAGTCCTACTAAAAGATCAAATAGAGTTCTCTAACTTTGTAAGTCACTTCCACAACCATTCCACACAAGTTCACCTTCCCAGTTCCTTTTTCCAATCTCTCATTGCACAAAGTTCAGTTTTGCAATTTATTTTTTGTTGTAAACATGTCATTGGTTCAATTTTGTAATTTTTTTTAGGAAAAATTTGGCCAAGGGCCAGATCAAGACTGCTCGCAATCTCATTGCCAAAGTGGCCAAAGACTATGTTAGGCAGATAAAATATGAGGATTCTCTTTACCACTGCAAATCTTTGAAGGTTGCTACACTTGGATAGATGTGTACCATTGTTAAGAGAATTGGACTGAGTTTGGCTTACCTTGAATAGGTGAGGCAAGAGTTCTATGGGTACCCTAATGTTGGTAAGAGTTCTTATTGTAGTTTGTAATAAGATTGATTTGCAACCAGTACTAGAGACACTACCGAAGGAGGATGCAAAATTTGTTGTGGAGATGAGATCTGATGCTAGAAAAAATATGGGTGGGTTCTTTGGGAATTAGGAGGGGGTATGATGGTGTGCTACTCTTTATGTGTGCTTTGAAGGAAGAAGGGGTGATTGCGGTGAAGAATGTGGCATGCGAGAGGTAGTTGGAGTAGAGAGTGGAAATTAAGATGAAGTAAAATATTATCAGTAGTTGTCTCAATAGGATTCATGTTGCAATGCCCAAGCTATGAGATGGGAAAGAGAGGCTCCCTTGTATTCCTCAAGCTATTTTGGATGCCAGGGCGCGTGCTGCCAAGGAGGCCATGAAGTTGGAGAAGGATATTGAGAATGAAAATGGTGGGGCTGGAGTTTACTCTACAAGCTTGAAGAAGTGATATATTTTGGAAAATGAAGAGTGGAAAGAAGATGATATTCCTGAGATCATGGATGGACACAATGTTGCAGACTTTATTGATCCAGATATCTTGCAGAGGCTTGAAGAACTAGAGAGGGAAGAAGGGCTTAGGATGGTAGCTAAGGGTGATGAGGATGATCAGATGGGGGAAGTGGAGTTGAATCCTGATGAAAAGGAAGCTTTGGTTGCAATTAGTAAGAAGAAGAAGATGATTATCATCAAACACAGATTGAAGAAGAGTACTGTAGAGAGCTGAGAAACATAAATGTAGATTTCACAATAGTTGAGAAACATAAATGTAGGCATCATGGTCACATTTTTTTGGAGACAACATAATTTAGTTGTATACCCAGATGATGGAGAGCAACTTCTGCTCCTCCGATTCCAAGTTGACACTACAGGATCCAAAGACCATAGATAAGGAATAAATTTAGAGAGCGGAGGAGGGTCATAATGACTAAAATAATACAAGACAAACCTCAAGTTAAATGAGGCAACTGCAAACATTTTAATAGATTTTTATTATTAAATAATGATATTTGCATATACTAGTGTTCTAAGCCCCCTCATTACATGATTTATTATTGTAAATCATGTTATGAGGGGGCTTAGAACACTAGTATATGCAAATATCATTATTTAATAATAAAAATATATTAAAATGTTTGCAATTGCCTCATTTAACTAGTTGAGGTTTGTCCTCTATTATTTTTGTCGTTATGGCCCTCCTCTCTCAAAATTTATTCCTTATCTATGGTTTTTGGATCCTACAGTGTCAACTTGGAACCGGAGGAGCAGAAGTTTCTCTACATCATCTGGGTATACCACTCAATTGTGTTGTCTCCAAAAAATGTGACCATGATGCCTACAATTATGTTTCTCAGCTATTGTGTCCCAGGACCCCTTATGACCCTTTACGATCCCTAAGAATACATCTTAGAGGTCTTAAAATGTCATAAAGGGTCATAAGAGGCTCCTAGGAGGGGCTAGATGAGCTTCCACCTTCACATGGTTGGCCCTGTTAAGTAGAGAATGTTAAACTATTCTTGAAACAAAGAGAAGCTCAATAATTTAAGGTCTCAGTCCACAAACAAATTAAATTAGACTTACTATCCAAATTTGTACATTGATGAGAATCAATGATGGGGAGTTTTTAGATTCTGAGAAGATGTATATGCAGTGGAGGCCATAAGTGATTTTTGTGGAGATTTTCTAGATGTGGAGATTTTCTAGAGTGGCTATATACATACGATGGTTTCCAGATTGAGTACCAGTGCAGAGATGATGATTCAATAAACTACATCTATTAAACCTTCACAAATATCCCTTCTTTGGCCTCCACTCATACCTCTTCTCATAATCTAGAAACTTTGGATATTGTTTCTCATCCATGCACAAAATGTGTTATTGATCATATAAAATTACTTAAAACTAGTAAAGGGTGCTAGGAATAGCCTCTGATTATGAAGGGAATCCATTCCGGTGGGAGAGGTGTATTTAGATAGGGCATCCTAGTGGAAATACATCTCGCACCATCATTATACGGTGGAGAAGAAGTTGAAGCAACAAAATATTTTTTCTCAAGTTGTGCAGGGTGAGACATCGAATCAGGAAATTGGAAATGCATGTAAAGTGACCAATGTTACGAAGGGAGTGGATGGTTTGGATGATGGGAAAAGTGCTAGAAAGGTAGCAACCACACCAGAGGGCAGAGAAAAGAAAAGACCCGTTGGGTGCCGAGACCAGAGGGCAGAGAAAAGAATGTAGCTATCCCTAGTTCGGGCCAGGTTCTAACCCATTACAATTAATAAAATTACCAATTATTGTTAAAAAAATTATAGTAAAGTAACATAAAAAAATACACAATGATATATATTAATGCAAAGTAACACCTGAAGATAAATATCTAGACTAATCACCAAGCAGGATGTCGTTGGTGATTACTCTGCATATTTATCTTCACTTGTTTATTTTAACAAATTGAAAGAATAAGATACAAGTTGAGGAAAATTGAATCAAAAAATGTAAAATTATAACACCCCAGTTAAAAAAAAGCATTAAGAAATTCATAACCAAATCTAGTTTGCAAAAGCCACCATAATTGAAACTCACCTTCTCAATATTTTCTCTAATAGCATACTTGCAAGCCCGCTGACAAATCTCTGTAATAGAATCAAGTTCTCAACTTGAACTTCACTCATAAAAAATCAACAAACATGTGTAGCAATAGAATCAAGTTCATCAAAAAATAGGACACAAGGAGCTCATCCTTTGGATTTATAAAAAATTTCCCTCACATTTTCCTCTCTCTCCAAACCACATTGTTAACAATTCAAGGCCCTTCACACTAATTTCTTTCCACAACCCGGTGGTCCATAAAATAACACTTCTTTTGAAGGAGACATGAACAATTTTTCAAATTTCTTAGGATGCTCCACTGGATATTGAACAGTCTACATCAAACTCATAATGAATTTTGTTAGTTAATATCTCCTTGCATAGTAGACTTTCTACATTAAAAGAAAAAAAAAGCAGAAATAGTGTACCTCTTGAAGCTCCCTCTTGACATTTTCCAACCCTCCAATATCTTCCCAAGAGACATTTGGAACTTCAACCACCTGTCAATATTTTTCCAACATTCAAGATACTTGTCAATAATAAGATACAAGTTGAGGAAAATTGAATAAAAAAATGTAAAATTCTAACACACCAGTTCAAATAAAAGCATTAAGAAATTCATAACCAAATCTAGTTTGCAAAAGCTGCCACAATTGAAACTCACCTTCTCAATATTTTCTTTAATAGCATACTTGCAAGCCCATTGACAAATCTCTGTAATATTGGCTCCACTGAATCCTTGGGTATAACAAGCTAGTGCCATTAGGTCCACATCCTTTGAGATGGGTGATTTTCTCAAGCAAGACTTGAAAATTTGATAATGTGAGGACTCATCAGGTGAGGGAATATAAATCAACTGGTCAAGTCGGCTAGGCCTTAGCAATGCAAGATCAATGATATCGGGTCTATTTGTAGCACCAATAATGAAAACTATTTTCTTGGCTATCATACCATCCATTTTCATCAACAAATAGTTAAGGACTATATCTGCAACACCACTAGTATCCCCAACACTGCTTCCTCGCTGTAAACATGCAAACCAAATCTAGTTTGCAAAAGCCGCCACAATTGAAACTCACCTTCTCAATATTTTCTCTAATAGCATACTTGCAAGCCCGCTAAAAAATCTCTGTAATATCAGCTCTACTGAATCCTTGGGTATAACAGGCTAGTGTCATTAGGTCCACATCCTTTGAGACGGGTGATTTTCTCAAGCAAGACTTGAAAATTTGATAACATGAGGACTCATCAAGTTAAGGACTAGTTAAGGACTCTATCTGCAGCACCACCAGCATCCCCAACAAGCAGATGGATTGCTAGAGCCCAAAGCAGTCTGGAAAATAGAACGAGCAAGGACCCACTGGCAACAAGCATTAGAACAAGTGTGGACACCTGAAGATAAATATCTAGACTAATCACCAATTAGGATGTTGTTGGTGATTAGTCTGGATATTTATCTTCATTCATTTTTTTTTAAACATTCCATATTTAGTCAAAATTTTGACTAACCTTAGTCGATGGTTCGACTAATCTGTGTCAAACCATCAACTAATAATCGACCATTTTTTGTCAAACTGGGGCATTGTGGGTTTGGCATCCTGGTCGGAGTGGCCAAATATCTCAACCAATATTGGTCTATATTGCGACGCAATTTGGTCAAAATATGACCGTTGTGTTTTTCACATCCTGGTCGGACGGGCCAAGGCATTTCGACCAATTTTGGTCAAATTTTTGACTAATATACCACCACTTACCAATGTCATTTTCGACAAAGATTGGCATCGAACATTCTACAATTAAAGAGATATGTCAATATTTTGTCAACAAAAATAGTGACCAATCAGTTGGTCGAGTATTCAACCCATTTGGGTAGAAACTTTGACCAATATTCTGTCAAAAAAAGGTGTAAATTGTACTAGTGAACTCTTAGAGTCTGGCGACTCTATAATCCTCCTTCGTTAATAATCCATGTAATGAAACCTGTAGAGATAGGATCTCTACCTCTAGAGGTAATATTGCTTAGACTCCATATACTAATAAGAAAAGTGTATCCCATATTGGTCTTCTCACACTTGTTCTATATGCCCATAGAGTTGGCTTTATTTGAATGTGCCAATCTCTTCCTGAAGTGTCCACTGTTCTTTTCAATATTTTTAAGATATTCTTATTAGTTGCTTCTTCTTGTCCATTTCTTTATGGATAATAGATGGAAGATGAATGATAAATCATATGAAATTTCCCACACAACTCCTTTATGTATTTGTTCTTGAAGTACTTGGAATTGTCTATTATTATGGCATGATGGATACCATATGTGTAAATTATATGGTTCAAAATAACCATTGAAATTTGTTTTCTTGTTGTAGTAGATAAAGGCACAACTTCAACCCATTTGGTGAAATATTTTGTTGTAGTAATTATGAACTTATGACCATTGGATGATGGTGGATAAATCATCTTGATTAAGTCCAACCCCCATTGATAAAAGGGCCAAGGAGTAGTCATTGGATGTAGTTCCTGTGCTGACACATCAATTAAATTTCCATGATATTGACATTTTTGACATATCTTGGCAAAATGGCATGCATCTTTATCCATGGAGGGACAATAGTATGTTAGAGTAATAAAGTGTTTGCTTATTAATTGAATCATATTGATTTAATTATTAAGTCACTTATTACCTCTTTTGACTTAAGCTAAACTTTAGGCATATAATAATTAATTACTTTATTAATTATTATTGTGCAACCTAGGTTTTACCTTTTTAGGTTTTCTGATCTCCTTTTATAAGGATTGATCTCATAACAATTTGTAACTTTTTTTGGCATTTCATTATTGATTGCAACTTTTGTTTTTGCACATCAATGATTTCTCCTCTCTCGTGGATCCATATGTTCAAGTCTCCATAGTTGTTTGCTTCTCTCTCTTTCTGTGACAGGTGTCTGCGTGCAGGCATTCTTGGGAGTTGTGGATTGTTTATTCATAAAATCCAATACGGTATCAGAGCTTCAGATCTACTTGCCCCTATCCTCTTCCTAAGAGATTGAACCGTTTTCATCAGATTTATATTTTCAGAGGGTTCCCTATTAGATATGGTGGGACCTATTTTTTTGGTCATCTTGGCTTCAAATAGACCTCACAGTTGCATTCACGACATCCAAGAACCCTAAGATCCATATAAAATTTATCCAATTTGGACAAAGTTAGAATTTGTGGCAAAAAAATTTCACAATCAGCCTCGACATGAATCTCAAGGAGATCACTATTTTTTGGAGCACTCTTGGCCCAAATGGACCACATGATTGCATCCAAAGCATTTAAGATACCCAAAATCCATATAAAACTTGTTGATTTTGGACAAGTTGGCTTATGAGGCAAAAACAATTTACGTACCAGGCTGTATGGCCTAGCATGCATCCCAAGATAGTACAAATTTTTTAAAAAACAAAATTAAAAAATCCTCCTAAAGAGCCACCTGAGCACCACCAAGGCACCATCGATGCAACACCTGACAACCACTGAGTGGCCACTGGTGGGCGGGTCGCGGTCACTGCCCGCGGTTACCACTGCTGACTAGTGGATGACTATCGTAGTCACTGCTGGATTAATCGTAGTGACCGACAGTCACCACCTGCAGTTAGCCAGTAATAGCGTTGGACCAGCCCCCTACCGTAGATCCTAGGGTCACATGGACAACTCCTAGGCCCCCATTGTTGAGGATTTTGAGCCCCTTGGTCACCCACATGACTAGGGCCAATTTTTTTGGCCCCAAGAGCCTATTGATTTTTTGATATGACGGGCAGAAGACTGTCAAATTTAGGCCCATATTCTACTAACATCAGCACTGCATCAGCACCATTTCAAACACTTTTTTGGGCCCTCCGGAGCTAGCTATGGTTTTTTGCTCATAACTTGAGCATCCGTTATCATTTTTTGGCAAACAAGATACCGTTGGAAAGATTGTTCAGAGACAGATCTTTCTAGCATTTTAGATTTTGGATTTTTTCTTCCATTTTTCATACCAGGGGTTCAAAGACACGGCTTCTTTTTTGACTTCCATCTGGTGTTAGTTGTGGTTTTTTGCTCATAACTTGAGCATACGGTGTTGAAATTTGGAAAAAAAAGATATGGTCAGAAAGCTGATTCCAAGATCTTTCCAGATATGTAGGTTTGATTTTTTCTTTTTTCTTTTTTGATAGTGGTTTTCACTGTCAAAGCTAGATGTTCAATTCTGCACTCCAGGAGCTCTATCTTGCACATCCAGACTCCATTTTTGGAAAATGATATATCATTGGAAAGCTTGTTCAGAGAGATTTCTAGTGCTATGAGTCATTTTTCAGATTCTTCTCTAGGTTCATTTTATTCAGATTCTTGCATTTTTGCAGTCTGGTGGATATCTTGGATGTTACAGGTCCTGGGATCTCTTCCCTTTGAGGGATGTCTCATCTTAGGTTGTTATTTTGTTTCAGTAGCCTTCACTCTTCTTTGAGTAGTGTATACTTCATTTTTTTAGCATTCTTTTATGCACACGCACTGAGATAAAGTGCCATTCTATTGTATGTATAGGATCTTGCACATGTTCGTGCTTTATGTACTCACACTCCATTATAAAGTGCCAGAGGGGTTTTGATGTTTTCCTTTGTTTTCCATCTACTTTTGTCATGTGAGCATTCCTCCAAAGAAATTCATCTCAAGTATCTCTATATGTGTTTGTACTCTCTCTGCACATTTGATGTTTCAGAGTCTTCTTCATCATGCAATTCATATTGGATGATCTTTTTAGTGTACCTATCATTACTCCCTTGTTATCAGTATGGGGGGGGTGTTCTATAATTGGCTCTACTGCTTCCTTGATTTGATAATGTGAGCTATGTATTCAGTAATTGATTTTATGTACTAGGTGGTTGCAGTGGTTGGGTACCTATGCATTCCGGTGAGATGGATAATTTACCATATGGACACTCTTTCTTTCCTATTTTTTGGATGCACTCTTCCAGCTTTGATTGATTAGCTCTTCAAAATTTTGGTGTTTATGTCATTTGTATCTTTGAGTTAAGGTGTTTTCCTTTATTTGCCTCCTGATTTGAGTAGTGTTATTTGAGGGCACTCATGCAGATTATAGTCTTCTCTACCTGGTCATATTTCTGTGGAGGATATTTAGATCTTCAGTTTCTTCTTGACATAGTTTGCAATTTCATGCTTTAGTTATGTTGTACATGTTCATCTTTGTTCCTATTTTCTGGAACATTCCTAGTTTTGGAGGCTTCGTCAGTCCTTTAGACTAGTCTTTGTCTCTTTTTGGAGTAGAGTTTTTCCCATGTGGTATTCTCTATTTCTCCACTTTGTAGAGACTCTCTTTTATACTTGGGTACCTAATCAGGCCTTTTGTTGTCGGGACCCATTTGCTTTCAGTAGTTCTTTCTAGGTTTTTAGCTTCTCCCAAAGTTTATCTTAAGGGGGGGTGTTAGAGTAATAAAGTCTTTTCTTATTAATTGAATCATATTGATTTAATTATTAAGTCACTTATTACCTCTTTCAACTTAAGCTAAACTTTAGGCATATACTAATTAATTTCTTTATTAATTATTATTATACAACCTAGGGTTTTACTTTTTTAGGTTTTATGATCTCCTTTTAGAAGGATTGATCTCATAACACTTTGTAAGTTTTTCTAACATTTCATTATTGATTGCAACTTTTGTTTTTACACATCAAGGATTTCTCCTCTCTCATGGATCCATACATTCAGGTCTCCATAGTTGTTTGCTTCTCTCTCTTTCTGTGATAGGTGTTTGCATGCAGGTGTTCTTGGGAGTTGTGGGTTGTTTATTCATCAACTCCAATATAGTACCCCATCCTTAAAATTTTCTTATCTAAGGTTAACCCATTTGAATGTGACCCACATATTCCTTTGTGGACTTCTTGAAAAGATAATTTTGATTCTACCTCCTCTAGGCACCTTAGAAGTATTCTATCAAGACTCTTGTGATACAACGTTTCTGACACAAGGGTATAACGAGAGGCTTGTCTTATAAAGTTTCTTTTTTGGTTTTGGGTTTGGTCCAAGGGTAAGGTTTAGTCTTTCAAATAAGTATAAATGGATCTGTACCAAGGAGAGTCATGTCCAATTAATAGGAAAATGATATGGGAATTGGGTAGGTAAACTGCAGGTTATTCCAACTCTTCTACCAAGAATTCATATCTTGCGCTTTGATCTAGTATCTGTAAGAGTGAATCTAGTGTTGCCATGGAATCTACTAATTTATTCCTTTCCCTTGGTACTTGTTCAAATGTGATCAAAACAAATTACTTCTTTAGCTCATCTATCATATTTTTATAGGGTATCAACTTGTCATCTTTTGTCTAGTACTCATTATTAATTTGATTTATGACTAGTTGTAAATCACCATAGACTTGTAATTATGTCACCTTACATTCCAAAGCCATTTTAATGTTGATGAAAAGTGCTTCATATTTAGATATATTATTAGTGCACAGAAATATAATCTTGTAAGATTTTGGAATTGTGGAGCCTTGAGGTGTAATCAATAATATGCCTGCTCCTAAGCCATGTTGGGTGTAAGAACCATCAAAGTATATTTTCCATGTTTTTGCTTCAATGTTAATGATTTTTGCATCTAGAAAATCCACTTGAGTAGGATATCCATATCTCAATGGTGCTTCCACCAGTTGATTAGCTATGACTTGGCCTTTTGTTGCCTTTTTGTCCACATATTCTATGTCAAATTCACTTAATACCATGACCCATTTGGCTAACCTTCCTGTTAAGGTTATTTTTCTCAATAGATACTTCGAAGAATTGATCTTTTCTATGAGTTTGATTTTGTATGCCAATATATAATTTCATAGTTTTTGTGAAGCAAAAACTACCACCAAACATGCTCTATCTATGAAACTATAGTTCAACTCGTATTTTACAAATGTCCTGGTTATGTAGTATATTGCCTTCTCTTTTCCATTCTCATCCTCTTAAGCCAATAGCGCACCTAAGGAATAATCTAATGCTGAGTTATACAATATCAAAGGTTTTCCTCTTATTGGTAGCATTAATATTGGTGGATTCATGAGGTATTTATTAAGGAGTGCAAATTATTCTTCACATTTATCATCCCATTTGAATACTATGCCCTTATGAAGGAGTTGAGTAAAAGAATGACACTTTTCTACTAGTTGGGATATGAACCTTCTTATGGATAGAAGCCTTCCTTGGAGAGATCTCATTTGGCTCATGTTTCTTGGTGCCCCCATCTTCATTATTAATTTGACTTTTGTGGGGTCTACCACAATACCTTTTTCCAAAACTATATATCCTAGTAATTTATCAAATTGCGCCCCAAAAACACACTTTTTCAGATTTAATCTCACCTTGAATTGTTCAAGCCTTGTGAAAATTTTCTCTAAAATTGGCAAGTGGTCTATCCTTGAATGATATTTTTCTAGGATATCATCCACATAATCTTCTAAGAATTTATGCATCATGTCATGGAATATAGTGGTCATAGCTCTTTGTTATGTCGCTCCTGCATTTTTAAGACTAAAGGGCATAACATTCCAACAAAATTTTCCCCAAGCACATGTAAAATCCATCTTATCCTGATCTTCAAGTGTAATTTTTATTTGATTGTCACCACTAAATCCATCCATAAGAGAAAACATAGAGTGACCCGCTATCAAATCCACTATTGTGTCTATGCTTGGTAAGGGGAAGTCATCTTTTGGGCATGCTAGATTAAGATCTCTAAAATCTGTGTAAATTTTGATTGATTTATTTGGTTTTGAAATATGTACAATTTTGGAGATCCACTCGGCATAATCAATATCTCTAATGAAACCCGCCTTTAATAACTTCTCCAATTTAGCTTTGACAAGTAGCACAATATGTGGGTGCATTTTCCACAACTTTTTCTTGATGAACTTAATTCATGGTTTTATATTCAAATGATGCATAATTAGATTTGGGTCTAATCTTGTCATATCATCGTAAGACCAAGACAAGTTTATTTTTATTTCTTTGAAAAATTCCACAAATTCTCCTCTTTCCTCTTTTGACAATGAAGCTGCAAGATGTATAATTCTAGGCTATGATTTTGTCCCAGTGTTGATCTTTTCCATTGGCTCTATCAAGATAGGTGATCTTTCTTCATAATGTTCGGGAAAAGTATCCAATCTCTCTTCCATAGGTTCCACAATTGGGTTTTCACCTTTGGAAATGTCTTTTATTTCTTTCTCTTTTTAGTCTAGTACTACCACAATGTGGTTTTCACTACTAGACTCTTTCATTTTTTCTTTTATTTCTTGACTAAGAGATTGAATACTTTCCCTCGTTATTTATCCTTGAAATGCTTTTTTGGTAGAAGAGGGTTCAACTACATTTAGGTATAAGGCAAAATAATTTTCATTTGGGAATGTGAATAGGTCATTTGGCTCTATGGAATCTCATTCAATGAGTTTTGGGTATATAAGCGATAAAGTATCATTGGATAGGTTCAAGTTGACAGGGTTTAGGGACATGACTTTGTTTGATGGTTTGTACATTGTATCACTTAATTCTATGACATGAACTTGTTCTAGGTGCTCCATAGAACTTGGATCAAAATCTCCCTCACTAGAGTCCTCTTGGGTTTCTTGAGGATAACAATCTTGTGGGTTAAACCTATTACTAGATTCTTCCATCATTGGTAACCATGAGGGTACATAGTGTTATCCTATCCATTAAGATCTTTCTACTTCTTGACTTGAAGTAGGTTCTTGAGTAGAAACTAACCCTTGGTTAGATCTTGAAGCTTGATTTGAAGTTAACTCTTGATTTGGCTCTTGTATTTTCCCTAAATTAGACATAGGAGCATAAGAATGGATAAAATCCACCTCTTTTTCTTGACAAGATTCATTAGATAAATAATCTCATTTCCATTCATTAGATTCATCATCACTTTGGGAATTCAATTGCAAAATTTATTCATAGAATTGGGGATGATTCTTTTTAGTATATCCTAGCTCAAAATATCCTAACCCTGATTTTTCTTTTCTATCTCTCCAAGCCATTTCTATAGGTTCCACAAATCCTTCATTTCTATTTCACAAGGGTCCTCTTCCTTTGTATCCCATCTTTTGCATGATTTTCAAACATTACCATATTGGTGTGTGGGAATACTAATATTTTGAATCATTTTTTCATTTGATTCGTCCTCCTCTTTATAGAGCCACTTTAGGATTTTATTGTGTAAAGAATAAAAAAAATGATTCTGATTGGTTATTGTTGACGTGTTCACCAACATGTAAATAATATCCTTTACATATAGAAGAGTTGGGGAAGGTAAGATTCTCTTCTTAACCCCAAATTCCCAAAGGAAAGATCCAAATTGATTAACCATAAGAAAATGGTCAATGCATAAATGAATCAATCGATTAGTAATAAGAAGAAAGAGGAAAACCTTACATTCCATTTTGGAAGAGAGTATTAAAATATTAATTGAAATGAATTGAAGACAAATACTAACCTCAAAGTATAGAAGATCTGGAAATTTCTATTTTCTAGTGTATGTACTGAGTTTCTAGAAATTCTACAATCGGATTTGGAATAGAAACACAGAGATGGAGAAAACCCAAAAATATTTTTCTTTTCTGAGCCAGGTTGACCTTGACCCAAATACGAGGGTGCAATTGTGCCCCTTTATGTCGACCTTGACCTGCACTTATTTGATAGAAATTATGTTTGCAGATCCAAAAAGTTTTCCGAAAAGGGTATCTGAATATGTTATGTAATTCATTGCTCTGTACCTGCACCTGCAAGAAAAATGGTTTTGTTTTTTTTATGAGGGTTTTGCCTTGGTCAAATGTTGGTTTTGGAATTAACCTTGAAATAGAATTGAAATTGCAGTAATAAACAAAGTAAATATAACAATTCACCTTACTGATGTTGAAACCCTTGTGGAAGATTCAAATCCTTGAATCCACAAGTATGGATGCTCCAAATGGATGTAGAATTGTAGGATGTAGGATGTCTCAAATAAATTTCCTTTAGATCTTCAACACCAATCTTGAATGGATCTTGAAATAGGAAGAAGCTTGAATGGATATGGATGGAGAAATCTTCAACAAGAGGGCTCCATAGAGCTTGAATCCTTCAATGGCTACCAATGGATCTCTTTGATGAATTGAATCTTGAATGCTTGAATACTTGAATGCTTGAATGCTCACTTTGATAAATTATGCATAGATGATCCTCCCTTTTCTCTCCTTCTCTTTTCCTCCTTTTCTCCTCTTTTCCTCCCTAAAATGAGAGGAGAAGGCTTCCTTATATACTAGTCTAGGACACCAACTTCTAGAGAGGTCGACATATGAAAAATAAATTCCCATTAGGATCATACCCTTAGAAGTGGACCTATATTAAATGTCTTTTAAGAGTCACCATTTCGAAGCCCGAAATAGCCAACCTAGAAGTAGGAAAGAATTCTTTCCAAACGCTGACATCCAGAAATATTTGGAATTTGAAGTTTAGACCCTAGGTCAAGGTCAAGGTCGACCTTAGCCAAAAAGGTCAACCTTGACCCTAAGGTCAAGAACCTCAAAATCTTAGAGAAAGATACCAAAAATAAGGTAGGAAAGAAGTGGAAAATAGGGCAAGACCGGGGAAAAACTAGATCTAAGTCAAAGACCCATTCAAGGCATTTGACATGACCCCAAATCACTTACTTGGAGGGTTAAACTAGTCCTAAATGGAATTGCTTCCATTTTCTGATGATACATTTAGCCCCCACTTTAGCAAGATTATGGACTCAATGCAAACTCTTGGTAAAGGAGATCACAAAGAAAAAGAAAATCTTATTAAAATCAAAGGGACAAAGCAATCATCAATCCCCCAGAGAATCAAGTCTTTGTCAACCCCAAGATTACAATAAGAGAGACATCACTAGAAAAAAGAGAGAAGAGGGTGTGATTACCTTTCCCAATGAGAACATATGTCCCATTGTGAATCACACAAGGAAACGGTGCAACTGGAAAGATGGAGTTGAACCACCTAGTGAATGTGGCTACTCACTAGTCAACCCATCAAGGATTCACCCTCAGGAATATTCTATTCCAAAAGAGAAAATCCAAAACAAGAGAGATCTAGTCTTAAGGACACCTTCCAACCTTAAGGGATAAAAACTTTGTAAATTGAAATTGGAGGGATCAAGAGATCCTATAAGGTAAAAAACCATGCTTTAAGAATTAGTCTCTAATCCATAAAAGGAGAAAAAAAAAATTTTAAGTCTAAAAATATTTTGGAAGTATGTGTGTGCAAAAAGTGAGCAGAGCATATGCCCCCATGTTAAATTCATTTCTAACACTTTAACAAGAGCAATGACTTGAATGGAAACATAAAAAAATCTTTTGATTATGTTTCCACTACGATATGCCCCCAAGTGAAGACAAATCAAGGGAAATACCACATAAACATATAGAGAACACAGAAGGGATCCACCTACCGTGGGGTCAGTATGATCATAAGATTATATATATATATATATATATATATATATATATATATATATATATATATATATATATATATATATATATATATATATATATATATATATATATGATATTATTGCAAATGAATTGACATCATTCCCAAAAGAAAGTAGAACTACAATCATAATGGAGGAAAGAAAATGCAAGAATTACAAAGAAGAGTCTTTTTGGACCACAACATGGAGACCAAAAAGAATCAATGCTACTAGGTCGCAAATCTAAGCGGACTAAACAAGGAAAACATTTATGAATAATAGCACAGGTACAACATAACATGAAAATAACATATAAAAGAATATAGATACATATATAGGAATAGTACAAACTGTTCAATTCTATTATCACCTTGTACCAACAAATTAACAAGGGTCATATAAAAGAATCTAAAAAACGTTTAGCAAACACATTACGGGAGAAACATAATACAACATGAAAACACACAAAAACCTACCATGGAGGAAAAGTCAATCAAGCGCATCACCTACTCTCCCCATCTCAGTCTATATCATTTAGGGAAGGTGGGAAACTTGCAAGAGGGACTATATCCAAAAGAGTAGGAATAATAGCCAGTTCCAAACAAGGATCCTCTTGAGAATCATGATGTTCGATACTAGGTGTAATTACCAATTGTGTTAAAAGAATATTAGGTAAATCAATATCAATTTCAATAGTCTCATATTCATCATTAGCATCATTAGAATCAGCAAGAGTATCTTCTTCATCAAGATTAATCGAAATAGAATCTAAGATACGAATAGAATCATCAAAATCATTCATCTTAACATCATTATTAACATTAACTTCTTCCAACACATCATGCATAGGTTGGTCAAAAGAAGATAAATAACTTTGAAGAATAGAGGCATGAGCCTTAGCTTGAGCCCGATGCTTCTTATGATGTTCATTGACAGATCAGTTATGTTTTGTCTTGTTTGAAAAAATGCTAAGAGCTAGGAGGAACAACAACCAGTTCCTTCACATGTTCTATAGGAGGATTAGTAGGATTCTTAGTAGGCCAAAAAGAAACACTAGGAGATTGATTAACATAACTAGAATCAATGGATAAAGGAGGTATGGAAGGCGTAGGAAAAAGACCACGGTTAAGATCCATCTGAGGCATGCTTAACTCAACAATACTGCAATGTTTATAGGCTTGATATGAGTGAAAAAGGTTATCAGGTCAAGAAGAACATGAATTAGGTAATGAAGGCCAAAATAAGTCAAGGGTAGCACAATCCCTAGGCCTAGAGGGTTGATATAAACTATGATTAAACATTTTCATTTCTTCATCATGAATGCATTTAATACACTTATAGATAGGAGAAGAAATGAAATGCATGGAATTAAACCAAGGAAAACCAAGCTTAACTTGAAACTGATTAGAAGTAGGGACAACAACAAAGGTAGTGTCCACAAATTTACCACAAAGTTCAATAGGAAAGTTAATAGAACTAAATGATGGATAGAGAAAACCATTACAATTTTGGATCCACACATTAGATGTATCATAACAATCATGTTGTAAGTTCTTCATAAAAAGGTTTTCTTCAGTAATGACATTGACTAAGGATGTAGGATCAATAAGAAAACCACATGTAGGTATCTTAGAAATCCTAGCATAAATGTAAAGGGGACCATCAGGAGCTTTAATAGTCTCAGAATCATCAAAGGTGATCAAGAGTTCCCTAGGTCTTTTATTCTTAGGTTATTTTCAAGATTTAGGTTTCGATTTCAGTTTAGGCTTAGGTTGAGGTGGAACTTGAAGTTGAGGTTGAGATTGAGGTTGGGATGGAGATACAAGTTGAGACAAAACAACATGTTCCACATGGTTAACAATATGATTGAGATCATCCATCTTTGAATCATAAACAATATCCACAGAAGATTGATGAATAATGGTATTAGTATAATGTGTAGGCAAAGGATTTGTATAGATTTGGAGGTTTTGATTAGGATGAGAGATAGATTTTTTCCCACTACTATCAAAATTATCAACAGATAAAGCGTTAGAATCAATTAAGTCTTGAACCTTATGTTTTAGACAATAACACTTCTCAGTATCATGGCCATTCTAACGATGGTATTGACAAAAGGCTTTGGGATCAAAGGATTTGGATGCCATCGTAGTAGTTAAAAGAGGTTGAATAGGAGGAAAAGTAATCATATTAGCATTCAACGATTTACTCATAATAGAATGTAAAGATTTAGAAAGAGGAGTAAATGTACGTTTTAGATGAAAAGCAATGGATGCAGAAGTGGCATTGTTGGATGCAACAACAACTTGATCAGCAACTACATTTTCTTGCTTATTTATCTTGACATATTTTTTAGGTTTTTGAAAATTGTTGGGATTAGGATCAGCATCACTCTTATCAACTAGAACATGAGCCATTGGAGTGTTGCTCTCAAATTGACTCACTTATAATTGATAATGATGAAGTGCTACACAAAGTTGTTGAAAAGAGGTAAATTCAATAAGCAGAATCATATCTCTAATATCCTTTTGTAAATTTGAAATAAATATATGTTGAATATCAATATCAGGAATAGGATAAGAAATTTGGGCATACAAATGCTTAAATCTACCAATAAATTTAGTCAATTTTTCTTTAGTATTTTCTTTACAGTGAATCAATCAGTTAAGGACACTTGCAGACCAATGTTATTTTGGAATTGTTGGATAAAGGCATTAGAAAGTTTTGGAAAATAATCAATAGAATAAGGAGGCAAGGAACAATACCATTGCAAGGCCTTATCACGAAAAGTTCTAGCAAACAACTTGGCTAAAATCCTATGGTCATGAGCATAGTCACTACAAAGGATTTGAAATGTTTTAACATGAGTGACATGGTCTATCTTACCATTGTAATTCTCAAGATGAGGCATATCAAATTGCTAAGGAACAAAAGCATGAATAATGTCTAGGGATAAAGGACAACCCATGTCACATGTAGGAATACTAAACTTGGATTGAGTTAAGGATGCAAGTTTTTGTAGTAAAGAGGACACAGTTTGATCTAGACTAATGATTGTGGAATCATTATAATAAATAGGAGGCATAGAAACATTAGAAACACTAGGGAAAGTGTAGGAAGTGGTGGGAATGGAAGACACAACCAGTGGAACACTTGGAACCACATTTGGAAGAGGGTTGGAATAGGTAAAATGAACATGATGGTAAGAAGGTTGTGATGTAGGTAGAAACATTGGTGGAATGTTTACAGGAAGAGATGGAAGAGATGTAGTCACTAAAGCAGGAGTATAAGTAGGAATTCTAGGTAAAGGAATGGAAGAAGGTTCCACACTAGTGACAGGAGGAGTGAATCCTAGATCTTGAGCTTCTTGATCTAAAGGTTTGATATTTAAATGCACAAGATGAATGATACTATGCAAGATATTAACACCTTGATCACTATCCCGAAAAGCTTTCTTAAGACCCTCTATAGATTGAATAGAATCTTGATTATGGTTTTCTTAAATAAGCCAATTTCCCATTTTGTCAAGTTCAGTTGAAATTTTTTGGACTTGTTCAGGAGGAACTCTTAGAGCATCATCCTCATCATGAGATGAGTGAGAAGAGTTATGCTCCATAGTAGGATTGAAATCATGAGTGATAAAATTTTCATTTGGGATCCTAAGGAAAGGAGAGGAAGACTTAGGATCAAAGGAACCCATAAGTTTGTGAATTCTTCTAACTGGGATATTATAAGTAGGACTAGAGGTAGTAAAGCTCATATACCAATGTAATGCAAATGAACTAAATTAGGAAAACACAAGGCATGAACAAATAAATATTTTTGTATTTTTTCTTTATAGGATTTTTTCTTTTATTTTTGAAATGTAAATGCAAGCACATAAAAGGAAGACTAATCTAATATGGATGTAAGATCTAACATGAAATGTAAATCTAACACCATAAAAGAAAGATTTTTCGTAAGCGGGTTCACCAAAGTGTAAAGAATAAAAAAATGATACTTTGATTGGTTATTGTTGATGTGTTCACAAACATGTAAATAATATCCTTTACATATAGAAGAGTTGGGGAAGGTAAGATTCTCTTCTTAACCCAAAATTTCCAAAGGAAAGATCCAAATTGATTAACCACAAGAAAATGGTCAATGCATAAATGAATCAATCGATTAGTAATAAGAAGAAAGAGGAAAACCTTACATTTCATTTTGGAAGAGAGTATTAAAATCTTAATTGAAATGAACTGAAGACAAATACTAACCTCAAAGTATAGAAGATCTAGAAATTTCTATTTTCTGGTGTCTGTACTGAGTTTCTAGAAATTCTGCAACCGAATCTGGAATAGAAACATAGAGACGGAGAAAACCCAAAAATATTTTTCTTTTCTGAGCCAAGTCGACCTTGACCCAAATATGGGGGTGCAATCGTGCCCCTTTATTGTTGGAAAGTTGGCTATACTGGTGTATATGACTTATTATAGTGTTTTCATTATGGCAACAAAGTCATATAGTAGTTTAGAGTCAATGCACTTGATGAGAAGATCATAAATCGGTTAAGTGTTGAAGACTGGATAGTGTACAGAGTACCTAAAGCTTAGAGCATCAGTGCACATGTGTAAGACTGACTTATGGTGTGCAGCCTAGAAGATAAGTTGGCTATACTATATTCATTCTTATTCTATGAGCACATGATCAGATATGAAAGCATACCAAAGTTACAAACAGTTGAAGTTACACAGCCAGTATGTGCCAGAGAAGAACAGAGTAAGCAGCCAACTACTAGCATTTTGATTTGCGGTTATATTAATGTTGTAAAGGCTATGCACCTATTGTAATTAGGTTTCCAACATGTAAATATGTTTTTTTGTAAACATGCTTGAGCCAATTCAATTGGAAGCATTGTATGTAATCGGTTAAAAGGCCAACCTAGTTATTTATTTTGTATGCGCATATAAATAAGAGATGCACCCATTGTAATTAGCATGAAAGTTGATATAGAGTTAAGATAAGTAGAACAGAAGTGTGCAAAGTGTCTTAGATCTTTGCAAGAGGTCAAAGCATTGGGGCATCAAAGGAACTGATCAGACAAGTAGTGTCATAGGGACAGTTCATCCAACAGATATAGTGTGTATCTGAGACCAGAAGGTTGTAGTCTCCACCACTTGAGCAGTGAGCTCTAGAACTGTGTGTCCACACCCCTAATAGAGTTTATTGTAAAAGACTCCTAATAGGTTCTGACCCTTAACAAGGTCTATTGTACTTAATACATTGTAAAGCAACTCCTAACAGGGTTAAGGATCTTCTAACAAGGATCATAAAACACTAGTACAGAATATTAGTGGGTGTCAATTCCCACCGGAGTTTTTAGCTATTTGGGTTTCCTCATAACCATATTGGTGTTATGTGTTGATTTCATGTTTCATGTTTATGTGGATGTTCATTTCAGTACTTAAGCATTTAAGATTAGTTTAAAGATTAAGTAAAAGATAAAATACAGTGAACATTGATTCACCCCCCCCCCTCTCAATGTTCCCATTCCTAACAATTGGTATCAGAGTTCTGGTCCTCAGCAAAGAATTTTAACCACTTGAGGAGATCATGGATGAAGAAGAAATGAAACATCTAAAAAGAAATCTTGAAGATGCTCTTGAAGACCTGGACAGATTTGAAAAAGAAACTGAAGAACTTAAGGAAAAACTCAGTGATGCTCAATTAGTCATCAAAAGGCTAAGGAAGGATTTGAAAGAATGCTCTACTAGTGATAATGGTCAAGAAGATGAATGAAGAAAATACATCCTTGAAAGAACAACTTGAAGAATTTGATGATAAGCTGACTAACAATCAGGAAGTCTATGATGAATAGATCAAAGAGAACCTTCAACTGAATGAAGAATTGAGGCAAGAAAATATGGAAATCTTGGAGCTAAGGAACAAAAAAGAAAGCTTGGAATCTGAATTGAAAGATGCTAAGAATCACATTGATAAATTACATGCCAGTTCTAATTTGATAGAATCTCAGTTATATGCAAGAAGAGCTAAAGTAGATACTAGCTGCATTGAAGCACAAAATCAGATTGACAACATGCGAGAAAGAATGAAAGCACTAGAAGGCACCTCAGATGCTAATAAGACTGGAAGTCAGACTAAGGATCATATTAAACTACCTAAGAATGAGCACAAGCTAGTAGACCGCACTTGTTATGCATGTAACAAGCATGGACACATAGCAAGGAATTGTACAGAGGTAAGACCTTTCAATGGTTACTATTATTCATGCAATAAATTTGGTCATAGAGCTATGAATTGAAAGATAAGTCAAAAGAATAGGACTCAGTATAATCAAAGAAATTAGAATCAGTCAAATGAAATAAGTTCTCAGAATGTTACATGTCAGATATGTAACTATAAAGGTCACTCAACTAAACAATGTAAAATGGTGACCCATGTCAACGCACCTAGGAATATAAGGCCTCCAGTAATTTTTCACTCTTGTAACAAAGTTGGACACATCTCAAAGTTTTGCAGATCAAGGACGCAAGGTTAGGAAAGCCCAAAAAAGCTTGAAGAACCATTTTTGGATCCCAAAGGAGAAGTCAATTTTGTGAGATCTTCAGAGGATGCAAGATTGATTTGGTCAAAATCAAAGAAGGACAAAGTTGATGAGTATGTATTGGATGCATCCACAGTGGACGCATCCTCTACATCTGGATGAATGGCCCTCAGGGTCATAGGGGGAGCTAATTTAGCTCTAGCCCCCTACACAGCTGGTATACTCACTCTCAAAGTATGCGCCTTTGGACTTAAGCTTTTGGAGACTAGTAGAACCTATGTGCAAAAGTGCACTAGCTAATTGTTTGTAGAATGAAAGATAAAAAATTTCAAGTGACAGCCTAGTTTACATGACAAGCATAATGGAAGATTTTCCACTTTAAAGTACATAGAAGTTTGAAGATCTCTCATTGCATTCAAATTGAGAGGGATTGGAGAGCATAAGAGCCCTAGCATTTGATTGAGAAGGATTGCAGTTTGATTCATCAAGTGATCTATTGTGCATTTGATCGGTTATAGAAACCCTAGTTCATTGCACTGATTCAAGAAGTCTTCAAGATCATTTGGAAAGTGATATCCAAGTAAGTGATGGCTAATCCTATAGTATTTGATGTTGTAGAGAAGAAAATATGTGTTTAAGAAGCATCTGTTTAAATCAACACTTGATGACCTAGAAGGGGCATTCTCCTACACGCCTATGGGCATTATGCATGTCAAGGACATTAGGGCATACATTCACTATAAGAAAGAACCAATAGGATTGTATAGATTAAGAGCACACATGGAAACTATGCTGAAACCAAACAAAACCTTCATGGATGAGTATGGGCAGTGGAATAATCACCCTATGGTGGAGTATGCAACGGCATATGAGTTCTATGAATCATAATGGATCAAGATTCTACTGAGAAGAATTCATGATGACCTATTTTGGATAGGTGAAGTGCCGGTCAAAATTACTAGTGACCTAATTCATGAGATGGCATGCCTCTCTAAGATAGGCGACATTCTTCCAGTACGAAAGGATGTAAGGAAGCTTGTGGAGAAAACTTGCAAGTCAAGAAGTGATAGGTGCGGAATGACCATTGAACCTATTGAGAAAGATGACATCAAAATGATGTCCATGATACTAAGTTACAGGTTCCAACACACCAGCAGGGTGAACAATGTGTCTATGGCCACAATTCTTGCAGCCATAAGACTTGTGAAATAAAATGGAGAGTTCAACTTGTGTGAGATTCTACGTGTACAACTATTGATAACATTAAGGCAATCAAGCATGATAAGACCAAAATATTCAGATTTGGGTCTTTGATCATATACATGTACTTCCATATTGTTGGAAAGGTATCTGATTTGTATCTAGACAAATCCATTCCAACAATGCCATAGATATCTCTCAAGGCATGTACTGAGAGCACTTTGAAGGACCACATGACACTAGAGTTGAAGACATTCATGGTTAAAATGCAGATGAGGTACAGGATACCAGAGAACATTATTGAGAAATACAAGGATACTATTTGCTTCATGGTTGAGACTGACACAATATGCATGGAGGCAGTTGAACCAAGAAAAAAGTGGATTCATCCACTAGGATATGAAGTGGAAGAGCCTATTCTAGAAGCATATGCACAAGTATTTCTTTCAGCCCCTAAAGACCCTAATGAGCCAAGATGGGGAACCTATGTAGAGAAAATAAGAGAATTTGATGCAGTCTTGAATAGTGTAGCAACTAAAAGAAAGGTTTCCAAAGTCACCTCAGAGATCTTGAGAATTCATGGAGTGTCTCAAGAAGACCTAGACAAAGCAAGGGAAAAAAAGATTGCTTTGGAAATTGAGAGCGCAGCAACAACAAAGACTGAATTAGATGATCCTAAGTTGAAGAAGGTGAAGATAGAAAAAGATGATGTTCAGAAGGGTAAAACTGTTGTTACTCCTTTTGCACCCAAGGAAACCATTGACCTTACTGTTCCTCCTGAGTATAAGGCAATTCCTAAGAGGAAGAAAGAGATTAGCACTGGTCATCCATCCTCGAGAGTAACAAGAAACAAAAGGAACACTCAAGCACCTCCTGAAGTAAGTTTCAAACCTAGTCTGAGTGTGTTAAGCACAAGAATTATTGATGAAGGCATAATTGATCAAGTAGGAAAGTTCTATGAGAAATACAGTGAGATTGACAAATCAGAGATACATGGAATGATTGTTAAACATATGTTAAAGTTTAAGAAGATAGTCTTAGAATTGAACACTATGATTCCTGATAATGTATGGAATATCTTAGAGTTTCAAAAGAGACAGGCTATTGAAGAAGATCTAAGGATAAGAGAAAAGATTTTAGATGAAACCCTTCCAGTATGCGAGCTAGAAGAGAAAAATTTATTGTTAGATTTGGTGAAGCCTCACCTCAGGACCAAGATAAGAACATTGAATATAATGGATAAAAATTGAGTTAGTTGCAAAGGAAACAAATAAATCCTTTGATAAGGTCTTTATGAATAGGCACATGTATTCACCTATTGTGCCCACAGCTCAAGTACCCTCAAAGGAAGTCAAGGTGGAAGAGCTCACTAATGCATTAGTGACAGGTCCTCAGGACTCAGCGCCTGTAATTGAAACACAAATAGAGGTAGATAAGTCTGAGCCCATGACAGAGTCACTAAAGGATAGCACCATTATCATTGATAATGTAGAGATAGCCAAGGTGGCCACTGATACTGAGTTGGAAAATTTTGAAGAGGCATTTGTGAGTACTCAAGAGGTTGAGACTCTATGTGGTAACTCCACTCCCAATCAAGAAGAAGTATTGATTGAGGATATAACAAATGAAGAAGAAAATAAAGAAGAACAAAAACAAAAAGAAGAAGTAGAGAGAAAAGAAAATGAACCAATAACAATAAGAGTCAAAGAGGAAGTTATGGACAATACTCCTATCACTCCACTTCCCTCAGCAACATTGTTGTCAAGTTTAACACCTGACACAACCAATTTGGACTCTTGGGGAGAAGAAGAGTTGATTAAGTTCAGCGTCTTAGCTATGGAGAAATCCAAGGAGAAACAAGTGATGAGAAATCCCCTCCTTGTAGAATCAGTAAACATCTTGAACAACTTGTTACCAGCAGACATGGAAGTGTCTAAGGTACACTCCGTTGATGATGTGAGTACAGTCATTTCACAGTTCAAGAGAAATTTCTCTAGCCTAGAAGAATTTGCATCCCTAGTTATAGAAGAGAAATATTTGAAAAAGAGGCTCAGTGAATTGGTTAGCAACTTTGCACTTGACCTGAGCTCAAGCATCCTTGAAGGAGTTTGCAGCAAAGGGCAGAAAGATTATTGCTGATTGTATGAACCAAGACAAGTTGACTAGTGATCTATACAAAAAGATACAAGAGGTTGAAGTTATGATAGACAACATAAAGAAATCAGTGGAAGATCCATCAGTTGATGTGAACATGTGAAATAATGTCTACCAAGGACAAATAGATAAGATTGAGAAGGAAGAAAAGGAGATGTCCAAGATAAGGGCTAGATAGACTCAGTTAAGGAATGCTCTTGCACCCTCATTAGACATGCTTAATCAAAATATCAAGGAGATTGATGCTAGCATGGTGACATATGATCAAGGTCCTAGCACAAATTTGGAGAAGATGGAGAAGCTACAGTATGCATTATGCGCCCATCTACAGATTGTAAATTCATTGATCACATTTTGGAAGAAGGAGATCCAAAACCTGCAGATAGCATATCTGGATGTTCTATCATAGTGAGTATTTTTGGATACAATTTTGAAGCACCTTTGTCATTAATGTCGAAGGGGGAGTATGTACAGATTATGGTTATAGATTAAGATATAAAGATATGTATAGGGAGATATAAGACAAAAGTTTTTGTATTAAGGAACCATTAGCAACTTGGCCATATTCCTTTGTTGCCATCAATGACAAAGGGGGAGATTGTTCACAAGTTTTCTATACTAGTGTATATGACTTAGTATAGTGTTTTCATTATGGAAACAAAGTCATATAGTAGTTTAGAGTCAACGCACTTGATGAGAAGATCAAAAATTGATTAAGTGTTGAAGACTAGACAGTGTACAAAGTACCTGAAGCTCAGAGCATTAGCGCATGTGTGTATGACCGAGTTATGGTGTGCGCCCTAGAAGATAAGTTGGTTAGACTATATTCATGCTTATTATATGAGTGCATGATCAGATATGCAAGCATGCCAAAGTTACAAACAGTTGAAGTTACACAGCCAGTATGTGCCAGAGAAGAATAGAGTAAGGAGCTGACTGTTAGCATTTTGATTTGCGATTATATTCTAATATTGTAAAGGCTATGCACCTATTGTAATTAGGTTGCCAACATGTAAATATGTGTGTTTGTATACACGCTTGAGCCAATTCAATTGGAAGTGTTGTATGTAATCGGTTAAAGGGCCAACCTAGTTATTTGTTTTGTATGCGCATATAAATAAGAGATGTGCCCATTGTAATTAGCATGAAAGTTGATATAGGGTTAAGATAAGCATAGCAAAAGTGTGTGAAGTGTCTTAGAGCTTTGTAAGAGGTCAAAGCATCAGGGCATCAAAGGAACTGATCAGACAAGTAGTCTCACAAGGATAGTTCATCCAACAGATATAGTGTGTATCTGAGACTAGAAGGTTGTAGTCTTCACCACTTTAGCAGTGAACTCTAGAACTGTGTGTCCACACCCCTAATATGGTTTATTGTAAAAGAATCCTAACAGGGTCCAACCCTTGACAAGCTCTATTGTACTTAATACATTGTAAAGAAACTCCTAACAGGGTTAAGGATCTTCTAACAAGGATCATAAAACACTAGTATAGAATATTAGTGGGTGTCAATTCCCACTGGGGTTTTTACCTATTTGGGTTTCCATATAACCATATTGGTGTTATGTGTTGCTTTCATGTTTCATGTTTATGTGGATGTTCATTTCAGTACTTAATGATTTAAGATCAGTTTAAAGATTAAGTGAAATATAAAATATAGTGAACATTGATTCACACCCCCCCCCCTCTCAGTGTTCCCATTCCTAACATTTATGTCAACCTTGACCTGCACTGCTTCGATGAAAATTCTATTCACGGATCCTGAAAGTTTTCCAAAAAGGGTATCTAAATTTGTTCTATAATTCATTGTTTCATACCTGCACCTGCAAGAAAAATGGTTTTATTGTTTAGATGAGGGGTTTGCCTTGGTTAAACCCCAGTTTTGGAATTAACCTTGAAATAGAATTGAAATTGCAGTAATAAACAAAGTAAATAGAACAATTCACCTTGCTTATGTTGAAACCCTTGTGGAGGATTCGAATCCTTGAATCCACAAGTATGGATGCTCAAATGGATGTAGAATTGTAGGATGTCTCAAATCAATTGCCTTTAGATCTTAAACATCAATCTTGAATGGATCTTGGAATAGGAAGAAGCTTGAATGGATATGGATGGAGAAATTTTCAACAAGAGGGCTCCATAGAGCTTGAATCCTTCAATGGCTACCAATGGATCTCCTCGATGAATTGAATCTTGAATGCTTGAATACTTGAATGCTTGAATTCTTGAATTCTTGAATGCTCACTTTGATAAATTATGCATAGATGATCCTCCATTTTCTCTCCTTCTCTTTTCCTCCCTAAAAAGAGAGGAGAAGGCTTCCTTATATACTAGTCTAGGACACCAACTTCTAGAGAGGCTGACATATGAGAAATAAATTCCCATTAGTTTCATACCCTTAGAAGTGGACCTATATTAAATTTATTTTAAGAGTCACCATTTTGAAGCTCAAAACAGCCAACCTGGAAGAGGAAATGAATTCTTTCCAAACCCTGATATCCAGAAATATTTGGAATTTGAAAATTAGACCCTAGGTTAGGGTCAAGGTCAACCCTGACCTAGGTTAGGGTTGAGGTTGACCTTGACCCAGAAGGTCGACCTTGACCCTGAGGTCAAGAACCTCAAAATCTTAGAGAAAGATACCAGAAATAAGGTAGGAAAGAAGTGGAAAAAAGGGCAGGACAGGGGAAAAACCATATCCAAGTCAAAGAACCATTCAAGGCATTTGACATGACCCCAAACCACTTACTCGGAGGGCTAACCCAGTTCTAAATGGAAGTGCTTCCATTTTCCGATGATACACATTGTCATCTTCTTCCATGGATGAAGAAGTTCTAGCTCTTACAAAATTATCATTATATTTTTGGGAAGGATTAGAACTAGAGGGTCTACCATGAGACCTAGGGGAAAGTGGAAAACACATCATTGATAAGGAATATTCCCCTACACCATTTTTATTGATCTTACATTTCTTTTCAAAATTCTTCATCATTGTGTCCATCTTTTGATAATGGATTTCTTTGGCTTTTATTTGAGAAGGTTTTGAATTCTCTTCCTCTTATTTTTCTTTAGAATTTTCCTCACTAACTTTCTACTTTCCTTTAGTTGATGTAGCTAAGTTAGTGGGGTCTTGATTCTCCTTAACAAGGGTATCTTCTTCCTCCATCTTTCCTTTTCCTTTTGTTAAGGAAAAATCCTTTGAAATTTTACCTTGACTCATTTTTATTGATGTGGTACATTTAGTATTGTAAGGAACCAATGAGTCATTTAGAGGTTTGATGTTATTTCAATATTGAAATAGATTTAAATCTCCACTCACCATGATTTATTGACCCATGTAAGGAAAATTTAAGCATTGCTGGTACATTGAAGGTACCACTTGCATCTCATATATCCATGGTCTTCGCAACAAAATATTATAAGTCAATTTAAAATTAAGAACTTGGAAAATTATTTCCTTTTGAATAGGACCAACTCAGATAGGAAGAACTATTATCCCTTTGGAGGACATTTCTTCATCATCATAAGCTTTTATAGTTATCTTTCCTTTAGGATTGATAGATGTAATCACCTAAAAATGGACAAAGACAATTTAATGATAATTCAAAGCAAATCAAGTGAAATCAAAGAAAATAAAGGACATAATTGAATCAATTGAATTACAATGCATAATTAGCCAATCAAAATTAAAATCAAGTCTTAATTCAATCAAAATCAAAATTGAGAGCATTTTAATTAAGTGCAATCAAATCAAAATACAATTAATTCAATTAATTGTATAGTTTTGGATTAAATTAAATTCAACCCATTCAAGGGGTACATGGCTAAAATAAATCAATTAAATCAATTAATAAATTCTAATTACTCTCAACAACCAAAAGGAGAGGAAAATCAAACAACCAATGAAATTGGAGGAAAAGCATTCACATGGATCAAGCCCAATTGAATCTCATTCACTCAAAGTGAAGAAGAATCTCAACCATCCATCTTGTCTACTTGTCCCAAGCTTTGAGGACACAAACTTTTCTTTGTCTTCAAAGGGTGGAACCAAAGACTTAACCCCAACTCAATATGATTAAACACAACTACACCCCCTACCATTGGAAAATATATAAAAGGAAGGCAAAAATTCTTCATAATTCATCAACCACCTATCTGAGAATTGCATCAAACCTCTTGCAATTTGAATTTAGAAAATCATTTGAGAGCAATTTTAGCATTTTATCTTGATAATTGTTAGCTTTAGCATTGTTTTATCTTCATCATTCTCATTCTAGGACTGTCATTAGTGAGAGCTTGCTAAGAGCTCACTCATTAACATCTTAGTTAGAGAGTCATAGGATGCTCAACTAATCATTGATTTTGTTAAATAGTTGCTCAATTATGGTTGTATTTAGTTATTATTTCACTTATTATTGATGATTAATCCTAATTGTATGAAGGTACATTTATTTGTATACAAAATGGCACCCACTGTGGGGCAGTAAGCCTCATGTTATCATTTTTATCATTTGGATCATCTTTTGTATGCTTGTACCTGCTATTTTCCATGGAATTTTTGTAGGAAACAAGTTAAATCACGCCTATAGCTAATTCAGTCATGCCTATAATCCTTTTGATGATGCCTACCAGATCTGTATCACCGCTTATTCGTTGAACATTCACACTTGGTTAACACTTTATATTCTGTCTCACATTCTTTGATGTCGCCTATGATTGAAGAAATCACGCCTACACGATAAAGTTGTATTGCCTTTGCATAAAGAAGTCACGCCTATGAGTGAAGAAGTGTCACCTGCCAATAATTCGTTGTCACCTGTCATCAAGCTTTGCGAAGCAATTTGGACAACAAGTCACACCTAGTATCATTCTCTTATGCTTGTTATCTTTAAAGTGTCACTTTGACTGAATTTGTTCATGCATCCTTAAATAGTGTTTGCGCTTATCAATAAATTATTTACACTTATTAAGGTTTTTGTGTCACCTGTTGCACTTTTCAGTGTTGCTTGCTAACAGTAAAGTTACGCCTACAAACAATTTAATATTGCATATTTGCTGGAAAATGTCACTTTCAGTTTTCTATCATAATTTTCTTTCAGATTGATAAATTCATTTATCTAACTCTCTGTTTGTATGTTTTGACTGTAAATGAGTAGGCACAAGAAGGTTCAGAAGCCAGAAAGTAGGTTTAATCAAGAAGGGAAGGCACTAGCTAAGAAGATCAAGAAGGAAAACATAGCTCATATCAAGGCTATTTTGGAGACAACACAAGAGGAGGACAATCAGGTATACCAGAAATATATTGCTATTGTTGAAGCTTATAAAAAGAAATTTGTCTCTCTTAATTGGATCTTTAGTCCTTAGTTCAAATTTTTGTTTGAAAATTTGCAAATAAGGTACTTAAAATTCATTACATAAATCTTTGCTTTGTCAAATTCAATTTTGGTTTCCCCTCATTGTGATTGTTAGTGTTGACTAACTTGCTAGAGGACAAATACACTTGGAAGGAGCTATTGCCAAGGTAAGATGAAAATAATGAAATCACCCAAAAATGTCCCTAACTTTGGTTTGCTACAAAGAAAGAGGTAAGCCTAAACTAGTCAATATTTTCCCTTAGCTTGTGGCATTTGGTGCATTTAAAATCTAGTAATTAAGAGGGATTAAAGAATCAAACACATAAATCAAAGCCCCTTGTTTGTGGAAGAGAGTAGAAATACTCAAATCCCTATAGTTAGTGGGTGAAATCAATTAAACCTTGTTAATTTTGTTTGGGAACTACAGGGAAAGTTAGGGATATGATCTTCACCTTCTTGGTGAATCAAATTCCCAAAAGTTTAACCTTAATTCCATTTTCCTTGCTTTCAAAATGAACATGCTAGAACTTTAGTGGGCTTGCCTCCCGAGTTTGCCTTAATGAGGCTGGTGAGAGGGACAGCCCAAAGTGGGATACGCTCACTTTTGCTACGGGGATCCAACCCACTATAAAATGAAATGCATGTATCCTTAATGGGGTGCATGACAAAAGGATTTTAATTTCTCAAACTTCCTCTAGTAGTCCTCACGGATTGCACAAAATCGTACCTCGGTGCGTGTGGGAAGCCCCTTAACATACTTGGGGGATGAGAGATTAAAGTCCATTTTGAACGGAATCCATATTAAATCCTTGATAAATTAGCAAGCCTACCTCATTAGAGCCATTTAAAAGCAAAATTTGACCTTAGGTAGGTTGCTTGGAATAATTTCTTGTGATAATTGATAAAATCATTGTGTGGTTCTTGAAGATCTTTGCTTACAAAAAGAAAACATTCATTAAGATCCAAAAATCAATTAACAATAAAAATTCACGAATGGAAAAAGAAATGGAAACATTATCCAACCAATTATCATTAAGAACATTGTTTCCTTACCTTTATGATCAAGAAAAACAACATGAATGCCATATCTTTGATAATTCAAAATTTGATAAAAAAGAATATCATGAAAATCCTATATTTGATCAAGAATATCCTAATGATAAAACAATATTTGATGAAGAACCTATTTCAAAATATCAAGAGAATCTCATCTTTGATCAAGGAAATAAAGAGGAATTAGTCCCATCTCAGCAATATTCATCATATGGCCACTCTTTGAGAAACACAAAAACATCCAAATATCCTTGGGATAGATCATTTAATCCTTTTGGAGTTTCATACGAATCAGCTTTGGAAAAACTCCTTGAAAATGATCTCATCATGTTGCCTCAAATCACTTCATGTGGTTTTATCTTTTTGAGAAACTATTGTGCATATCATAGACATAATGAGCATGAAACTTCAAATTGCATGGATTTGAAACGTAAAATCCAAAATCTTATTGATGATGACATAATTGAAATTGAAAATGCTAATGACTCATCTAATGAAGATACTACTCTCAAGCAAGATCAAACTTATGAACACATGTCTAATAGTGGTCCTCTTATAGCTTTCACATATTCCATCATTCCTCCATTTCATATAGAAGCAAAGCTATCCAATATTCCTCCATCAAACAAAGATCCAAACAGTTTTCATAATGACTATGTATACCCTCAAGGACTACCTCTAAAAGAGAGATCCAAGTTAACCTACATCTTGCTACAAACTTCTTTCATGATTCAAAGGTTATAGACTCCAAGCCTTCATGTGCTACAATTCCTATCATTCCTATTTCAAAGGAACCTTCATCATCCCTTCAAGAATCCCTCATGCGGATCCAAACTCCTACATTTTCCTTAGAAGTGGCTCCATGTCAAGAGACTAATCAAAATTGCAAAGAAACAAGTCTTATTAAGGATCAAGATCAAGATAATATCCCTTCTTATCCTATAGTTGACCAAAGGCCCACACCTCAAGAATCCCATGATGAATCCCTCATACCCTTTCATCTCAAACACTCCATATTCCTTCACCTCTTATATCCTACCCATATCCTAAGCAAGATCAAGGTATACCTTCCATCTCTAATGAACTTATTGAAAATCAAAAGCAAAGTATTCTTCCTAGGCTATCAAAGTCAAAGTATCCCAACATCCACTATTCATAAGCCTCCATATCTATCTCAAGCTTCAACTGCTCCTATCAAAGTCACTCCTATCAAAGCTACATATAAGCCTATTGGTACAGAGATAAATCCAAAAGATGAAAGCCTTGGCCATGCAACTCAAAATAAAGATGTTGATATCCCTCCCACATCCCATTTACCTCCATTTGTGCATAACCATATTCCTTCTACATCTTCCAAATCCATCCTTGGTCCTTACATCCCAAAGTTAAAACCTTCATATCTTCCATCCATATTGGGCCCTTACATTTCTCCATCAACCTCTCCTACCATCCCTAGCCCACAATTCACTTACCCTATACCCTATCAAGATCAAAAAAGACATACATACTTGAGAAACCAAACACTCATCCCTATGAACCTTCCATATGAACCCATCCATATAAACCAGCCATGTCAACCTTATTCATCCACCAATCCCAAGTCCTTTGGAAGAAATTTGAATGTGCAACATAAAAATCAGAAAACCAAGAATCCACTTATGTATGAAGAGCACCATGTCCAATCTAATCGACATGTGAATAAAAGAAAAAAAGAAATATTCAAGAGACCACAAAGGTCCATCAAGCAAAAAGAAAAATCAAAGAAAATGTGGGTTCCTAAATCCCTCATTGAAGAAATGTATTCTAAAGCATCCAAAAGGAAAGAAAATTCAAAGAAAGTGTGAATACCCAAGTCACTTTTGAAGGAATTACACACAAAAGAGAAATCAAAGTTGACATTCAAGCTTCCAAAGGCTTCCACTCCACATTATCCCAAACACATTCCATCTTGTCCATCCATTTTGAGTCCTTGTGTCCCAAAATCCATATCCTCTCTTACATCAAAATCCCAAGCTATTTCACCCATTTTTCCTCCATTATTCCACTACCCTTCAAGGTGTGTTTCAATGTTGATCTTGATAATACTTCTTATCATCCTATTCATTATCCTTCCATTTCCTTTTTCACACCCACACATGGAAAGACTTATTATCCTCTCATTTATTATCCTTCCATTTCCCTTATCCAATCCATTTCATAAATCTTTAGCCACCCTTTACCTTATCCACCATATCACCTTTCCATCACCCTATAAACATCTTTGAGCACCCTATGGCTCTCTAACTAAGATGTTAATGAGTGAGATCTCAGCAAGCTCTCACTAGTGACAGTCCTAGAATGAGAATGATGAAGATAAAACAATTCTAAAGCTAACAATTATCAAGATAAAATGCTAAAATTGCTCTCAAATGCTTTTCTAAATTCAAATTGCAAGAGGTTTGATGCAATTCTCAGATAGGTGGTTGATGAATTATGAAGGATTTTAGCCTTCCTTTTATAGATTTTCCAATGGTAGGGGGTGTAGTTGTGTTTAATCATGATTGAGTTGGGGTTAAGTCTTTGGTTCCACCCTTTGAAGACAAAGAAAAGTTTGTGTCCTCAAAGCTTGGGACAAGTAGACAAGATGGATGGTTGAGATTCCTTTTCACTTTGAGTGAATGAGATTCAATTGGGCTTGATCCATGTGAATATCTTAATTAGAGAAATGAAAACATATCAATTAGACATTTAAACCTATCCATTGAAAACAACAATATGTTTCATTTCTGAGGGGGCATACCATCAGATAATCAGATCAACATCATCAGTAACATCAACGAAAATCAAAGACTGATCATCAAATCAAATCGAAAGCTGTTATCAAAAAAAAAATTGTAATCAAACGAAAGGGGCATTATATCAATCATTAAATCAAACATCATATCAAGATCAATCAGCAAATCAATTAAGTACCATATCGAGAATGATCATCAGAGAATCACATCAATCAGGAGAGTTTCATATCTGCATCAACCTCATATCAAAAAATCTAAGGATCGACCATCGAAAGACATTAAAAATGAACATCAAAGATCGACCATCAATGAATTAGGACCTATCAATCAAGCAAGATCAGAGTATTCTTTGAATCAACATGCTTTGCACGTCAACTCAAAGAGGGGCATTTGTAATCACCTAAAAATGGACAAAGACAATTCAATGATAATTCAAAGAAAATCAAGTCAAATCAAAGCAAATCAAGGACATAATTGAATCAATTGAATCACAATGCATAATTAGCCAATCAAAATTAAAATCAAGTCTTAATTCAATCAAAATCAAAATTGAGAGCATTTTAATTAAGTGCAATCAAATCAAAATATAATTAATTCAATTAATTGTATAGTTTTGGATTAAATTAAATTCAACCCATTCAAGGGGTACATGGCTAAAATAAATCAATTAAATCAATTAATAAATTCTAATTACTCTCAACAACCAAAAGGAGAGGAAAATCAAACAACCAATGAAATTTGAGGAAAGGCATTCACATGGATCAAGCCCAATTGAATCTCATTCACTCAAAGTGAAAAGGAATCTCAACCATCCATCTTGTCTACTTGTCCCAAGCTTTGAGGACACAAACTTTGCTTTGTCTTGAAAGGGTGGAACCAAAGACTTAACCCCAACTCAATCATGATTAAACACAACTAAACCCCCTACCATTGGATAATCTATAAAAGGAAGGCTAAAATCCTTCATAATTCATCAACCACCTATCTGAGAATTGCATCAAACCTCTTGCAATTTGAATTTAGAAAAGTATTTGAGAGCAATTTTAGCATTTTATCTTGATAATTGTTAGCTTTAGCATTGTTTTATCTTCATCATTCTCATTCTAGGACTGTCATTAGTGAGAGCTTGCTGAGAGCTCACTCATTAACATCTTAGTTAGAGAGCCATAGGATGCTCAATTAATCATTGATTTTGTTAAATAGTTGCTCAATTGTGGTTGTATTTAGTTATTATTTCACTTATTATTTATGATTAACCCTAATTCTATGAAGGTACATTTATTTATATACAATAGATTCTTCAGAATGTCCTAAAGCTTTGAAAATATTTAAGGTGAAAACATTTAGACCATCTCCTCCATCAATGAGGACCCTCTTGACATGACATTTATGTATCAAGACTTCAATATGAAATGGTAGATTTGGGGGATGATTCAAAGACATGTCATCTTGTTCAGAAAAAGATAGGAAATGTGGTGCAATAAGGTGTCCAACCATATTCTAAAATTTATCGACATCCAAATTAAGTGGAACATTGGTCTCAACAAGAGCCTTCTCCAAGATTTCTTTGTGAATGGGTGAAAGTTTTAACAACTCCAAGATTGAAATTTGTGTGGGAGTCCTTTGAAGTTGATCCACAAGATTTTATTTCTTTGAGGATGATGATGTTTGACTTGGTAGAACAATTTTAGGGGTAACCCCTTGCAAGGAGATTTTGGATGCTTGCCCCCTAGTCGCAATATTAGAGGTTTCTTCTTGTTGTTTCTCCTTTACCACTATGACATTAATGGTATTTTCATACCCCATCCAATAATTTATAGTATTGGCATAGGTATGGGTGATATTAACTTTGTCATTTCCTCTTTTGTTTTTTCAATTCGAATTTGAGGTTTCACCTTTCTCATGATTTAAGAAAGGAGTTTTGAATGTCGTATAATCTTCGTTGTTTTGAGGACCCTCAACTTTGATGGTGCCATCATCTATCAAATGTTGAACCAAGTGTTTTAGTTTCATACATTCATTGGTTGTGTGCCCTTTATTTCGATGGTATTCATAATGATGGGCATCGTTCCACCAAGATGGTTTAACTTGTGGTTCGTAGGGTCAATTGTGGAAAAATGATAATTTTATTGGCAACAAGGGTCCTTAATGAATTCTCCAAAGGTTCTCCCAGGAATGTGAACTTTATTATTTGGGTTGGGTTAAAGAAATGCCTTGGTTTATTCACACCTTGGTTGTTGAAAGAGTTGTTATTATTATTAAAAGGGGTCTTAGGTGTTTGATTGACATTGTTCATTTGATTGGACCCACTTTATAAACTAAAAGGGGTGGCTTTAAGGTTTTTGTCTTATATAACCCCATAATTTACAAGGTTTTTATGTGTTCTTTAACCAAAATCTTGATTTTTTATTGTTATTATTAGCACCCCTATTATTATTATTATTAAAATTATTATTGGTGTTAGGAAAGCCTTTGTTTTCTTTGAATAGCTTAATTTCTCCTTTTTTCACTAACACCTCTTCAATCTTGATCCCATTTTTTATAATTTTCTCAAAGGTTGGGGGACATTGAAGTTGTAATCAATAATTAATTTCCATGTTCAATTTATTCATGAAAATATCCATTTTCTCCTTCTCAAGTATGCTTCTTGGATATCTCACAAAAACTGTTCTCCATCTTTGGAGGAAGCTTAGAAAAGGTTCACCATTTTTTTTCTTAGTGTCACATAGATTTAGAAGAATGATTTAGTGCTCAATATTCTAAGAGTAATGAGTCACAAACTTGGAGGTCAATTCTTCAAAAAAATTTATTCCTGGGGTTAATTTTGAAAACCATTCCATGGCTTTCCCTCCAAGTCTTCTTGGGAATAATCTCATTAGGTAAGTGGTTTTGTGCATGAACTCAATGCTTAAAGCAAAAAACTCTCTTAAGTGGTCTTGTGGGTTGGGTTTACCCATGTACTTGTCATATCTTAGAAAGACCACATTGGGAGGAAAAGGCACCGTGATCAAATTTATATCAAAAGGAAAAGGACATAAGGCTTCGATTGAAAATGGTTTGGGTTTGGCTGTATTTTCCATGCTATAAATTTTGGATTGGAATAACTTGAGTTGTTTTTTCATGACTCATAATGGATTCTCTTCTTTTGCATCCTTCTTTAAGGTCGATGTATCATAGTCATGAGGAAGTTTAACTCCTGATTGAGTTGAATTGAGAAACTATCTTTCTTTCTCCCTTTCTAAAAAAATTTCCATGACTTCAAGGAATATGGGATCTTTGGCTGCCCTGTTATCCCTCTCTTTGGTTGTTTCTTCATGTATTTAATTTTTTTGATGATTCTCATCTTGGTTTTCATGGTTTCGCCCTTGGTTAAAATCATAAAAATAATTATTTCCTACCATAGGATAAACTCTTTCTTCAAATAGGTTGGGAATTATTTCTTCTTGTTCTTGGTTCTCTTCAAATGGGGTTTGGAAGATTAAATCTTCATATGGAATCTCTTTACTAATGCCCATTTTGTCTTCTTAAAGAGATATTTTCAAGCCATGAGATCTAGTAAAAATTGACATTAATAAGAGTTGAGTCAATTAAAATTATTCCCCCCTTGGTGATTGTTCTTTTGAATTAGGAAGATTTTTTTAAAATTAATTAAATTATAATGGATACTTCTTCCTTGTAACATGTATTATCAAAGTCAGCAAGCACAAGAATACTTATCTTTAAAATTGACCACTAAACACAAAGGTTTGAATATGTGAGAACGTTTTGACGGGTCTTCCACAAGAAATCACTTCAAGCAATATACTTATAGTCAATTTTGGATTTTAAAAATGGCTCTAATGAGGTAGGCTTGCTAATTTATCAAGGAGCTAGTATGGATTCTGTTCAAAAGAAAATCAAGTTTCATCCACCATTATAGGGGCCTCCCACCACCAATATGTTGGAGTTTTGCGCAATCTCGAAGGACTACTCGAAGAGGTTTGATTCTTGATATTCCTTTGTCAATCACTCCATTAAGGATGAATGCATTTTATTTTATAGTGGGTTAGATAATTTCATAAAAAGAAATTGTATCCCATTTTGGGTTTTCCCTCTCACCAGACTTGTTAAGGCATGTTCTCGGAAGGCAAGCCCACTAGATCTCTAACATGTTCATGAAGAAATGAAATGAAATGAAAGAGCAGGTTTGGAATTTGGTTCATCAAAAGTGAAGAGAATGTCCCTACTACTTTCCACTTCCAAACACAATTAACATGGTTCAATTTCCAAGCCTCTTTTAATCTAAAGGGATTTGAGTACTTCTAGCTTTTTGATTCACCTAAAAGATGAACAACATAATCACCTAATATTCTCTTCCATAAACAATTAGGCTTTATTTAGTGTTTGTTCATTCCTTGACCTTTCTTTTAATTGAGAGATTGGATAGGTTTGGCATTTTGATTCACTAAAAGAAGTGAAGAGCATAGGCCTACTATCAAATCCAACCAACAATAATAGGTCTCTAATTATGCTAGATTCAAATCAAATTTCCATAATTTAAACAAATGCATAAGGTTTTAGGCATACCTTTTTGAAGCTAGCAAAGCTAGGAGAATTTATTTTATTTTATTTTATGCATTTTATACTCTCCTTAGCATCATCTTCTCAAAAATGTTAGTTTAACATAATTCAAGGAAAATGTGAAGAAATCAAAGAAAATCAAATTTTTGTTCCTCCTTGAAATTGATTAAAATTTATAAATCCTAAGGAACAAAAATCCAATTAAGAGATGCAAATTTTGATTTTTAAGCTTGAATTACTTGCATATACCTCTCATAGGCTTCTCCCTCTTGCTTGGAATCCTCCAAAAAGTTGTTTAGATGAACTATTTTCTCCTTTTTCAATCTCCTTGTTTTTTTTGCCTCTCTATTGGCTCTAGTCTCTAGTATTCAGACCTTCTTATGCTTTGTCATCTGCAAAATACCAAAAATTAGTCATTTAACTGACAGAATTTAAATTTAACAAAACTAGTACTACACTCTACAAAAAGTATTGTACACATCATTCTAAATAGTGTATGTACCTTAGAAATATTGTAAGCTCTATTTAAATGTTTATAAGCGATACTTAAACTTTTAAATATAGAAAATTAATGATGACCTACAACTGATTGAATAACTTGATGAACTGAAGAGACAGTGATTAGAGATCACCGACCTTTTAAAGTGAGATGTAAGATGATTAAATCAGGCAATATGTTGTCATTGATGTCAACTAATTTTGACTAAACTTAACATGATAGTTAAAAACATTTGAACATCTGTAGAAGGAAGAAATGGTGAAGAAATGAGATATCTACATAAGGAAAGATAGATATGATAGATAAGGATAAGGTATACATTGGGTAACTTATTGATGAGACTATGACATTATGTTGTTGACTTGAGCATGTTACATTATTCTAGTATGAAGAAGAGATCAGAATTGAACAAGTTAATGTGGTCAGTAATTGAAGATTTCTTTATACACTGAGTTAGTCTTGTGTATACCGAGTGACATTAATAACTGAGTTAGTTATCACCAACGCATTCAATATTAACCGAGTATGGATGAAAACATTAAAAGTTATTACGACCAACTGAAATTTGATGAGCTGGAAAATGCTTATGATTCTGAGGTAAGAGATGAAGTTTGTTATAAGATCCATGGCTGAAAAAATTCAGAGATGATCGAAGGGAAGAGAATGAAATGTTTTATTGACACATCTGTCGAGGAAGTTTGAAGTGAAAAAATGGACGATGGAGATTAAGAGGCAAAATCTAATGGTTGATATGAAAATGGTTTACATGTCTATTTAAGAGACATGAGATTCAGTGTTGAATTATGTCAGATGAATAGAGACTGTAGAAGATTTTGTGTGAAGACATTTTTCATGCATAGTTGATCAAACTGGTTACAGACAGAACCGAGCTGAACTGCAGGCATTACCGAGAGTCAAAAATATATACACCAAGTGAAGTAAGTTAGAGGATATGATGAAGTGAATTGATTATTGATCAGATGAGTTATTTTGAGCTTAGCATGGATCTAAATACTTGAAAATTGAGTTGTATTTGAATCAGATCACTATTGTATCAGTTTAACCATTGTTATAGCAAAATCTCTTAATCGAGTGGACTTAACAGTCTTTTGTATTTCTATATGACATTCAAGGAATGTTAAATGTTTTCTTGTTGACCCCATAGTGAATGTTGGTCAAGAGTTAACTGTTAGTGATAAATCCTCTAACTAGTTCACACCTTACAATGTATTTTGTAACCTTTAACAGGGTTGGATCCTAACTGAGCTCACTTCAGAAGAGTGAAATATTTTGGGTTACCGATCCCAAGTGGTTTTTCCCTTAGAAGCGTTTCCACATTAAATATTTGTGTTATGTGTTATTTGTTATGATTAGTTTTCTATCATACTTTACATATTGCATATTTGATTAATCGATAAAGATAGGTTTGGAAAAGACTGGTATTCGGTAAATGAATTGAAAGATAGTTATCTTATCTACTGAGTTGTTTGATTTGTTGAAAAAGTACATCTGATATTTTGGGACTGTAGGATAATTGATTTAACTGATTCACCCCCCCTCTCAGTTATCTAACAATTGGTATTATAGAATATTGGTTGCTTGGAGGAAATTTTCAAGGACTTGCTCGAAAAAAATCACAAGATGTATAAAAGGGAAGTGCCTAAGCTTAACAAAGATAACTTTTCAACATGGCAAAGCAAGATGAGGCTGCACATATCTGGAATTGGAGAATCTGCTCTTCAGTTCCTAGACAATGGCTACATACAACCGACTATTGGACCTTTGACAATTAATCAGCTAAGAGACAGACATGAACACAATATAACAATGATAGAGATTGTTGTTGCTCTATCTGATGCAGAATTTGAAGATATCAAAGCATGCACTACAATGAAAGAAATGTGGGACAAACTTGCACTAGTTCATGGAGGAGATGTAAATGTACTGAGGGTCAGAGCTAAAAGCCTTAGAGGTATATTTGATGATATGAAGATGAAAGAAGGTGAAAACATCACACAATACTCTAACTGAATCAAGGAGGTGGTCAATACTATCCGAGGAGAAAGGGGTGTTATTGATGAAGACACTATAGTGAGTAAAATTATTAGAATCTTGTTTCCTATCTCTGTTATTCATGAAATGATATTTTCACCAAATAATGTTCTTATACTTGATAGTCTAATTGGTAAGTTAACTAATTTTGAGCTGAATAACTATGATAAAAGTATTGTACCAAGTGTTGAGTTTTCATTTATGTCATCCTTAAAGATTGGTAAGTCCAGTAGTAAACATAACATAAGAAATGAAAGTGGCAGTGACAGTGAAGATGAGCTTGATGAGCTTCAAGCACTTATGTCTAGGAGACTTCAGAAAGGTATAAAGGAAAGTTACCTTTAGCATGTTTTAATTGTAAAGAGATTATCCATATTACTGCTAGATGTCCTAATAGGAAAGATTAAGATAAGGACAATGATAGATCTGGTGATGGAAAGTTTGGCAGAAGAGATAAACGAGATCACAACGGAAACTAATACTATGACAGAAGAACAATCGAGACTACAAAGACAAAGAGAAGAAGGCATGTTACCTTGTTGGAGATGATGATGGTAATACTGACACCGACACTGATGAAGATGTTGAGGTGGTATTTGTAGCAATGAAAGATGATTCAAAAGAAGACGAAAGGTATGTAGAAACAATGCTTATATCTAAAGTTAGCAAGAATGATACATGGATTATTGATAGTGGCTGTACACATCATATGACTGTTGATGAGGAAAAAATTTAATACCTTGAACACTATAATGGAGGATCTGTTAAAATGAGAAATGATACACCTTGTCTAGTGAAAGGAAAAGGATCTATCTCGTTGAATAATAATATTAGATGTGAGAATGCATATTGGGTGAAAGGACTTAGCTATAATTTGTTGAGTGTAGCACAATTGAATAATTCAGGTCACCGAGTTGCATTTGAAAGTAGAAAGGTGAAGATCTATGATGAAACTAGAAATTTGGTCGGTACTGGTGAACAATCCAAAGGTAATCTATTTTATCTTGACAATGTTGAAACTTCTTATTTGCTGGCTAGAAATGAAGATGTGTGGTTGTGGAATAAGAGATTGTGTCATGTGAATTTTGATAACATGGCTAAGATCGGTAAGAAGAGAAGAGTTAGAGGTTTACCGAGTCTAACTAAACCTGACCATGTCATGGGCAATCAATATCAGAAAGGGAAAATGACTAAATCTAGTTTTAAATGCAAAGACTATTCTTTTAAAGGTATTTTGGAGTTGGTACATAGCGACTTATGTGGTCCTATGAGAACTTAGAGTTATTATGGTGAAAAATATTTCATTTTATTTGTTGATGACTACTCTAGGATGATGACAGTTATGTTTTTGAAAGAGAAATCTGAAGCTTTCAATCTGTTTAAGTGGTATAAAGCTAAAGTTGAAAAGGAAACTGGGAAATATTTAAAATACTTAAGATATGATAGAGGAGGTGAGTTTATTTCTGATGAATTCACTAATTTTTGTAATGAGCATGGAATTAAATGACAGGTTTCTGCACCGAGGACACCATAGTAGAATGGTATTGCAGAAAGAAGGAATCGATCTATAGTTGATTGTGCCAGAACACTGATGATTGAGAAAGATGTTGCACAAATGTACTGGAGAGAAGCTATTAGTACTGCTGTATACACCTTGAACCAAGTTCAATTGAAGAAAGATACAAATAAGACACCTTATGAGCTATGTTTTGGATACACACTGAATACAAGTTATTTCATAATTTTTGGAAGCAGATTTTACATTCTGAAAGATGATATAAATGGTAAATTTGATTCTAAAAGTGATGAAGGAATATTCCTAGGATACTCTACTAAGAGTTGTAGACACCTAAAATTGTCCTAACAATTACTCTTATTTTAGCCAATTAAATAGATATTTATTATTTATTTAATAATTAACCTTATTCTACCTTTAATTAAATAAATTCACATTTATTTAATTGCAATCCTCTTTACCCCTATCCCTGATTAAATAAATTTACATTTATTTAATTTTAGCCTTTTATCCTATCCTTGATTAAATAATTTTCATTTATTTAATTTTATCCTATCTCATTTCTCCTCATCCTAATCCTCCATTTAATTAAGTAAATGATCTTGTTTACTTAATTAATCCCTTTTTAACCCACTTGGAATTAAATATTACATTTAATTATATTTGAGCACATGGCTCCTAACTTTAACCCTCACCTAACCTCACTTCCCTAACGTAACACATCCTTCTAACCCAAGTCAACCCACTTTCCCACTAATTAATCCTAATCTCCCACATAATCAATCCCTAATCATTTGTACAACCTTAATCTAAGGATTAAGAAATCCTAACCCAAACCCAAGTCACATGTGACTCTTACACATTCTTACACACTTGTCTCCCACATATCATTGACATGTCACTTTCCAAAGCCTTGGTTCTCTCTTTCTCTTCCACCTTTTGACCCATGTCATTGACATGTCATTTTCCAAAGTTGCTCACACATGTGTGAGAAACATTGGTTCTCCCATCCTCTTACAACCCTTGACCTTTGTCATTGAGCCATCATTTTATCAAGTTTCTCACACGTGTGAGAAACTTTGGCCCTCTTACACCTTCTTACACCCTCTTACACCCTCTTACAATTTGTCATGGACATGTCACTTTCAAAGGTTTCTCACACGTGTGAGAATCTTTCCCCCTTTGAATGGTGAAACCCTAATCCACATGGCATCTACTTGGCCTTCACCTCATGGCCACCTCATTGATCCTAAATAATCCTAGCCCTTCATCCAAATTTCAATCTCAACCGTCCATTTCCCTCAAATTACTATAAATTGAGAGCTTTTCTCCTCATTCAACAAGCCTTTTTCATGCATTGTCATGCTGCAGGATTTGAGCAACCACATACCCTCTTCAACAAATCAATCAACATCTTCATAGGGAGGTTTGCATTTGTCTTATGTTGAGTAGATTAAACTATTTGTTTATTTTTATTTATCATATTTACATGTTTATTTCTCCCTATTTTATGAGGTTTTTATAGATATGTAGGGATGAACTTAGTTTAAGTTTATTTCTTTATGTCATTTTTATGTAATACAAGAGCAAAGTATACAAATGTTTGAACAAGGCTACTAACAAAATGATTGAAAGTGCTAATGTGAAATTTGATGAGTTTTCTGAGAAGAATGATGAAGAAAGTAGGAAGGAACCAGAAAACTATGGTAGGTTTACATATATTGAGCATCTAGAATATCTACCCAAGCCACGGGTTGAGTCTACCGAGCGACAGGAAAATGCTACCGAGAATTAGCAAATGCAAACTAAGAACCAGGAAGATGCTACCGAAGAAGAAAATGAACCTGAATTGAATATGATCAAGTACTAGTGAGATTTGTTAGAATACACCATCCACAAAACCAGATTATTAGAGACAAGCAAGTTGGCATGATGACACGAAGTAAGTTAAGACAGAACACATGTTTAGTTTGTGAATTTGAGCCTAAGAATGTTAGAGATGCACTTGAGAATGATGAATGGATTAAGGAAATGAATGAAGAAATTGAACAGATAGAGAAAAACAAAACATGGACATTGGTACTGAGACTGAGTGATAAAAATGTAATTGGTACTAAGTGGATTTTCAGAAATAAGTTGAATGAGAATGGTGAAGTAACTAGAAACAAAACAAGACTTGTATGCAAGGGATATGCACAAGAAGAAGGTATTGACTATAGTGAAACTTTTGCATTAGTAGCAAGACTTGAAGGAGTCATAATATTACTTGCATATGATGCACATAAAGGATTCAAATTATATCAAATGGATGTGAAATCAGCATTTCTGAATGGAATTCTTGAGGAAGAGGTCTACATAGAACAACCTGAAGGTTTTGTTGATCCAAATCAGAAGAACATGGTATGTAGATTTCACAAAGCATTTTATGGACTGAAACAAGCACTGAGAGCATGGTATGAAAGATTACATGCTTATCTTATTAGTATTGGCTTTGTGAGGAAAGGTGACAATAGCAATTTGTACATGAAAGGAGAATCTGATGACAATATTCTGATTGCTAAATTTTTTGTTGATGATATAATATTTGGAGGACATGATAATATTTGCAAATCTTTTGCCGATGAAATGAGAAAGGAGTTTGAAATGTCAATGTTTGGAGAGATTAAATTCTTTCTAGGTTTGCAGATTATACAACAAAATGATGTGATTTTCATAACACAATCAAAATACATCAAGGAAGTGTTAAAGACTTTTGGCATGGAAGATTCAAAACCGGTAGGTACATCGATGGTCACAGGATGTAAGTTGCAAAAGATGATGAATCAACCGAGGTAAATCAGACACTGTATAAATCAATGATTGGAAAACTAATGTATGTGGTACATAGTAGGCCTAATATAGCACATGCAGTTGGGATTGTAGCAAGATTTTCTACTAATCCTAAGGAATCACATTTAACTATTGTTAAAAGGATTATGAGATATGTGAAGAAGACTGGAGATTATGGTTTATGGTATAAAAAGGAAGGCAATTTTGAACTACGAGTTTACATTGATGCAAATTGGGCTGGAAACATTGATGACTGGAAGAGTACAACTGGTGGAGCATTATTTTTTGGTGAAAGACTTGTAACATGGATAAGTAAGAAACAAGCATGTATTTCTCAGTCTACTGTTGAAGTAGAGTATGTTGATGTTGCTGCTAATTGTTCAAATATTGCATGGATAAAAAAATTGTTGAAAGGAATGAATGAGGTGATCACTGATCCAGTGATTAAATATTGTGATTGTATGCACCCTAAAATGATCGCCTAGACTTTGGGCCCCATGTATTCAATTTGTCAAAATCAATTCCTGAATCAATGATTGCCATATATTCAAATCAATCTTTTTGATCAAATCATAATTATTTCAACTATCCCAATACTCCCTAAGGTTGGATATTTCATTAATTTTATTTAATTAAATAAATCCCTTTTAAACAAATAAAATAATATTATTTAAATTAATATTCCTTAAATAAAATAATATTATTTAATTAAAATCTATTTTTAATTAATTGACTTTATTTTATTTTATTAATATTCATATTTAAATTATATAATCTTATTTTATTTTATTAAAAGAGATATTATTCTTTTAAATTAAATTAAATAAATAAAATATCTTCTCAAAATATCTTGTGATGGAAAAGGAAACAAAACAATTAATAAAAAATGAAATTCCATTTTCCTACAAACCTTCTAAAAAGGACATTTGTTTCCTCTTTTCCATTTATCCCACATTGCTTCTAGATTTGCATTCAAATCCACATTTTACTATAAAAGGAGCCCTCTCGTTCTCAGTTAAACATCCCTGAATTTTCATATCATCATTATGCTATAAGTTTTCATAGAGTTTTGAATTTCATTATTGCATATTTACATACTCATAGCACTTTAATTTGATTTATCTCATTGTTTTAGTTTAAATTTCATATAGATTAATCTCATATAGACTATTTTAGATTGCATATTTTAGTTTGATTTTCATATAGTTTAATCTCCATTTCAGTAATTTAGTTTATTGCTTGCATTTGCAATCATATTAGATTAATTGTCATTTGCATGCATGAGCTAGGTTCAATGGAGATCAGCATGCTTTCTATTCATCCTTGAATCTCTCATTCTGATTTGTACTTGCATGGGTTGACTAGGTCGATCTGAGGGCCTCAATATCAATCCCTACACATGTTTGGATAGAGAGCTGTGAGTCGATTTGTGAGGGCTCATTCTTGAGTCTCCTTGCATATAAAGATTCACAAAAGTGTACCACATCTTGGTGTACACATTTACTGTGGTCACGTTTTGATCTTCATTTCCTTACCTTCTTTCGTGATCTCAATCAAAATTCCCTAACTTAAATAGTTGATTGATTTTGGGGCATCTTCTTTCTTAAGGAAAATTCTCTTTCTTCTCTCCATTTCTTTCCATTTCTTCCAAACTTCTATCTTCCATTCACTTTCACCCCACTTCTTTTCTTCTAATTCAACCTTGGGGCATAATCTTTCTTGGTAAGTTACCTTAGTTCTGTGATTTATATATTTTTCATCTTACATCAAGAACCTTATCTTTAGTTCGATTTGATCAAATTTATCAATTTACTATTTCTCCTCTATCTCATTTTGATTTCGATCACGAGGGGGTAGTACCTACCAAACTTCAATGCTTGATTCAACTTTATCAAATTTATCAATTGCTCCTCTTGGGGCAACCTTGCTTGAGATTCTTATCTCTTATTTGAGACTTGACAATTACCTATTCACAGGTGTTGGCCTTGTCTTTTTCAGTCTGCTTATCTATGTCCTGATGTGTTCCCATCCGTCGAACACACATCTGGGTTGTTTTGTGATCCCAAATCGATCTCACACTTCAATTCCATTCTTTGACTGCATGTGATCCTGATTTGACCTCACATTAGTCAAAGAGGGGCAAATGTATGCACCCTAAAATAGTCACCTAGACTTTGGGCCCCATTTATTCAATTTGTCAAAATCAATTCCTGAATCAATGGTTGCCATATATTCAAATCAATCTTTTTGATCAAATCATAATTATTTCAACTATCCCAATACTCCCTAAGGTTGGATATTTCATTAATTTTATTTAATTAAATAAATCCCTTTTAAACAAATAAAATAATATTATTTAAATTAATATTCCTTAAATAAAATAATATTATTTAATTAAAATCCATTTTTAATTAAATGACTTTATTTTATTTAATTAATATTCATATTTAAATTATATAATCTTATTTTATTTTATTAAAAGAGATATTATTCTTTTAAATTAAATTAAATAAATAAAATATCTTCTCAAAATATCTTGTGATGGAAAAGGAAACAAATCAATTAATAAAAAAATGAAATTCCATTTTCCTACAAACCTTCTAAAAAGGACATTTGTTTCCTCTTTTCCATTTATCCCACATTGCTTCTAGATTTGCATTCAAATCCACATTTTACTATAAAAGGAGCCCTCTTGTTCTCAGTTAAACATCCTGAATTTTCATATCATCATTATGCTACAAGTTTTCATAGAGTTTTGAATTTCATTATTGCATATTTACATACTCGTAGCACTTTAATTTGATTTATATCATTGTTTCAATTTAAATTTCATATAGATTAATCTCATATAGACTATTTTAGATTGCATATTTTAGTTTGATTTTCATATAGTTTAATCTCCATTTCAGTAATTTAGTTTATTACTTGCATTTACAATCATATTAGATTAATTGTCATTTGCATGCATGAGCTAGGTTCAATGGAGATTAGCATGCTTGCTATTCATCCTTGAATCTCTCATTCTGATTTGTACTTGCATGGGTTGACTAGGTCGATCTGAGGCCTCAATATCAATCCCTGCAAATGCTTGGATAGAGAGCTGTGAGTCGATTTATGAGGGCTCATTCTTGAGTCTCCTTGCATATAAAGATTCACAGAAGTGTACCACATCTTGGTGTACACATTTGTTGTGGTCACGTTTTGATCTTCATTTCCTTACCTTCTTTCGTGATCTCAATCGAAATTCCCTATCTTAAACAGTTGATTGATTTTGGGGCATCTTCTTTCTTAAGGCAAATTCTCTTTCTTCTCTCCATTTCTTTCCATTTCTTCCAAACTTCTATCTTCCATTCGCTTTCACCCCACTTCTTTTCTTCTAATTCAACCTTGGGGCATAATCTTTCTTGGTAAGCTACCTTAGTTCTGTGATTTATATATTTTTCATCTTACATCAAGAACCTTATCTTTAGTTTGATTTGATCAAATTTATCAATTTACTGTTTCTCCTCTATCTCATTTCGATTTCGATCACGAGGGGGCAGTACCTACCAAACTTCAATGCTTGATTCAGCTTTATCAAATTTATCAATTGCTTCTCTTGGGGCAACCTTGCTTGAGATTCTTATCTCTTATTTGAGACTTGACAATTATCTATTCACAGGTATTGGCCTTGTCTTTTTCAGTCTACTTATCTATGTCCTGATGTGTTCCCATCCATTGAACACACATATGGGTTTTTTTGTGATCCCAAATCGATCTCACACTTCAATTCCATTCTTTGACTACATGTGATCCCGAGTCGACCTCACATTAGTCAAAGAGGGGCAAATGTATGCACCCTAAAATGGTCGCCTAGACTTTGGGCCCCATTTATTCAATTTGTCAAAATCAATTCCTGAATCAATGATTGCCATATATTCAAATCAATCTTTTTTATCAAATCATAATTATTTCAACTATCCCAATGCTCCCTAAGGTTGGATATTTCATTAATTTTATTTAATTAAATAAATCCCTTTTAAACAAATAAAATAATATTATTTAAATTAATTTTCCTTAAATAAAATAATATTATTTAATTAAAATCCATTTTTAATTAAATGACTTTATTTTATTTAATTAATATTCATATTTAAATTATATAATCTTATTTTATTTTATTAAAAGAGATATTATTATTTTAAATTAAATAAAATATCTTCTCAAAATATCTTGTGATGGAAAAGGAAACAAATCAATTAATAAAAAAATGAAATTCCATTTTCCTACAAACCTTCTAAAAAGGACATTTGTTTCCTCTTTTCCATTTATTCCACATTGCTTCTAGATTTGCATTCAAATCCACATTTTACTATAAAAGGAGCGCTCTCGTTCTCAGTTAAACATCCCCGAATTTTCATATCATCATTATGCTACAAGTTTTCATAGAGTTTTGAATTTCATTATTGCATATTTACATACTCATAGCACTTTAATTTGATTTATCTCATTGTTTTAGTTTAAATTTCATATAGATTAATCTCATATAGACTATTTTAGATTGCATATTTTAGTTTGATTTTCATATAGTTTAATCTCCATTTCAGTAATTTAGTTTATTACTTGCATTTGCAATCATATTATATTAATTGTCATTTGCATGCATGAGCTAGGTTCAATGGAGATTAGCATGCTTGATATTCATCCTTGAATCTCTCATTCTGGTTTGTACTTGCATGGGTTGACTAGGTTGATCTGAGGGCCTCAATATCAATCCCTGCACATGCTTGGATAGAGAGCTGTGAGTCGATTTGTGAGGGCTCATTCTTGAGTCTTCTTGCATATAAAGATTCACAGAAGTGTACCACATCTTGGTGTACACAGTGACAACACAAGTTCTATAAACATTTCCAAGAATCTGGTGATGCATTCAAAAATAAAGCACATATCTATTAAGTATCACTATTTGAGGGAACAAGTACAAGAAAAGCAAGTGAAAATGGAGTTTGTGAAGTCTAAAGAACTTGTTGATATATTTACCAAGCCCTTACCGAAGGACACTTTTGAGTACTTGAGGACTAGACTAGGGGTCCATCACCTATCTATCAATCACTAAGGTGATCAGGAGGTTGCATCAACTTGTACTTTATCATAAAAGCATTCATGTTGATGCATGTAGCTCACACTTTAGGATTCCTAAGGTTGTGAAAGATTATAGAAGTTGGGACAGAGAATTGTATATCAGTACATGAAGGTATTTGATCTGGATTGAACAATAGAGAACTACTTGGCTGCTAAAGAGTTGTTTATTTTCTTTTGACATTGTTGTCAAAGGGAGAGAGATTTATATGAAATATTAGGGAAAGAGATTTCAATGAAACATCTATCCACTAAAGGGAGAGAAAGAATCAAAGAACTGAAGAAGATCAAATATGTAGGGAGAGTCTGCATGAAATGATGTTGTAGTGATTAAACATATTAAATATCAATCTAGGGAGAGCTTACCGAGCTACATCATTTATCTATATAGTTTTAGAACAAATGTTTGGTATGGTATAACATATTTCATATTGTTTGTGTTGCCATCAATGCCAAAGAGAGAGATTGATGACCTACAACTGATTGAATAACTTGATGAACTGAAGACACAGTGATTAGAGATCACCAAGCTATTAAAGTGATATGTAAGATGATTAAATCAGTCAATATGTTGTCATTGATGTCAACTAGTTTTGACTATACTTATCATGATAGTTACAAACATTTGAACATCTGTAGAAGGAAGAAATGAGATATCTACATAAGGACAAGATGGATATGAAAGATAAGGATAAGGTATACATTGGGTAAGTTATTGATGATTCTATGGTATTATGTTGTTGACTTGAGCATGTTAGATTATTCTATTATGAAGAAGAGATCAGAATTGAACAAGTTAATGTGGTTGGTAATTAAATATTGTTGTATACAATGAGTTAGTCTTGTGTATACCAAGTGACAGTAATAATCGAGTTAGTTATCATCGACGCATTCAGTATTAACCGAGTATGGATGAAAACATTAAATTTGATTACAACTGACTGAAATTTGATGAGCTAGAAATTGCTTATGATTCTGAGGTAAGAGATGAAATTTTTTATAAGATCCACAACTAAAAAAATTTAGAGATGATAGAAGGGAAGAGAATGAAACATGTTATTGAGACATCTTTCTAGGAAGTTTGAAGCGACAAAATGGATGATGGAGATTAAGAGGCAAAATCTAATGGCTGATATGAAAATGGTTTACACGTCTATTTAAGAGACATGAGATTCATTGTTGAATTATGCCGGATGAATAGAAACTGTAGAAGATTTCATGTGAAGACAGTTTTCATGCATACCTGATCAAACTAGTTACAGACAGAACCGAGTTGAACTGCAGGCATAACCAAGCGTCAGAAATATATACACCGAGTGAAGTAAGTTGGAGGATATGATGAAGTGAATTGATTATTGATCAGATGAGTTATTTTTAGCTTATCATAAATCTGAATACTTGCAAATTGAGTTGTATTTGAATCGACAGATCACTACTATATCAGTTTAACCATTGTTACAACAAAATCTCTTAACCGAGTGGACTTAACAGTCTTTTGTATTTCCATATGACATTCAAGGAATGTTAAATGTTTTATTATTGACCCCATAGTGAATGTTGATCAAGAGTTAACTATTGGTGATAAATCCTTGAACCAAGTCACACCTTACAATGTGTTTTGTAACCTTTAACAGGGTTGGCTCCTAACCGAGCTCACTTCAAAAGAGTGAAATATTTTGGGTTACCGATCCCAGGTGGTTTTTCCCTTAGAAGGGTTTCCACATTAAATCTTTCTATCATACTTTACATATTGCATATTTGATTAATCGGTAAAGATAGTTTTTAAAATTACTGGTATTCGGTAAATGAACAGAAAGATAGTTATCTTATCTTACCGAGTTGTTTGATTTGTTGAAAAAGTTTGAAAAAGTACATCTGATAGTTTGGGACTGTAAGATAACTAATTTAACTGATTCACCCCTCCCCCCCCCCCCCCTCTCAATTATCTAACAAATTAAATCTTTAAAAATGTCATTAAAGAGGAAAACTCGTGTAAGTGTTGAAACAGTGCTTGTACACATTGTGGGGTCAGGATATAAGTGTTGAGATAAAGTAAGACAAAAGATAGAAGAAATTTCTATGCGCTAACACTCTCTTCAAATGCATTGAACTTTGGTGTAGATGCTCTATTTGGCTATGTAAAGTTAAACTTTTCTTTACACGCGCTATTTGATTGCTTGCACGCGCTATTTTACCTGTAAAATAGAGAATTGAAACAAAGACTCATGCAAATTCATCAAATAAACATGCAATTTAGTTAGTAGAGACATTTATCCTCGTGGTGGGTTCCATTTTTTGTATGAATAATACCTTCATGAAATTAGTTTGCAAAGATTCAATTCAAATTAAGCTAATTTAACATTGAAAACCTATTGAATTGAAATCTCAAAGCAATAAACATCTCATGGATCTCTAATTAAAGAATCTACTGAAATGATCTCAGCAAGTATCCATTAGAGGCATCTCTAAAATGAGAATTTGAATGATAAATGATAGATTTAAAGCCTATCTTTTCTCAAAATATGCTAGAACTCTGAAAAACTATGCTTGCAAATCATATTCACTATAATAAGGATGCAATTCTAAATGAGAGTGGATCCTTTTCTCCTAATTTTTGGCCTCTATTTATATATTTTACCAAGCTTAGGGGGTGGAGTAATTTTAACCATGATCAAAGTTGGTTCAAGTTGATGGTTTCAAATGTTGAGACAATTTAAATATTTTGTCCTCAAAGCTTGGGACAATGAGACAAAATGAATGGTCAAGATTCATTCTCAAGATGAGTGATTGAGAATCAATTTGACTTTGATCCATGTGAGCTCCATTCTCAATTCCTATTGGTTGATTTAATCCCTTCACATGTGGTAGGTGAGAAATTTTAGGAATTAATTAATTGATTTATTTAATTTTCTTAGCCATGTGTACCCCTTGAATGGGTTAGATTTTATTTAATTCAACTATACGATTAATTTGATTAATTGCACAATTAAATGATCAATTTGATTTTAATTAGTCCTCTTTGGCTTTGATTTCAATTTTTATTTTTATTTTTGCTTTGATTTCTCGCTTTGATTAGCTTGACTATTTTTAGGTGTCTACACCCATAACCATTTTTGTTCATATTCTCTTTGATAGATGTTATCTTTGTAATGATGGTTTTGCTACTTTCAAGTACCTTGAATCTTCTTGTGTTTCGATTAGGATAAGGGGAAGTGAGGTATAAGGGGGCCTTACATATTTGTGGACCTAAGATATGTCTTACATAGTTCTGATAGCCATGTTATAAGGGGAAGTGATGTATAAGGGGGCCTTGAAGAAAAGTATAATTTTTTGATAAAATAAGATCAATCTAAACCTTTTGATAAGACCCATTTGGTGATAACTATGAATAGTCCAGCCAAGAGCTTCTACTTTTAATCCCTTTCATAATACCCCTTTGATATTACAAATAATTACTATCATTAGTTGCACTAGTTGTTGACATATCTTGCTATCATTGATGCTTATATGCTCAAATGCAGACTTATCAGTTCCATTTATATATGATTTTGGCAGAGAAACCATCATATGCTTTGTATTTATGATTGAATGCTCTTCCCAAATCACCATTGATGATTAGATGCTCAAATTATGCAATGTATTTGACAAAATGCCTACTCTAGAAGAGGTTTCTTGGTCTTCAATGATAGCAGGATATGTCCACAATTGGTGCAACTGATAAAGCTTTTGAGTTGTTTCAAGTTGCCAAAATCACCATTGATGATTAGAAAACAAAATTCTAATCTTTCTAAACATCAATGGTGATTTGGGCACGGCAGTCATTACATGCTTTGTATTCATGAATTTGTTAGCCCTGTTACATTAGGATATTTAGATGGAACACACCAAGGACTATTAATAAAAACTTAAAAATCATTTACTAGTAAATGTGAAAAAATGAAAAACCTTTGGTCATCCGCACAAATGCTTTGCAAAAGAGGGAAAAATGTTGCAATGAATCAAGCATATAGACCCAAAATTTTATAAAATGTGGATTATGAAAAAGTGGAATTGGATAAATCTTTTGCATGTTCATCTCTAGTGGATATAATGGTTTCTCTTCCCAAATCACCATTGATGATTACAAAGACACGTTGAAGAATTATCAACTCCATTTATATATGAAAATAAAATTCCAAAATGCTTATCTTTCTAATCATCACTAGTCATTGGGAAGAGCACCCATTAGATTCTCTGCATTTATGATTAGATGGTATGCCCAAATCACCATTGACCAATATAACTTTGACTAAATGATTGATCTGTTTCATTTCTTGATAAATTGGTACTCCTTTATGTATTCCATTTACGTATCCTAATGCAACAAGGCTAACAAATTCAATAAGTATATATGATGGGCTTATGATCTTCTTCATAGGTATATATTGTTAATGGTGGGCTTATGATCTTGTTCATGAACACGTGTATATATGATGCCAAGCACTAAGTAGGTGTTAGAGAAATTTACATAAATAATACTAGGTGGAGTAGTAATATATAAAAACTATATTTATTCCATTTATGATTAGATGGTCTGCCCAAATCACTATTGACCAATATCACTTTGATTGATTTCCTATTGCAATAATGCTAACAAATTCAATAGGTATAGACAATAACTAGATAGGATTACATATACAAACAAAAGTATCATATTACACGCAATATACATATTACATGGAACAAAATCATGTTGTTTCATTTCTTTTGTTGTCTTGAACTCTTGTTTCCTATTAGTGGCTATTTTGTATCTCAAATATTCATCGATGTCCATATTTTAGGTCATTGATGGATCTTCCCAATAATATAAATGTTCAAGGATGCATAATTAGGAAGACCACAATCACTCATCTTCTCATAGTTGTTCTTGTTGTCCTTGTGGTAGCCAAAGCAACATCTGCACAAGAAGGTAGATGACAAATGCATAAGAAAATAAGAGATGAACTTGTTTTTTATAAACGCATTATTCATTCTAATGAGGTGGATTGTCATGACCAAATTCACATGAATACAAGAGCCTTTTTTTAGCTAGCTAATATTATAAGGCAAAAAGGAAGCATTATAGATATGATAAATATAATGTTACAAGAACAACTAGTGATGTTCCTCCACACCCTTGGATATAATCTGAGGAATCGTAAGATTTCCCATAACTTTGGTCACTCAAGAGAGACAGTAATCCGACAGTAAGTCAATACTTCCACAAGGTCTTGACGTTCCAATTATTTTATACCACCTAGTCCAAACACTCCTCCATAAATTAGTGGGATGGATTGTCTTGATCTGTATTTCAAGGTAAATCTCCTAGTGGTACAAATCTCTTTTCTTGAGTGTTAATCCTATTACTGAGTGTTTATTTTATTATAGTTTTTCTTTCTATAGGATTGTGTTGGATCAATTTATGGAACCCATATACTAGTCACCGTCGATGTCAACATACAGGGTAAATATCATGATAGAAAAGGAAACTTGTCACAAAATGTTATGGGTGTCTATTCGTTTGATTATAAGTTTCAATACATTCTATCTTTGTCCCATCCTTCATATTCACTACTTTATTTCCTCATTTTCATACCTTTGTCATGAAATATTCATATGGCCCTAACAATAAATGCTACTATTTCCTTCAATTTTAGCATTAACTTATTCATACTTTGCTCATCACTGTCTGTTCATTTCTGCACCTTTATAATAGTGATTTGTTACTCCCTTGAGAAATAATGACTACTGCTTTAGTTGACATGGAACTATCAATATTTTGTGCCTCTTCTTGATAATGAGTACATCCTTTATACTCTAACAGTGAATAAATATGGAAAAACTTTACACGGTCCTTTGAAAACAATAAATGCAAATTTTAAACACATAAAAAACCCCTCAAACACCTTTGTTTGATTTCATGTCTTTTCACCATGGATTCTCCTTCAATATATTATATCATATCCATGTCTTCCATTATGTTAAAACATGATAGTGAATCTCATTGTATTGGCTCTCTTTATGAAAGTCATTATTACTGTTCTTATCACTGTGCATGCATGCTTATCATTGTTATTCACATTCACCTTGTGAGCATTGTTAAATTGTAAAGAGATTGCCTCTTGATTTCTCATAACATTGTTTTACAAATTGTGTTCCTTCCTTTTGGCTCTATGAATGAAATCCTTATGCTCTATGTATTCATCTTCATGCTTTATCATTCATACTCTTAGTAAAACCATCGTGGTTTTCAGACCTTGTTGTTCTGATCATTGGTGTTCTTATCAATTATGTAGCATTGTTCTAATCTTTCAACTATTGACTGCTTCTTTTAAAAATTGATGTTCTTCCATGCATCATGATGTTCATTACTGTTATGTCACTATTTTTCAAATTCCTTACATGTTTGTAACAGTCACATATGTTACCCCAACTATTGATATTGTGATGTTGAGAATGAATAAGGTCAACCGAGAAATAAAAGGTATGTAGAAGGATTGGATCAGTTGTTATGTTTTCATTGATGTCAATCCTATTGACTTACTGATTTCAAGTTGTCATATCAATATGAAATATGTGATGTTGATAAAATAAATGATTGGTAAAGATAAAAGATGAAATAAAGAAGTGATGTTAAGTATGTGAGCTTAATTGGGCAATTGTTGAATTAGTTTATGACAAGGTAATATTGATTTGATTATTTTACATGATTTAATAAAGTTTTAGAATGATGCACAAGTCAATTACGTTTGTCGGTAATAAAAGATTGAAGTTACAAAGTGAAAAGACAAGGAAACATTGTGTTCTACCGAGCTAGAAACAATAGTCGGTAAGTAAGGATATTGGTCGGTCACAGTTAACCAAGTGAATGTTAACCAAGTAGAAATACTTAATCGAGTATATGAAGTTGATCGGTTAAACAAGGAATCAAGTAAAAGATGACATTGATTGAAGAATTGGATTGATCTAGAATATTCTAAGGAAGGAACAAAGTCAGTTAATGAAATCAACATATTAGAATCATTAGGTACAGATAAATGGTGAATATTAAGCGATTGGTTTGAGACCCAAGAAAAGTTCAAGTTCCAAGGTGAAGATACAGCTAGAAAGAATCATAAAACATTTTACCGAGCTACAGATTTGATCAAATGGATGATATTAAGTGGTGATAGGATTAAGAGACAAAAGTTATCTATATAAAGGATGATCATGATGATCATGTTGCTGATGTTGATACTGTTGTTGTTGCTAAATTATTGATATCTAGAGAAGATAGCCAAATTGGAAAAGAAGGGTACACCGAGTATAATAGAGTTGAAGGAATGTGTGAATGAAGTGAAGAAAAGTGATGAGATGAAGTGTGTGTATTGATCAGCCAAAAAGGAAGAATTTGAAGAAGACAAATGAGAAGAAAAGAGATCTGAACATGCAAAGGTAGTTGCATATTTTATCAAATAAGTTCACTTTTACTCTCTAACCATTGTAGCATAAAATATCTTAACCGAGTGGATTTAACAATCCTAATTTCTAAATCCTTTATAAGGTGGAATTCTAACGAATGTTCTAAGGTCCTCTAATAAGGCCACTCATTATAGGGTGATAAATCTAGTTGATCTTTGGTGAAAATCCCTTTAAAGGGTCACATCTAGAAAATGTGTTTGTATTCTTTAACATGATTGGATTTTAACCGAGCTCACTTTAGAAGAGTGAATTATTTTGTAGGTGACAATTCCCGTAGTGTTTTTTTACCCAAATTAGGTTTCCACCTTAGGCACTGGTGTTATTGTGTTATTGAATATTTTGCATGCTATTTACTAATTTTCTGATGAATATTGTCATGGTCGGTTAAATGTTTAAATCTGATTGTATAAACTATCTACCGAGAAGACTTTAAGGTTGAATATTGTTAAGGGGCCTAAGATGACTGATGCTATAACTGATTCACCCCCCATCTCAATTATCCCACAACATACTATCTTTGATGTCATCTCTTCATCACTCAATTGATTATTGAACCCTATTATCAGCATTTTATATCACTATCATTTACATTGCTATGCACTGTGTTATATCTAGTTATTGACTTTCATGGTTGATTGCCTATTCAGACCCTTGACATTTTGACTCCATTCATGATGTACATATGTTCGTTGATTGACTTCTTTTGATATTTGATATCAATTCTCTTTGATCTCATTCTCTTTATGATCATTCATGGTAATGATGTGATCTGTTATCCACTATTTTTTGCAATATTTCCTCATGGCTTTTTCTGTCATAGTAGTTGTTTCTCATTGTTCATAAGGTATTATTGTCTCATGTCTACCACAGTCACTATTAATTCAATGTTGTTCACTGTTACTATGTCTTTTTTGAATCCTTTGTATTTCTCCCTTTACTATTTTATTTGGACAACTTTTTCAACATACAAACTATTGTGTTTTCAAGTATCTTGACTGTCTCATAACCTTGGATCTTCTCTTGCTTGGACTTCTTGTCATTCATCATTGTGACCTTAATCCCATATAAGGTAGTGAAAACCTATTGGCCGAATAGTCATCACATGCCAACATGGGAGATGCATGGTTTCTTTTCAAGGAAAATGAAACCCTTTGTTTGATGTTGTTGTCCTCTATTCTTGACAATGGATACATCCTTTTCTCTTTCTACTTTAAATATCAAAGATCTTTTCATTGTCTAGAACAATAATGTCTTCCATATTTGAAAAAGTTTAAACTTCAAGCCTCTAATCACTGAGAATTGGCATGATTTGTTCCATGCTATATGTCTATACATCTTCAATTTGTTAGCCCTATTGCATTTAAATGAGATACACCAAGGAGTGCCAAATGATGAAGATCAATTACACTTGATCAATTATATTGTTGTGATGCTCATACTCAAATCATGTGTTCTAATGGAAACGTATCAGAGTTGTCCATTTTTAGTTCTTATAAACTATTGTCATTGTTTACATGTGTTGATATTATTGTCTAATGGATGATGATTGTATATTGTTTGTAATTGACATGATTTGCTCCATGTTATATGTCTATACATCTTTAATTTGTTTTCCCTATTTCATTTAAATGAGATACACCAAGGAGTACCAAGTGATGAGATCAATATATTTTGATCAATTACACTTGCTCAATTGTATTGTTGTAATGCTCATACTCAAATCATGTGTTCTAATGGAAAAGTATCAGAATTGCCCATTTGTAGTTCTTATAAAGTGTTGTCATAGTTGACATATGTTAATATTACTGTCTATTGGATGATGATTGTATACTGTTCGTGATTGGCATGATTTGTTCCATGTTATATGAATATACATCTTTAATTTGTTAGCCTGTTGCATTTAAATGATATGTACACCAAGGAGTACCAAGTGATGAAGATCAATTTATTTTGATCAATTATACTGTTGTAATGTGCATACTCAAATCATGTGTTCTAATGGAAAAGTATCAGAATTGTCCATTTTTAGTTCTTATAAATTGTTGTCATAGTTTACATATGGATGCTCTACCCAAAATCATTACTTGATGATTACAAAGATAGGTATTTTAGAATTTCGCCATCATATATTAAATGGAGTAGATATAGTTTTTTAAATTACTACTTTTTGTTTGGCATCATATATACATGTGTTCATGAAGAATTAAAAATGGGCACTTCTGAGACTACACATATGTTGATATTAAGTATAGGGTAAAAGCACAAGTGAGTGTCACCTTTTCGGCTAACTCAAATGACTCGGCCTAGTTAGACTAACCCCAGTTAGACTCAGCCGAGTCTAACTGGGCCGAGTACACGTAGGTGCCATGCAGCGCTGAATGGCATCTATGTGACCTAGTAGACTCGGCCGAGTCTACATGATATTTTTTATATAAAAACCATCTCAAGCCCCTCATTTGCACACTATTTTGGCTATTTGTGTGGGCCCGACCCCACAGGGGCTCGGTCAAGTCAGACTCGGCCGAGTCTACCTAAGTGGCATGTCTTGTTGGCAGCCAAACCTCCAAAAACATTAAAAAAACTAGAATTTTGCACTTCTACTGTTACTTTCTCTGATCAAAATAGAAAATGTTAAAAAATTAAAAGTACCCTTTTGTAGATCTCGGAAGTATGATTCTAGACATAAATTTTATATTGTTTCAACTACAAAACATTAAACAAATTTGTTAAAAACTACATGTAGGTATATTAAACTTTGAGAAGACGTTGATTCAGAAAATATAGAAAATTGCTAAATCAATTCAAAAAAATTTTAAAATCATATAAGACACTAGAAGAGAGAGTCCTCTTCAAGAATATGTAATTTATTTGGTTTTTGGCATAGTTTTGATAGGGAAAAAGTGACGGGAGAAAAAAACTGTTGATTTCAAGTAAGTTCAACTTTGAATGCTTATAACGGGTAAACTATAGATCGAAAACACTTCTTTCATTTTTCCTGCACTAGATATACATGTCACCTAAAACATATTCTGAAATTGGAGGGAAAAACAATGTTTTACTTCTAATGATTTGACGAGAAGTAAACTCCCTGATTTGTAGTATTTTTGAGGATATCAAAATTACACCTAAAAATTAAAAAAATATATTAATTTTTGCTCAAATTAATTTTTAAAAATTATAGGCATAAAATTCATCTTATTTTACACATTTCATCAGTTTACATTATCTTCAAATTCTCAACAGAAATGTGACTTTTATGCCCTTGAACTTTTTCAGTTTTGGTGTTGTTAACCTCTTCCTTTGTAAAAGGGTGACAACTTATTGTGCTTTTACCCTATAAAAAGGTTTAATTTTTTCTGATGATACTCCTTGGTGTATTCCATTTAATTATAAAGAGGTTTAACATCGCTCCAACAACTGCTTTTTGTTTGTCGTGATATATACATGTGTTCCTGAAGAATTAAAAATGGGCAATTCTGAGACTACACATATGTTGATATTAAATATAAAGAGGTTTATTATTTTTTCTGATGATACTCCTTGGTGTATTCCATTTAATTATAAAGAAGCTTAACATCGCTCCAACACCTATTTTTTTCTTGCCATCATATATACATGTGTTCCTGAAGAATTTTAAATGGACAATTTTGAGACTACACATATGTTGATGTTAAATTTGTACTGCCTAATGATTGTATAGTGTTCATGATTTCAATTATACAGTCTACAATCAATTTTTCTGATGATACTCCTTAGTGTATTCCATTTAAATATAAAGAGCTTTAACTATTGTATCATGGTTAGTTTGTATATGCGCAATTTGGATTCTAAGAGTATGGACAAGAAGAGTGAGCAGGATACGGGCAACTTGCTTGCCAAATGGGTGGCAAAATTTTGAGTTTTCCCTTGTGCTATGGTGTGTTTTCACACCACCATTCAGTTCTAGGATTTTGTTCTTCCCCATCTACTATATCTTGGTATAGATGGTACATTGGCTTATAGCAGGAATTCCACTTATGTTAAAACTTTTGTACAAAATGCACTTTGCATATTTGTTTTGTTTAGATTCATAATATCATCAAATATGAAACATTTGTTTTGTCAATGTGGTTTCGGGCCTTGCTTGTTGAAGACATCACATACAACGAGTAATCATAGGCGTCAGTTCTGGTGTTGCCCAAATAGGAAGAAGGTTGTTAAATGGAAATATTTTATTTTTGTTTAGAAATAATGTAGTGCCTAATCATTATAGCAAGAACTAAATTTGATTTGGTATTGTAGGGACATAGCACGTCCATACTTTTGGTGGGTCGATGAAGCCCCATCTACATCTACCCCATCTACATCTATACCTAATGTAGGAAACGAGTGCAAGTTTTGCAAGGCTTGAGAGACCGCTAATGCTCTCGAGATTACGTCAATGACGAAAGCCAAAATCGTCTTTCTACGATGCATTTTTTGTGTTATAATCACACTACTTTGTTGGGACCATATGCATACATGTGGTTAAAAGAGAGACCCCGTATTCTACAGACTGAAACTTTTTTACCATGTTAATACATTGGACAAATTATGGTCAAATGATGACTATTTTATTGTTTATATCTTGTTTATGATTTTCTATATAAAAATATTAAAAATTAACTTTATTCAAAAAAGCTGAAAAAATAAATAAATTGTTAAAATTTAAATAATTTATGATTTTCTTTATGAAAATGAAAAAAAATATATATATTAAAAAAAATTAAAATTATTAAATTAATTATATATTAATTTATTTAATATCTTATATGTTGTGTTGTGATTATATAACTTATATATATTTTATAATATACATAAAATACACCCTTCCATTTTTCATCAAATTTTTAATAGACGCCTCTACCTAAACTATTTTATTTATATTATATTAAATACATATATGCTAATTAAAAATTAATAAATTTTTAAGTCTGTATATACCGTGTCATCTCTCATAAATTTTATAAGACACGGAATCATAGATACATAGTTCTCACCAAACTGTTTAATTTTTTATTTAAAAATCTTAAAGTTATGAGCCCTAAATTTCACGGTTATCTTTTCAATATATTGAGTAAATATATCCACACTAATATATCCATACGGCCATCAAATTGAGACAAAATAATGCCCTAACTCCCTTGGAAAGGAGGAACGATGATATCCAACGACAGTGAACAAATTAAGGTGGTAAGATTCAAATTTGAAGTTCCGAGCCTAAATTTGACGGTTATCTTTTCAACATATTGAGGAGTGAACATATCTTTGCAACTTCCATACGGTCATCAAATTTATGCACGAAAATGTTCCAACGATAATGAACAAACTAAGCTGGCAAAGGCTCAAACATTCCATTGCCAAGACTTGGGAGTTTAAAAACTGTTGACCATGTGACCATGCGACCATGTGATCGTGTGAGTTAATATAAGGAGAGGTGGTGGACGCCCGCTTTGTCATGCGCAACATGCTCCTTTGCATTCCTTTTTTGGCTCACAATCACATTTGTGCAGCAACAGGACGCGGGATCGAACCTCACTCTCATCTCTGCCATAAAACCTCTGTGCAAATAACCCAAGCCTTCCGTGAGTGACAGGCTTTTGCTTGGGTTGGATTGGGCTCTACCAGCCACAGGTTATCATACAATTTACTTCGTTCTTCTGATATTCTTTTCTTTGAAATCTTTCTTGCAAGGGTGAGCTAAACCATCCACTACTTTTCTTTCATTTTTAATATCAGTTATATTATGTCTATAAGCAGCTCCGTTGTATTCCGATTCTTGAAATTGCATCTTCTCTTCTTGATCGCGGTGGTATGTTCAGGTGTCTAATATTTTTGTAGTGTTTTTAAGCTGGTAAGCGTGCAAGGAAACATAAAACAGATGCTTGGTTCACAGAGATTGTGATCTTTGTCTTTTTTTCTTATTTTACAGAAATATTTATGTGATCTTTGTCTTTTATTCTTCTTTTACAGAAATATTTATTTTCTTTTAGAAATCGTTAGTTCTTGCTTTTGGAGGTTAAGATCTTTAAAAAAGTTCATCAACGATAATATAAGCATTTGTAAGAGCTTGGGGATATACTGGGAAAGATTAGCCAAAGGATTTACCAGGAAACTCGAAAACATGTGCGCTTTCTTGAATTCTTTTTGTTTTCTTTTATGTTTCTTTTAGGCAGTGAATCATTTTTGAACTTGTTATCCTAGCACATTAAACTTTCCAAGACTTTGCTGGTGAAATCCCAGAGATCCAACGGAGCCGGGGTTTCAGACATGAATAACTGTTTGACATAGAATTTAGTGAAATATATTCTTGATAAAATTAAGTGCAAGTCTTGAAAAATTGAATGAAAATCTTGAGTGCGCAGAAAACATTTTTGACCCTTCTTTGTATGATTCTTTCTTTTATGCACTTTCGCTTATTTGATTCCTTCCTTTTCTGGAAATATTTGAAATGGTTTCAAATTTAGTTCGAATTCTTTCAATGCAGTTGAAATTTTGGATATGCCCGTTGATATGCAATATTTTCTTCAAGATCCTGTGAAAATAACATAGAGATCTCTTAAATTCACTGGAGGTTTTCGAAATGCTGTCTTCAAATCTTGTAAAGCATGTGTAAAAATCTCTCAAATTCATTCAATATTTTTAAAAATCCGGTGCGTCAAATGCTTGGTTTTAAAAATTTATACGATGCAGCCAGCGAGGTTCGAGCTCATTATAATAATCATCCATTGGTGCCACTATACTAAATATATTGTTAAAAAAATTCTGATCGCAGAAAAGCGTCTTCAAGATTTACAAATCTTAAAAATATTATCTCTTGCAGGGGTTTAAATGGAGAGTTCAGAGGTTTCAAAGCGTGAATTGCGCAATCCGAGCACCAACTCAAGAACATTTACTTCAGAAGTATTTGACACAGAAGTTGTACCGTCGTCGCTTGCAAGTATTGCACCAATTCTGCAGGTTGCCAGTGAAATAGAATCAGAGCGTCCACGTGTCGCTTATCTGTGTAAGTAGTTGTCGTAAAGTATTTGGTGAAATTAACACTTCATCTAATTTAAGCTACGCGAAATGATTGTTTGAATTTTCGTTAACTGCAGGCAGATTTTACGCATTTGAGAAATCTCATCGGCTAGATCCCGCTTCGAGTGGAAGAGGCGTTCGCCAATTCAAGACTGCTTTGGCGCGACGTTTGGAGAAGGTAAGAATTAATGATATACTATAATCTGAATTGGATGCAAAATTTTAGGCTTCGCAACGAGTGCATGTTTCAGAGTCCATTTTAAATCGTGCCCTCCTTGATTTTCAAAAAAATAAAATTTTTCTTTATTTCTTTTATAATAGAATGAGCAACATATTTATGAAGTGCGAGTACGAAACAGCTAATACGAGGTCTCTTAACTAAACATGCCGTAAAGAAACCAGGCTTAAAGCTGCCATCTTAAAACTTTGTTCAATTCCTTCCAATTCAAAATTTTAAATAGTTGAAGTTTCAGACTTTCGGTGTTTGTTCACTGCCGTCCATATACTGGAACTCGAGTGTTTTAGCATACCGCTGCCTTCCTATTAATTTCAAGCTTACAAGTCCTGCGTGCTGAAAATTTTCAGGAATTGGATATCATCATCTAGGGAAATACTAGAGGTGATTTACATCCCACAGTCACACGTATTTCAACGTGCACTCTATCTGTTACATTTTAAGCCCGAGTCAAGTTACACTACAGACTTTTGTAAGCATGCGCAACAATGTAGGCATTTTGGACTATTAAAAGTTAAAGCCAAGCGAATGAAGTTTTATACTATACACGGTTAGAGTATCAAATTTGATACCCTTATCCCTGAGTCTAACTGCCGTCCTGTTTCGTGTTTCTTCTGGACACCGAATAGTGAAATATAGTGTATTCACCGTCCAGGGTCCTCTGAGCCAGCGGACTCCTTATGAGGATCTTCTGCTACCACTAACTTCAAATAGCGTACAAAAAGCCTCCCCCAAAATAATCAGAAAAATCGTAGTAACATGTCTTGCTTTCATTGTGTTTAACTTCTAACCTTACAACTTGACACCTGGGATAAACAATCGATAAAACAATTCAGTTCATATTTAGTTGACTTGATTCTGCTTTCAGCAATCTAATCTATAATCTCAACCAATACTGCATTTTAGGCTAGTTTTTTCTGATTTAGGGATCTTTTTAAGTTGGCATATCTGATATTATGGCCACATTTTTGTTCCCTTCAATTTCAACCATGGGATTGCAAAATAATCAGTGCATTTGTTCTCCTCTGCAGTGGCTAGAAAGAGTATGCCATCCATTTGTCCTAGTTTGAAGTAGGTGGTTTATCTATTTGAAAGATATCAAACCATTAAATATGTCTCTTATGCAATACTGGATTTTTCATTTTCTTTTATTAATTGTACTTTGTTTCCTATCAAATATAATTATTGGGTTGTAACTTCCAGGACAATGGACAAACACTAGCTTCAGGAGTTTTCTCAAAGGATGCACAAGAAATTGAGCGTTTTTACAGCCAATATTATAAAAACTATGTCAGGGCTCTCGATGGAGCTGAACAGGCTGACAGGTTCTCTAATTACAAATGTTTATATTGTACAATGAGTGTCTAATTAAGTTGTTAACTGTTATTGTTAAAAAAAATTCTCCTTTCATGTAAGGTACTGCAAGTGATAGTTCTCTATATTGAAGTAAGCTAATGTGTATTTAATTTGACAGGGCTCAGCTTGCAAAGGCCTATCAGACAGCTGGGATTCTTTTTGAAGTGCTGTGTGCTGTTAATAAAACTAAAAAAGAAGAATTTGCCCCTGAGGTAAAGTTTACAAAAGAATGATTATAGAAAATATTTTTGGATGTACCTATTTGAGTTTATTTACTTATTGCAGCGCATGTAGGACTAATATTAAGCATAAGTTAAACTTTCTTAGTACTTTATATGTGTGATCGATTTGGTGCTTATGCTAATTTTGTTTTACAAACAATAACCAGATTATGGCAGCAGCCAAAGACATTCAAGAAAAAAAGGAAATATATGCACCTTATAATATCCTTCCTCTTGATGCTGCAAGTGCTTCACAAGCAATTATGCAACAGGAAGAGGTAAGAAAATTCTGAACAAATAAATATTTGGGCATTTTTAGGATGTATGCTAGTACTTTCTATGTTAGATGAGTGACATACATCCCTTTGGTTCCTTAATAATTTTGAAGTTCATTCCTATCTATATGTATAGACCTATGTGCATATTTGTATCCCTCTGTGTGTATATGTTTACAGGTCTTATTTCTAAGAAAAAGTCTTTGTTTTCTCAGGTAAGAGCTACTGTAGCTGCCCTGCGCAACATCCGTGGCTTGAATTGGCCTTCCTCATTTCAGAAGCAGCAGCAGAAGACAAGAGAACTAGATCTTCTTGATTGGTTGCAAGCATTGTTTGGCTTTCAGGTAAAATATTATGTCATATTTAAAATGACGTCATATTAAAAATGTTTTTATTTTCAGTCCGAAAAAGTATGATCTGGATGGCTTGACAAATAATTTCCTTCTATGCTTATTTCTTGCCTTCAGACTGATAATGTGGCAAACCAAAGGGAGCATTTAGTTCTTCTATTGGCCAATGTACACATAAGATTACAGCCTAAGCCAACACCTCTCAATGTGGTTGGTACTCTTTCCTCTTGAGAAACATACATAGCCATGATTTTTGTGATTGAAAAGTTAATTTCTTTGCCTAATTTGATAGTTTATACGTGCAGCTTGACAAACGTGCAATAGATTCAGTTATGAATAAGCTGTTCAATAACTACAAGAAGTGGTGCAAATTTCTTGGTCGGGGGCACAGTTTAATGTGAGTTATAGAAGATAGTTTTATTTTTGTTAATGTGCATTTGTATTATAACTACAAGAAGTTTGTGTTAATGTGCATTTATATAATAACTTCAAGAAGTGCAATTTTCTTGGTGGGAGCACAATTTAATGTGAGTTATCAAAGATAGTTTTTTTGTGTTAATGTGCATTCGTATAACTAGAAGAAGTGTGAATTTCTTGGTCGGAAGCATAGTCTTACGTGAGTTATAGAAGATAGTTATAATTATGTTAATGTGCATTTGTATGTATTATTAACAGCTATATTTGTGTTGATGTGCATTTGAATTTCTTATTAACAGTTGTCTTGTTGGGTATGATAATCTTCTATCAAAAACATTTATGTTGTCCCAATTTATTTGTTTTTGATGTTTCCTCATTATAACCCCCTGAAATTGTGCTCATGTGGTATTACTAAATGTTGAACTTCGATGGGGTTTAATGCATGTTATAGAAGATAGCTTTATTTGTGTTTCTGCTTAGTTGTCTTTCTTCACAGTTTTCCTGTTGGTTGTGATAAATCTTGAATCACAAATATTTATGGAGTTCCAATTCATTTGCTTTTGATGTTTCTTTAATGAGGTAGAAGCATTTGTAAACATTTATTAAGCCTCTAAAGTTGCATTGTTGTGGTACTACTAAATGTTGAATTTTGATGGGTATAAATTGTGCTTGGCCTTGGTAACCGGACTGTGTTTTACTAGCTTACCAAAAATAGAGCAAGACATAAACCAGCGTAAAATACTTTACACGGCACTCTACCTGCTGATATGGGGTGAAGCTGCAAACATTCGCTTTATGCCAGAATGCCTTTGCTATATTTTTCATAATGTGAGTATGCCAACATCTTCCATTAAATTAGATTTTGATGTTAAGGCCTTACATTGATCTTATGTCCTTTTAATTTCTGGAAGCTTTTTAGTTCTTAATGTTTTCCTGTAGATGGCCTATGAACTACATGGTATGTTAGAGGGAAATGTCAGTGTTGTCACGGGGGAGAATATCAAACCAGCATATGGTGGTGACGAAGAATCATTTCTGACAAAAGTCGTAACACCTTTATATCATATAGTTGAGAAGGTATTTCATTGTATAGTTTAGGTCAGATTTCACAGGAACTTACACTGTATGGATGTTGGGATTATAAATGGAATGTATCCGTATATGCTTAATTATTTTGGTATTTCAGGAATCCAAGAAAAATAGGAATGGAACGGCACCCCATTTAGCTTGGTGCAACTACGATGACTTGAACGAATATTTCTGGTTTGTGAAAATCAGCATCTTTGACATGTTTTGAATTGACCTCAACCAAAGTCCAAAATGCTAAGTTTTATGCTTTACTCTCTTTCTCATATTTACTTGATGTGTTTTACAGGTCAGTTAATTGTTTTCGCCTTGGTTGGCCAATGCGTGATGATACTGAATTTTTCAGAACTTCAACAGATACAGGATATTTGACACATGTATGTATAATACTATAAAGTTATAAATTGCTGGCTTTCAAATTGGCTAAGATGGAAAATATTAGCTGACATGTAAGTGTTCACTATCTGGAAATGCCAGAAAAGTGCAACAAAAAGAATTGGAAAGATGAACTTTGTGGAGATGCGTACATTCTGGCACATTTTTCGAAGTTTTGATAGAATGTGGACGTTCCTCATTCTGGCATTACAGGTATTTTCCAAGAGAATCGCTGTATTTTTATCCATTTTACCAGGGTTCATTATTACAATTTTCCTTTCCTAAAGTGAAAAACTCCTATTTTACAGGCCATGATCATTGTTGCTTGGAGTGGATCAGGGTCCCTAAAGGATATTTATCAACACAACCTTATTGAGAAAGTCTCAAGTATCTTCATTACAGCAGCAGGCTTACGGCTTATTCAGGGTAAATATATCATTAAATGCTAATGAGATTTTGTTCCTGGACAATTGGAGTTGTCTTACAAGTCACATTTTATCCTTGGAAATTATGAGGCAGATAACTTGAGCAATTTCGGTATATGCACAGCCAGTATACAAAGACGGTGTTGATGCTTTTTTTTAATTTCTAAAATGCCCTGTAATTGATGCTTTCATTGGATGTGAACCTGACATTGCATCTTTTATAAGAAAAGTTATTTAATGTTATCAGATTTTCGCAATCCATTTGATTTCTCTTCATAGCTTTTTGATTCGATTGTGTATTTATTTTTAATGCTAAAAATAAACACACAATTAAATCCAGAAGCTATTAAGAGAAGTTATTTAGTCGAAAGATTTGATCATTGCAGTTAAAAAATATGTAGTTATCAGTTTATAATAGTTATCTATATAATTTTACTTAAAAGTTATTTATTAATATGGTAGATTAATCACATTTTTCCAACATGCTTTTTGAATTTTGCAGGTACTTTGGATGTTTTCATGAACTTTCAAGCTTATAACAGCACAAGAATCACTGTTCTGATCCGACTATTCCTGAAGCTAGTTGTTGCAGTTGCTTGGGTTATCATCCTTCTGCTATGCTATGTGCATACATGGGAAAAGCCGTCTGGAATTTTGAAAACCATTCAGATGTGGATTGGATATAGGGGAAAGACACCATCATTATACATATCAGCCGTTGTCATATATTTGCTCCCTAATATGCTATCTGCTGCATTCTTTGTGTTTCCATTGCTGCGGAGATGGATTGAAAGATCTGATTGGCATATTATACGTTTTCTCCTCTGGTGGTCACAGGTGCCTTGCTTAACCTTCATAAGTTTTATTAAGATGCGTACAATTGTTTTCATAGGAATTCTAATTTCTAGCCAACATTGAAAAAGCAAATTTATTTCATTACTATTTGCACAATGCTTTCTTCGTAATGTTTCTGGATGATGAGCATAGGCTTTTGTTTCAGGGATGGTGTCCTTAAAATTCTCTATTTTTTAAAACTATGGAGTTAATGTTTGACACTAATCTATTGAGTATACCACCTGTAGACAAGAATTTATGTTGGGAGAGGAATGCACGAGAGCCAATTCACACTGTTCAAGTGAGTTTCCTTATAACTTGTTCACAGTCATGATTGGAGTCACTAATCTCTATTTATATATTTGATGATGAAAAGAACTAAAACTGGGAAATTTAAGAGGAAAAACTAACCATCAAATTCGGTTTATTTTCTTAAATAAATGTGAACACCTTTTTTTGCAATTGCAGGTATACCTTATTCTGGATGCTGCTATTGATCAGCAAATTGGCTTTCAGCTACTACATACAAGTAAAAATTAAAGTCATTTATATAGACTCTTGAAGAGTAACATTGCCAATGAATTGTAGAATTAATATTTTAAAGACACCTTGTCCATGTAGATAAAACCTCTTGTACAGCCAACAAAGGACATAATGAATGTAACAGATATTCGTTACCTGTGGCACGAGTTATTCCCAAATGGTACTTGTCTTGAAAGTTTCAAATGTTTTTCATAATACCTCTAATAGTCACCAAGCAATTCTCATCTAATACCGGATAATGAATGTTTGCAGTACCAGGAAATATAGGGGCAGTTATATCTCTCTGGGTACCTGTACTATTGGTATGTAGCATTTGGTCTTTAAAGTTTAGATTTTACCTAGTCATGCACAAATCATTCTCATTTGCTACTTATGCCATTCTACTGCATCAATTTGTTCCTTTGAAGACCAAAATTCTGGTCAAGAAGGGCTGTATAGATTGCAGTGTTCTACAGAAAAAAATGGCTTAAGAACCCTTCTGTGAATACTGCTCCTCAAAAATTTGAAATATAATAATAACATTGTATAACTTAATCTGTCCAATACAAATTTCTTTGTACAAGTGAAAATGTCTTTTGTGATTATTCATATCAACTATGCACAACCAAATATATTAATATTTCTTTTTTGTTACTTCTGCAGATTTATTTCATGGACATCCAGATATGGTATGCGATATTTTCCACCTTGTCTGGTGGTTTTAGTGGAGCCATGAGAAGGCTTGGAGAGGTATTGGAAGTTATGAATTTCATATTGATGTACCTCAGATCATGTTTTCTTCTTGAGCATATAGAAATTATTCTTTAAGGTGCATTAAGAATATTAAATTAACATTCACACATTGCTCATGCTTAATGTGTTGAAGATAGTAATACACATCATAAATAATTTCACGCTGGTGTACCTCAGATCATGTTTTACCCTAAGCATATTGACAACTATTTCTTAAAAGGCATGCAAAGAATATCAAACTTAACAATCAACACATTGCTCATGGTTAAGGTATTGTGAATACAAATCATATAAGTAAAATCTGGCTATTTTCAAACTGCAGATACGGACATTGGGAATGTTGAGATCAAGATTTCATTCTTTACCTGGTGCATTCAATGCTTACTTAGTGCCATCTGAAAGGCGTCTGCAAAGAAAATTTTCTTTTGCCCGGCGATTCGAAGAGGTTAATGGGACTTTCATACATTCCATGTTTCAAAATAAGAGTGCATTGAATAAATTTAGAAGTGATTCTCATCTTACATGCACACCATTGCCTTTCAGGTTTCCCCAACCAGAAGGACGGAAGCTGCCAAATTTGCACAGTTATGGAATGAGGTTATTTGTAGCTTCCGTGAGGAAGACATATTAAGCAACAGGTAAGAAATTTTGATCCTAGGATTAGAAAACACAGTTGAAAAATAGTAGATACCAATTAATACATTTGATGTTTTCAACAATAAGTTTTAAAGATAACATTTTCCACATAACTGACATCATAGCTGAACCATACAGAGAAATGGACCTTTTACTAGTTCCATATTCCTTGGATACAAGTCTAAATCTAATTCAGTGGCCTCCATTTCTGCTGGCCAGCAAGGTTTGCAGTCCTTGCAATATCAGTGAATTTATTGAAAATTATCATTTCCGGCCATACTTATGTGTAACAGAATGCTTAAACGGATCTATTTGAATTGTGCAGATTCCAATAGCATTAGATATGGCAGCTCAATTTAGGGCAAGAGATTCCGATCTCTGGAAACGCATATGTGCTGACAAGTATATGAAATGTGCAGTTATTGAATGTTATGAGTCTTTCAAACATGTGTTGAATACACTTGTTGCTGGGGACAATGAGAAAAGGTGGGAGTTAAAACAGTTGTTTTAATACTTTAAATTGCTTTTGGTAATTCCTCAAGAAGAACAAATATCTCTGTTTGGCACATGGGCAGGAATTCCTTGAATTCATTTCTCCTTTATGATTCTTATACAGATTTAAATGTTCATCTTGGTATAGCCTACTTTTTTTTTATATTCAATACTAAGTAGTAGAAACAAGGTGATATCTATAACCAGTTCAAATTCACCTTACAAGAAATGCAGGGTACCAAATTATAATGCAAAATAAAGAGCATTAAAGGGTCAATGCCATGATATTCAAATTATAAATGCAAGGAATTATTTTTTAGCAACCAGTCTTTGCATGTGTGATAATATCTGGTCAACAATGACCATTTTGAACAGAAAAAAAAAACATTCAGAAGAATTTTCTTGTAGTTCTCATTTTTTCTCTTATGAAAAAGAACCATCCTATGCTTGTAAAATAAGGTTATATTTAATTTACTGGCATATACCTTACCATCTATTTTACTAGAAAACAAATTCCTCTAATCTTGAATATTAAATGATAAATAGCTTTGTTTTGACATTTATTTTGCTTCTAGTGTGTTACCACTCTAATTTTAATTTTGTTTATTTTCATAACAGGATAATAGAAATAATTGTGAAGGAGGTTGAAGCGAATATCTCAAAAAATACACTTCTAGCCAATTTCAGAATGAGTGCTTTACCTACCATTTATGGAAAATTTGTGGAGCTTATAGAGATATTGGTAAGTGTTGTCCAAAACCAGATCAACTTTTGTCTCTTTATAATAATATATCTTATATCGCTGTCAGTATAAGCATATAAATTCAACTTTTCACTCCAGAAAAAGGGTGAAGCATCAATGCGTGACAATGTAGTATTATTACTTCAAGATATGCTGGAAGTTGTTACTCGTGATATGATGGTTAATGAAATCAGGTAAGTGTTGTTCCTTGATTTGTTTCAATTTAAGGCAGTTTATAAATAAAAATTGGAAGTCATTGGTTCTGATTCCTGCTACATGAATATGATGCAAATTCAAAGGACAATTTACCGAAGATTGATTTGATTGTTTCTTGAATTGAAAGGTCAATTTACTAACCATTGATTTAATTGCTTCTTTCTTTGTTAGAGAGCTTTCAGAATCTAGTCAGGGAAAGCAAGAATTAAACAATGGAAGGTATGACTTTGTAGATGCACCCCAAACAAATAGACAGTTGTTTGCGGGCACTAAACCCAAACCTGCAGTCATCTTTCCACCCCCAGCAACATCCCAGTGGATTGAACAGGTTCATATCACTTCTCTTGTATGTCTTACCATTGATTTTTAGTGTGAATTTGCATGTATATGAGAATAACAGTGTATATTTTTGTTGCACTTGTCATGTGTTCTCAGATAAAAAGGCTTCACTTGCTTTTAACAGTGAAGGAATCTGCCATGGATGTACCAATTAATCTTGAAGCACGTAGACGCATATCTTTTTTTGCAAACTCTTTATTTATGGACATGCCATATGCACCTACAGTTCGGAAAATGCTCTCTTTCAGGTTTGTATGATTCTTGTGTTTCTAATTCAGTAGCATCAGTTTTTCTGTGCTCTCTTTCAGGTTTGCATGATATCTTGCGTTTCTAATTTGGTAGCATCAATTTTTCTGTACTTGTAAAAAGCCAAGACTTATTTAAACCATAGTTACACCACCGTCGAGGATGGGGGGACGGGTTTCCAGGATGAGGGACAAAAGGGCCTCAATTTGGGGACAGCGGCAGGGGGGCGACAAGGGGCGGGGGATGTATATACTATATACTATACATATGGTACTTAAATTACTTAAAAGATGTATAAGACTATTAAGAAGTAAAATAGGAAAATTGAAAATGCTAAATACTAAATAGTAAATACTTGAACATGAACAATGAACATTGAAATTTTCAATATCGAATTACTAATTAGAAATTAGAATACTTAATACTAAATAAAATTTCAATTTGTCGAATCGGAAAATGGAAGATTTCTATTATATGACACCCTTAGGGTTTGAATAGAACCAAAGAAATAATTTAAAAATGTGTTTTTTTTGACACGTGCTTGAAGTTGTTGTGAGGGATGCCTAGGCGTTCTTGGGACACTCGAGGGATGCATTGGGGTCCCCCTCAACGTCCAGGGAATGTCAAGACGTCCCCACGTTCCGGCGGCAACTGAGCAAGCTTGGCAAGGCTGCTGGAAACTTGAGGACACTGTCCCCACGTCCCTGTTCTGGGAACGCTCAGGATTGGGGGGGGGGACGCATCCCCATGGTACATTGATTCAAACTACCTATTTGCAGTTCCTATAAGTAGGATGTGTATTCATGAATACATAAGTGACCTCTTATGCTATGATTAGCAATTAATTGTCGCAATGCTTTCAAGTACTATCTTACCAACTTGGCCCTTTAGTATCATTGTTTTACTAGCCATGGTTAAGTTCACCTTTTGACAGCATTCAGACATTTGAACTATCTTTGGGCCTCTTAAAGAAATAAAAGTGAGTGTTGCAAGATGAGCTTGCATGAATATTGAGAAATGATCAATTGATATGAAAATGATAATGAGATATATGAGCTATGTTATAATGTACAAACACCTTGGTTATATAGACAAGGTATGATAAGGTATGACAACTTCCCTTGATACAAACATTAAATGCTCAATGCAATATAATAAATGCCTAAAGCAAATATTAAGTGACCTATGTGACTAGAAGTAATTAATGGGACATGGTCCCATTATAAGAAAACTTCTAGAATGCCACCTAGGATATAAGGATAACTAACACGTGAATAGGTTCCCGCTAATAATTAGATAGGAAATATCAAATAACCTTATTCACACAAACACCCACCTAAGGGCAACTTAGGGAGTGAAATTATTATGCAATATGGGTCCCAACAACTAAGCCATGTTAGGTGCCCATGTATAACTAATCTCTCACAAATGAAGAAAAGGAGAAAACCCTGTGGAAAAAAACTCCTCTCCAAAAAAGAGATAATGCAAATTATGTACATGTGATAGAAGTGATGTATGCAGATCTCAACATCAATGCCCCCCAAGAACCACATCCATCACAAGAATACAATACAACCCCTCCAATGAAGGGAAAGATAGAGACAACATTGCCCCCTCATAATAAAGTACCATCAAAACCACTGAAGAACATCTGAAGCCAAAAGAGAATCCAATGACGAAAAACATGTCTCCCCTTGGGAAGAAAGAGATCCAAACTCCATCTCTAGGAAGAAGTTTGACAAATGAAATATTTGAAGAAGTATCAAGTGCCTCCAAAGATGTCTCATTGAAACTAGGAAGAACCCCAATCAAGGAAGAAACAATGAAATGCGAAGACTCAAGAACATCCTACAATGCGAGGAAAGTTATCCCCTCAAGCAAGTCCTCCAAACCTATAGAAGAAGAATGACAAACCAAGTCTAGAACACTTGAAATGTAGTTGTGCAAAAACAAATCTGAAAAACCAACTGTCTTGCTCTGCTTAAGTCCTTGAATACATGTCAACCCTCAACTCTGATGAAGCAAGTAATGTGGGAATCATGGCAAGATCCACAAACCCATTAAGAGGAACTTAATTACTCCCCACACCAAAAGAGGGAGAGAGAGGAACATAAGGATCATAATCATCATTGAAATGGGAAAAAGTACACCTTACACCGATGATCAAACCCACCCACTGCAACAAGCTCTCTTGTCTCACGACAAATGAATATTGAATTGAATGTGAACTTAGCTATGTTGTCTATCAATGTAATCTGATAAACTAAAAGAAGATTATGGGTAATCTCAGGAATGCAAAGCACATTAGATACCAACCTTGTACCCAAGTCAACATCTCCAACAACAACATGAACAAATTGGCTAGATGCAGTCAAAAGCATATTATAATATGGTTTTCTAAAAGATCTTGGAATCATAAGATACAATGAACTAGCAATGACCCTTTCCAAAGTGTGAAGTGTCCTCATGATTGGTAGAAGGTGAACTAGATGAAGGAATGGAAATATGATGCTCCTTAAAAAGATGTTTCAACTCATGAATTTCCTTCTTATAACAAACTTGTTCACTATGTCCAATCCCTTTACAAAAGGAACACTTAGGTTTCTCCTTTGTAGAATGAACCTCTTTAGAAGAGGTGGTGGAAGTCTCGCTAGATACTGTCTTAGGCTTGTTCTTTTCTTCCCTTTTCCCTTAGGTGGTGTAGCTATCAATTCATGAGACTTAGGAGTATGTTCCCTAGTCAATCTCCCACAAAATGTCTCAAATGTAGGTATGACATGAAACACCTAACCCATCCATAGTGGATAAAAGGAAGTAGAGAAATATGAAAAGACGCCATTCATTTCAAACAAAATCAAGAATTTGCATTACTTATCATTTTTCTCTTTCCCACAACCTGCTATTTGAGATTTGAAGGCTTGAACTTAACCAAATAATCCTCAATAGTAGGAAATGAATCAATACAAAGAGTTGTGAATTATGCTTCTAGTTGTAAATCTCTTACATCACTAACTTAACCAGAGAGACCCTTATATTTATCCCATACCTCTCTAGATGTAGTGTGCTCCTCATTATGGAAGAATAAGGAATCCGAAACATGCATTGCAATCAAGCCCATTACCCCATCACATTTGTTCCTATATGAAAATTTCTCATACTCTCTGGTGAAGGTAAATTGTTCCTCATTCAAGGTAGACCATAATCCCCTAGACCAAAGCAATCCTTGCATCCAAATCATTCAAGGTAAACCATAATCCCATAGACCAATTAAGAGGAGTAAAAACCTCAAATCCTAAATTAGACATTAGAGCCACAACTCACAAATCAAGCAAAATAGAAAAATATATTATATAAATCAATTTGAAAACTTAGCTATGATGTACAACTGAAAATGAAGCCCTTCTAGCAAATACAACTTCTCCAAGATATGGTATGTCCAAGTAATCAAGTAAATGCTTCAAATTGCAAATACTCAATAGATAATATCTAGAGTTGAATTTGTTAAAAGTGCATGGACCGAAAGATAGAGCTCCTCAATACCTTTCCAATGCCACAAAAATCATGAAAAGTGAGCATTGTAGCAAAAAGTTATGAGCATGGGAGCTCAAAAGGATGTGTCCACTTCAAGCTGCAATAAATTGTCTCAAACAGCAAAATATTGAGAAATAAACTCCACCACTATGAAGCTGGCTAAATCAGCTATCTGTGATGATGAGGTTGGTCAGCCAACCAAGTGGTGCTTCAAATCGCCCTTCTTTCTATCCGCCTCTTAAATAATATTTATATAAATTAAGTAATTCACTTTATAGATGATATTTGATATTTAGTAAATAAGGCATGGCTTGTTGGTGTAACTAATTAATTCTAATTGCACTTTACTTAACCTTACTTAGGATAATACATTACATAGTAGTTTGCATTGTAGACATCTAGGAGTTCGCATCTTATTTTTAGCACATGGTGTAGGAGAATTCCACTTTAGGTGGAGATAGTTGTTATCTCTTTCCACTTTATGTGTGAGATCCACCTTTAGTGCTCTTAGCACATTATCATCCTCTCATTGTTGCATATGTTTGCACATACTTTATTGTACAATGGAGGATGATCCACCTTTGGTGGACATGTGATTCCACCTTGTGTGGGTGATAAGTTATCACTTGCATACTCCTAGTTATCATGCATTGCCTATATATTCAGGCATATCTACATTGTAAATCAATAGGCCTTTTATGTATTATTGATTATCATTGAATCTAGTCAATTGAGGATCATATCATTTGCCTCTCTCTTGTGCTATCTATTCAACTTCTAGATCTTGGCATTTTTATTCATTGCCTTAGGCAAATTCTTACATGGTATTAAAGCCATAGGAGTGTTCATTGCATAGCCAATGGAGAGCTTTTTGCTTAAGTTTTGGAGGGTCACTATTCAGAACCGGGATCAACAGCTTGTGGGAGCATCTAGAGCAAGATCTAACTTCACCATTGCATCTGGGTGGCCGTTCCGGTGAATTTTGACTGTAAATTTGCCTAAATTGGGCAAAAGTAAAATCCGAGGACAAAAAAAATTGCAAATCAGCCCGATCTGCAAATTGGTGGTACGAATTTTGGATTTTTTCTCAAAAAAAGTGTTTTTTTCCTAATTTGCATATTCGTCATTATTTTATTTCTGTCGGATATATTATGCAAAAATTTTGGGTTTTTCCCCCTTTGTATTTTGTCAGTATTACACAAGGTCTTGCAAGTCACAGAGGCAACATAATATTTCTCGGTGACAGCGAATTTTTCCCACCTCACCTACATCGGCTCATGCCCTAAAACCATTGCCCACTACTGAGCCACTTTGTTATTTCACATCTACGCACTGGTGGTTAAAAAGAGTTGTTGGTATTTTATTTTCTTCAATGTGGGATTATTTGTCTAAAGCCCTGAGCTCACAAGCAAGCTTGGAGCTCGCTGATCTCTGAGCTCGGCGAGCTTGAACCCTACGAGCTCCCTCCCAAGCCCCCCGAGCTCTGTCCCGAGCCGCCTTGCACTCCCCGTCGAGCTCTCACCTGAGCTCTGTGCTCAGCGGAACCCCCACCCGCTCGAACTTGCTTCCCGCCAGAGCCCACCACGTGGCGGAAAATAATTTGTTCTCGCGGTTAACTGACAATCAACATTGCCAACTCAGCATTATGTAAGTCCAACATCCGCTGAGCTCATAGTGCGTCCGAGCCGCAGCCCACGTTTCTAGGCGAGTTTCAGATCTGCTCACCACGACAGATTTGTTTTGGACCACGCGTTGAAATACTAAAGGTGACATATCAACATTGTTTTCCACATCAGCAAACCCTCGGCCCAGTTGGCAAACCTTAGGAAACCAAAGAGGTAGGACAGTACCCTTACTTTCTCACAGTTCAACTACATGCACCTCTATACTACGATAAGAAGTTTGAGCTCGTTCTCCTTGCAGAAGGTGCAATGATAGTGAATTAGGAGATTGGCTAGATGACATATCAACATTGTTTGCCACATCAACAGACCCTCAGCCCAATTGGCAACCCAGTCAACAATCTAGTTATCCTGTTATTGGCCTTTATTTGCCACGCATGACGATTCACTATCCTCAAATTGACGGCCATTTGACCGTCAAAGAGGTGTATTTTCTTTTTGTTGTGATGATCATTTAACCGTCAAGTGCACATGTAGGCAAACTAGGACACAAACCTAAGGAAACCAAAGAGGTAGGACAATACCCTTACCTTCTCACAATTCCACTACATGCACCTCTATACTACGATAAGAATTTTGAACCATTCTCCTTGCAGAAGGTGCAACGATAGTGAATTAGGAGATTAGCTTGTTATATGCATGCAAGGTTTAGGAACCCAAACAAAGCAATTGGTCAGAATCACAAAGATTTAGAGAGGCAGACAAGATTAGATTATGAGGCAAAGAAATAACACAACAAATCCAATTCATCATCTAAGTGGGAGAGCACAAAGTTTTGGTCTGGAGGCATTACACATTTTCATGCTCTCACAGGGTGACCTCTGAGCAAGGGCAAAGTGCTTGAGCAGATACCTATAATGCCTAGTGCCTTACAACGCAAGCACTATAACAATATATGGACCCCCTCATTGAATTATAGAAGTTATCCATAAGACAAGGTGTTCATCGATTTTTCTATGACCTTGGGCAATACGACTGTGAATTGAATGAGATGCAATTTGCCTTCTATTCTCTCATAGAATTAATAAGAATTTTGTGAACAACATTGTTCTTCAACAATAAATCTGAATTGCTTTTTCATAAATCTGCAAGAGGCACACTTGCTGCCCTCACAAGAGAACCACGCTATAGCACATAATGCATTAAGGGGGTCTTGAAAGGACAAAAGGTGATCATCTTTATTGATAGTGGAGCCACTTATAACTATATCAATGAGGAAGTGGTAAGGAGGCTAGGACTGCATACAATCCCAATTAAAGGATTTGACATGAAGGTAGCCAATGGGACTATTCTCTCTTGAACTTGGAAGGTACCTCAAATGGAATTAACAATGAGAAATTATAAATTGCAGGATGACTTCTATGTGATTGATATGGATATGGAAGTAGTTTTGGGGTGTCAATGGCTGTATGCAATTGACAAATATGAGATCAATCAAAGAAAAATGGAAATCTCTTTTCGACACAATGGGAAAAAGGTGGTATTACATGGATTATCCAACAAAAGGATGATGGAGATGTCAGCCAAAAGAATGGAAAGAGTTTTTCGCAAAGGACAAGTAGCATGGGCGGTGGAATGTCTTATCACCAATACAAATGTTGCTAAGAAAGAAGGAACCACTAATGTGTAGATCCAATCTATATTGGACAAACATAACAGAGTATTCAAAGACATACCCCCAAGCTTGCATCCTAATGGAGGATTTCAGAATATCATTGAGTTGGAAGGAGCAAAATCAGTAATCCCTATTGCCATCCAAAGATATACAAGGAGGAAATTGAAAAGGCAATCAAAGAATTGTTGGATATGGGGCATATTAGACCTAGTTCTAGCCCTTTTTCATCTTATGTAGTGCTGGTCAAGAAGAAAGATGGAACTATGAGGATGTGTATAGATTATCGAGCTCTCAACAAGAGGACCATTAAGAGCCACTATCCAATACCATGAATTGATGAATTGGTTGATGAGCTTTATGGAGCAAGGTACTTTTCCAAGATTGATTTGCATTCAAGATACCTTCAAATTAAAGTTAGGGATGAAAATGTACATAAGACAGTATTCCGATGTCATTGTGGGCACTATGAATTCTTGGTGATGCCCTTCGGTCGAACAAATGCTCTAGCAACTTTCCAATCATGCATGAATCAAGCTTTCATTTTATAGTTGAGGAAATTTGTCTTGGTCTTCTTTGATGATATCTTAGTTTATAACAAGACTTGGGAAGATCATTTAAAGCACTTGGATGAGGTATTGAGTATTTTAGAGCAGCAGTCCTTTTATGCCAAGGCATCTAAGTGTGAATTTGGGTTGCAAGAAATTTTGTATTTGGGTTTTAAAATCAGTGAGTAGGGAGTGAGTGTAGATGAAGAGAAGATCAGGGCCATCCAAGATTGGCCTAGGCCAAGCAATCTAAAGCAACTAAGAGGATTTGTAGGATTATGCAACTACTATAGAAGGTTTGTATGTGAGTTTTCACAGCTAGCTGCTCCTTTAACCAACCTAACCAAGAAGGGAGCATTTGTATGGACTCCATCAGCCCAACAAACCTTTGATAAGCTCAAAGAGGTAATGAGTTCAACCCCCATTTAGGCAATTCCAAATTTTTCACTTCTTTTTGTTTTGGAATGTGATGCCTTTGGTGAAGGAATAAGGGCTGTTTTGATGCAAAATAAACATCCTATAGCATATGAGAGTAGGAAGCTTAAAGAAGTTGAGTGTAAACTTTCAATTTATGGTAAAGAGATGTTAGCCATAATGCATGCTTTGACCAAGTTTAGGCAATATTTGGTGTTCAACAAGTTCTTGGTTAAGACTGATCATAACAGTCTGAAATAGTTCCTTAATCAAAGGGATTTGAATGATCAGCAACAAAAGTGGGTAAGTAAAATTCAAGCCTATGACTTTGATATCGAGTATCTTAAAGGGAATAACAATGTGGTGGTTGATGCCTTGTCTTGGAAACCTCATTTACATTCTATCTCTGATATATCTGTTGATTAGAGATCATTAATTGTTGCTGAGTATGTCAAAAATCAGTTTGCTAACGATATTGTAGAAGGCAAGGTGCAAGATGAGAGGTTCAAAGTGGCTGATGAGCTGATCCTATACAAAGGACGAGTGTATCTTACAACTGATTCTAAAATGAAGAAAAGGATTTTAAATGCTTGCCATAATACCCCACTTGTAGGCCATCTGGGTTTCTACAAAACATATAAACAAGAAAGGGAATGTTTTTCTTGGAAAGGGCTGACAAAGGATGTAATGCAACATGTGAAGGAATGCAAGGAGTGCCAACAAAACAATGTGGAGCATGTTTTTCCATCTGGGCTGCTGCAGCCTTTACCCATCCCAAATCAAAAATGGGAAAGTATATCATTGGATTAATCAAAGGCTTGCCAAAGGTTCAAGATAAAGATTGTCTATATGTAGTGGTTGATAGGCTCACGAAGTATGCTCACTTTCATGCTATATCCTTAGAATTTAAAGCACCTCAGGTAGCAGATTTGTTCTTTAGAGAAATTTTCAGACTTAATGGCTTGCCAAAAACAATTGTGAGTGACAGGGACAACAAATTTCTTAGTTTGTTTTGGCAAGAACTCTTTCATTTGACATGGACAAAGTTAACACCTAGCACTAACTATCATCCACAAATGGATGGACAGATTGAAATAGTAAATAAGTGGATTGAGGGTTATTTGAGAAATTATATTACAGGTCAGCAACCAACGTGGATTAAGTGGTTACATTTTTGGGTGTACTGCTACTACACCACACATGACATATCAATTGGTATGTCCCCTTTCAAGGCACTCTATGGTTACGATGTTACTTCTTTTGTAGATTTGATTTTTACCCATAGTAGAGTTCCTAGTGCTAAAGGTCTGGTCCAACAAAGAAAGGACATTTTAGTGGCCCTTAAAGAGAACTTGAAGCGTACTCAGAATCAACAAAGTTGTATGCTGGTGGGCACCAAATGAAAAGATTGTTTGAGGTGGGTGACTTGGTATTTTTGAGATTGTGCAGCCCTATAGACAGTCATCCATTAAAGAGAGTGGGACAAAAAATTTGAAACCACATTTATATGGTCCTTATCCGGTGGCAAGGAAGGCGGGACAAGTTGCACACAAACTGGAATTACCACCTAATAGCATAATTCACAATACATTAAATGTTTCCCGCCTTAAAGAAGCACTTGGACAACAAATTGCACCCTCAAAGGAATTGTAACCGCTTGATTATGAAGGTAAATTAATATAAGAACTAGAAACAATACTAAATGTAAGGGAGGAGCTCACAAAACAAGCTGATTTTAGAGGATGGGAGGACTATGATGATCCCAAATTAAAGAGGTTGGTTAGCTAGCCAAGTGATGCTTCAAAGCACCCTTTTATCTACCATTTAAATAATATTGAAATAAATTAAGTAATTTTCTTTATAGATGATATTTAATATTTTATAAATAAAATGAAGTTATTCGGCCTTAGCTGACTTAAGGAAATGATATCAATGTTTTTATTGTTTAGCAAACTTGGTTAAATAATCTCCTATTTAAGGCGGGGCTCTTAGGCGAGGAAGAGATGTTGGAAATCGAATTGTAGCCAAGTGCACACAAAGGCAGACTAGGATTCAAACCTCCGGAAGCCAGAGAAGTAGGACGATACCCTTACCTTCTCACAGTTTGATTACATGCTCCTCTGAACTGCAATTAAAATGTTGAACTTATTCTCCTTGCAAAAGGCGCAACGATAGGGGATTAGAAGGAGATTGGCTTGGTGCACATGCGCAAGTTTGAGAAGCTCTAACAAGACAGCTAGGTCAAAATCAAAAAGATTAACGTAGTGACCAAATCAGATTTTGAGGCAAAGAAATAACATAGTGAATTCAGTTCACTGTCTAAGTAGGAGATCACAGAGTTCTATTCTGGAGGCGTTACGCATTTTCCTACTCTCACATGGTGACCTCTGAGCAATGGCAAAGTGATTGAGTAGATATCTATAGTGCCTAGCGCCTTACAACACAAGCACTATAACCACATATCGACCCCCCTCATTGAATTATACCGGGATATCCATAAGATAGGGTGTTCATCAATTTTTCTATGACCTTGGGCAATATGGATGTGAATTGAATGAGGTGCAATTTGCCTTCTATTCTCTAATAGAATTAATGAGAATTTTGTAAGCAACATTGTTCTTCAACGTAAATCAGAATAATGCACTTTTTGAAATATTGTTGTCATTTAATTATGTTAAGGAGATATAAATATAGTTTTTGGAAATCCTTGTATTGCGAATCCAGTTCACCATCTAGGTGGGAGACCATAAAGTTCTGGTCTGGAGACATTACACATTATCCTACTCTCACGCGGTGACCTTTGAGCAAGGGCAGAGTGCTTGAGCAGATATCTATAGTACCTAGCACCTTACAACACAAGCACTATAACCATATATTGACCCTCTCATTGAATTATAGTGGCTATCCATAAGACATGGTGGTTCATCAATTTTTCCATGACCTTGGAAAATACGGCTGTGAATTGAATGAGGTGCATTTTGCCTTCTATTCTCTCATAGAATTAATGAGAATTTTGTAAACAACATTATTCTTCAACGATAAATCAAAATATTGCTCTTTTTGAAATTGTTGTCATTTAGTTTTGTTAAGGAGGCAAATATATATAGTTCTTGGAAATCTTGTTTACCCAATCCCTTGTTCATGCTTTTACTTTAAATCTTGAAAGGTTTTAGTATCTCCTAATTTGTATGCAAGAAATTTCATTACTTTTTAAGGTTATTTCCAAGGTAACCCGGGGACGCGTCCCCGGCCTAAATCCCCAAGTTTCGGGGACGGGGACGTTTCGGGGACTTGGGGACGGCCAAGGGATGTCCCCTCCCTATCCCCATTTTTTGGAATTTTCATGGGGACGTCCCGGAAACTTGGGGACACCGCCCAAAAAAATTGGGGACTTCTGGAAGTACCGGGGACGGCTGGGGACTCCGTAGCCGTCCCCCAACTGTACCCAGTACTTCCAGAAGTCCCCGATTTTTTTCTCCCGAAAAAGTCAAAATTAAATTTAAAAAAGCATTTTTTTTTTCAAAAAGGGGGTCAGTTTGTGGACCCCACCTTACATGCCCTAAAAAGCCAAAAACATTTAAGTTTTAACATGTTGTAAACTGTTATCTATGTAAAGATACTAATACTATCTTCTTCATGAAATAGTACTGTAGCACATTTAATAAAATTATACCATTGGAACTAGCCATCAAGCAAGTTACCAAAGTGCTAAGGCAGATAATGTTTGTAGTAAATCTCTACTTCACTGAACATAACACCCAAAATATGTAATATATACATAAGATACAACATTTCATATTCCTTTTTAGAATAGAAATACTGCTTGGCATAGGAATCTATGTAGATATTTTCTAACATGATGACATCCCGTTGACGTAAAAATTCTATAATAGAAAGTAACAAGTTTGATTTCTGAATTTCAATCAGTTGAAAATTTATATCAATTTGCAGAGATCTTATCATTATTAGTTTAAGCTCATTGAAGAACCACATCGAAAAGAAACTAAAAGTCCAATTTAAACTTTAAAGTAATAAACTGTAATTTGATTTCTTTTATATGTATATATTACATTAAGTAGTAGAATCAGACAATGATGGAAATACTAAATTTAAGAGCCATTTTCAACCACGAGAAAACAAAAAGCTGGATTAATATGGAGAGAATAGACCACCACCAGAGGCAAAATGGCATGCTTTATCCATATTTTCATATGAATGTCATGTATATTTGCAAATTTCCCTATATATTTTAAAATTTCCCTATATTTATATAGACGTCCCCTTTGCCGTCCCCCCCCTGTCCCCAAAATTGGCAAAAAAATTTGCCATCCCAGAAACCTGTCCCCCCGCGTCTCACCGTCCCCGTCCCAGAAACCTGTCCCCCTGCGTCCCGCCATCCCTGTCCCAGAAACTCGGGGTTACACTGGTTATTTCACTTTCCAACAATATCCTGTTTGAAAATTTTTGCCTTCTAAATCAAAAGTTATCTTAGTTATAGAAAAATGCCTATATTGGAGCCAAATAGAGACCACAAATACCCTTTAGGCCGTAGTTGCAAATAGCTCCTGGTCACCAATAGGACCCTAGCAGAGCACTAGGCAAAAAAATAAAATAAGCTCGAAGGGCTTAAGTAGTTGGGCAAGCTTGGGGCTTAGCAAACATGTTGGCCCTGAAACCTGGTGGAGTAGGTTGGGTAGAGTGTGGTGGCTCTTGTGCACCATTGCTAGAGAGCTCCAACAAGAGGGTCAAGATGCTCGACAGTCAACGAAAAATAAGCATGGTGACCAATGCTAGAGTTGGTCCAAGTGGGTCCATTGGATGTGACTTGCGATGCGACCTCTACAAAACATGAACCTATAAAATAGCTTTGTCCAATAAAAAACCTTGGTCTCCACCAATTTAAAAAGCAATGCCACCACAATTGAAAATGGACCCCAATATGAAATGCAATGACCCTGAAAATAGGCGCTCCAACCAATAGAAAATAACTGCCAAAAATAGCTATGTCAACTTTGGCAAAAAAGAACAATTTTTCTATCTATGAAAATTGCACAACTAGTACCAAATAACTTATTATACTTTAGAAATGCAGAAAAAATTGCCAGAAAAAACCAAAATATAGTTGAATTAAAGCTCAAGATTGCCACAAATAAGCCTAGAGGAGGCTTTTTTTCCGAAACTCATCCCTACAACTTGTATGGTACAATTTTGTACAATTGTATGAATTTTGTATGGATGCAATAATGGTAGAAAGAATCTCTAATGCCCAAGATGAAGTTGTGGAATTTTGACAAGTTGATAGACATTTTTCGGGTTTTTGGGCCTTTTGGACGCAATGGAAAGGTCGGATTTGGCCAAATCTGCTTCAAACAATCAGCTATCACCTGGAATTGACAACTAGCCCAACATCAAACTCAGAACTTTGGCAAAAATGGTCAGATTTAGACAAAACAAAAGCCAATCCTGACTTTCTTTAGCATCTCGGACTCAATCGTGAGCTCAAATCTCCTCCAACACTAGCCAAAAATCACATGCAATGAAAATATCTCATCTAGAAATGGCTCAACTATCCAATTAAAGAAGAGTTTTACAAGGCCATAGCTCTAAAACCATGTTGAAATGCTAATAAACCCATAATGAAGCTGCAGATTTCAAAGGAACAACCAAGAAAGATATCTTCCACAAAAGAGTGTTGCAACATGAGCTTGCATGAATATTGAGAAACAATCAATTGATATGAAAATGATAATGAGATATATGAGTTATGTTACAATGTACAAGCAACCTGGTTATATAGACAAGATGTGTTGAGGCATGACAACTACCCTTGATACAAACATTAAATGCTCAATATAAAATAATAAATGCCTCAAGAAAATATAAAATGGCCTATGTGACTAAAAATAAATATTTGATCTCTGAGAGTCAGGAATTTTCCTATGATATACATTTTCTTTCTTCATTCTTGTGAGTGTGGCATATGCATATTCTCATATATCTAATCTATATTCATATTCTCATCTATATAATCATATAGAATAGCAAAAGGATTTGCTGTGTTGAAGGATTCAACTAGTTGGTTTGGGTCGTTGCCTTCAATTTCCTTATGCACTTTGTCTATATCCATATTTAGTTTTATAAATATACACCTATTTTCAGATTTTATATAAATTATTAAATTATATTAATAAAAATTGGCATCTCCAAGTAACCCCGTCCTATTTTGAAAAATGACCATACTGGTACCCCTATCTTGGTGCAACCTTGGTTCCCACTAATAATTAGAAATAATCTCATTCACACTAGCAGCCCCCCTTGAATGTAACTTGGGGAGTGAAAATATTATGCAATATGCAAATTAAAATGCAATAAGGGTCCTAAAACCTGCACAAAACTATGCTACAGATGTGATTTATAGATTTATAAACAAAGGGAACAGAGATGAATGACACCAAGTTCACCCCTTCTCAATACCCACAATAGTTAAATGAAGGAAAGAATCAATGATTTCTTTTTAGATTTATGAATAAACTAGAATTGAAAGCTTCTGAAAATGAACATACACATAACTATATGAAACTGAGAAGACCTCAAAGAAATAACTGATAACACATAAAGGTAAGTATGCAGTCAAAGGATCTCATATAAACACAAAGTTTCAATACAAGATTCCTCCTTTCCTTTGATAAAACGCCAAAATAGTTTAAAGCCTATTCCTTCCCTGTACAATAGCCATGACTGAAAACAAAAAACCATCTATTCCCCTTATAATGATAAACTCCAAAAAACTTGCCCTGGGACATAAGCTTTCCCAAAGAGAAGATACTGGAGTGAAAATATTATGCAATATGCAAATAAAAATGCAATAAGGGTCCTAACACATAAGCCACATTAGGTACCCGTGCATAACTAATCTCTTGCAAACACAGAAAGGAGAAAACCCCGAGGGACAAAGCTCCTCTACAATAAAAGAGATGATGCAAATCATGTACAAGTGATAGAAGTAGTGATGTATGGTGGCCTCAACATCAATAGTAACTATCAGCAGATTATAGTCATTTAGCAATTAAAATATCTTTAACAGGAAGTCCATCCATGGACATTGACAACGTCCAGAAATAATAAATTTAATCTAGCCTATGCTCGCTGAAGGATGTGTATTGTAGACTAAATTAAAAGCACTTATTGTTTATTTGCTGAAGATGTAATTTTTTTGCGGAGTATCAAACATTGGTTCTCCATAAACATTTACAAACATGTAAGCAAATAAACACATGATTTTATGATAAATACATGTAGAAACAACTGTGGTCATATCCTCTTTCTTTATCATTTCTCAAGATTGCCAATCAGCATTAATAGTCTAGTTGTCTTTGTGCAAATCATGATACATCGAAACAAATTGTTTACCTAGAATTGAATTTGGAATGCATCACATTGAACCAACCTCTATGCTTTGGCAAAACATATTGATCTTGACAATATTAACTGATGTTATCTTTAATTTTGGTAATTTTGGACAGCACTCTTACTCCATACTATAGTGAAGAGACAATTTATTCAAAACGCGACCTTGAACTTGAAAATGAGGATGGAGTCTCAATAGTCTTTTACCTGCAAAAGATCTTTCCAGGTTTGGTTCATGATTTGGTATGTTCCATTATCAGTTTGCAAAGTTAAAAAATGTCTGGTGCAAATTTAAACTTATTGGTTTTAACTTTTAAGCAGATGAATGGAGTAACTTTATGGAGCGCTTAAATTGTAAAAGAGAAAGTGAAGTATGGGCAAGCGAAGAGAATGTGCTTCAACTTCGTCATTGGGCTTCACAAAGAGGTCAAACACTGTCTAGAACTGGTAAATATTGTGCACTATGTTCTACAGTTCCTTATTTCCTTATTCAATATAGTTTCAATTTAGCTTGATTTGGATACTACATTACAACACTTGCATGAATTTCAACAGTCCGTGGCATGATGTATTATAGAAGAGCACTGAAGCTACAAGCATATCTTGATTTGGCTTCAGAAAGTGGTACAAATGCTCATCTCTTGATTCAATTTAATAGTCAAATCTTCCATGGTTCAGAGCTTCATATATTGTCTGCATGCTTATTAAATTTTGAAAGTTAATTTTTGCAGAGATTTTAGAAGGTTACAAGTCAGCTGCTTTTCCAACTGATGATGATACAAAGAGCCAGAGGTCATTATGTGCTCAATTAGAAGCTATAGCTGACATGAAATTCACTTATGTTGCTACCTGTCAAAACTATGGTATCCAAAAACAAAATGGAGATCGCCGAGCTACAGATATTTTAAACTTAATGGTTAAGTATGTATGATGCTTCTACATGTCTTACCTGTGTATGCAAATTTTCATAAATTTGTATTTTTTATATTTAATTCTGAATTTTCACTTTTTTTAAACTTGGAACAATATTAACTATCTGTTCTTCTATGCAGCAATCCTTCCTTGCGTGTGGCATATATCGATGAGGTTGAAGAGAGGGAAAAGAACAGTGTCAAAAAAGTGTACTATTCAGTATTGGTAAAAGCAGTCAATAATCGTGATCAGGTATTGCCTATTCTATTGTAACTGGCTTTTATATAGCTGGAAAGACTCTAGATATTGCTTTCAATAATTCATTTTTTTCCTATTTAATGATATCTACACAATCTTCAAATTACAGGAAATATACCGCATTAAACTCCCAGGACCAGCAAAACTAGGGGAGGGGAAACCAGAAAATCAAAACCATGCCATTATTTTTACACGTGGTGAAGCACTGCAGACTATTGACATGAATCAGGTAGTTATTTTATAGTAAACATGCTAAACAACCTAGTGGATTAAATTACTAAGAATATTGATATCTATTTTCTTGATGGCTGCATGGGTTTGATCTCTTAAAGGATAATTATTTGGAAGAAGCTCTTAAGATGCGTAATTTACTGGAAGAGTTTCATGAAGACCACGGTGTACACCCTCCAACAATTTTAGGTGTCCGTGAACACATTTTTACCGGAAGGTAACATGTTAAGGCATGCACAAATAGACATCTGTATTTCATGTCAACTGCTGCACTTTGAAATATTTTATTGAATATAAATATTTAAAAGATTATTGATTTGTTGATGTGCAGTGTCTCCTCATTGGCTTGGTTTATGTCTAATCAAGAAACAAGTTTTGTTACAATTGGTCAGCGGGTTCTTGCAAGCCCTTTGAAGTAAGATATTCATCACTCCACTTTTTTGTTACTATAAGATATTTTCTAGACGTCACTGCTTACAGATTGTGGTGCATATGTTTCATCTAATATTTTGATTTCATACCACAGACCAAATCATACATATTCCTCACTTAATTTTTTCTTGATTATAAGATACTTTTTAGACATTCCTTTTTACAGACACTGGATCATATGTTTAATCAAATATTCAGATTTCTCTACCACAAGCTTGAGTATACACATTTTATGTTTCAGTAATTGAAAGGGGCTATTTATTATATTCACTATTTCCATAGACATTATGCGTAAAGTTGTGGTGAAAATGTCTGGCACATTGATTAGGTTAGGGCTGTAGCCATTGGTGCAATATACTTTGGATGTCATTGAAAGAATCATTGCTTTGCCAAATCCCATTCCCTTATCTGTTATTGGCAATTTCATTACCACAGTGAATTGAAGACCTGTAAGAACCGATATAGCCAATTATAGACTTGGGACAGTCCATGTTGAGTTCAAAAAAGTATGTATATATTTGAATTAAATTACATGTCCCACTATGGCTATTATAGTAGTTTGAAGCGTCACTGTCACAGTACAATAGTTTGAGCCTTTTAATAAGTTTGTTCCAGTTCAACTATGGTCAACTTGTTACAATACTTGCATTATCATGTGAACAACAAACTTCAACAACCATGTCACCCCCCATGTCAACTCTTGCTCAGAAGAACCTCTCTTTTGCTATACATGAGCAACCTTCTTTTCTTAGGTTTGTGTGATGAACAACACTTCCTCGTCTTTGGCTACATCAATCATGTTGATGTTTATGCTTGATTTGCTAGTGGCAACTAGTATCATCATAATCTCCTCATCCACACCATCTATAGAGCAATCTCATATTACCTTAATTTATGTGACATTCTCTTGCAAAGTGGCACCTTAATGCATGTCAACATTGTACAATAGGTTGAACATGGGATTCCTATTGTATGCAACTCTGACCTTCTCTGCAATTGTTAGTTTAACATCTATTATTATTGTTTATTTAGTTACCGTAGATGCCAAAAAATGTGCTTTGTTATTATATTTTTTAGGATACATGATGGGGGATTTGGCTACTCTACTTGGGCAAAAAAAGCATTTCGATACTTTGTTTCTCAAATTGTATAAATAATCTTTAGACAGAGTGCAAAATTATTTGGCAAATCTCACAAAATATTTTTGGGTAGTTTGTGTTAATATGGCCTTCCATCTTGCAATATCTACATCGCAGATCTTTGAAATCTTTGTTAATATCTCTTTTAAATTCATCATTCTGAGCTTATCTCTTCCTAGAGCTTGAATTAAACTTGGTTCACTATTGCCACTTTCAATGACCATCAACATCACCCTAGATGAAGGTGGCACTACCTTCATCTTCCTTCACAATTAGGGTATCAATCACTCAATGAACCACCATTTCTTCAAGTCACCATGTCTTTTTTCTAATTCACCCAACAACTATTTGATCCTAAAATTGTATGCTCAAACATTTTTATGTATTCCGTGCTAGGTATTATAGACTTCAACAACAGTATTATTATCTTTTCTTTTTCGTTGCAATTGCAAGGACATTACTTTCAATGTCCATCACACTATCATATGCATCCTCATACATGAAGGTGGTGTTGTCTTCATCTTCCTTCACAACAAGAGCATCCAATCCTCAATGAACCTTCATTTCGTCAATCCATCAACATGTATTCTTCTATGTTACCTTGAGTTTCTGGGACGGGGAGACGGGTTTCCAAGGCAGTTTTTTTCCCGGAGCAGGGGACGGCTATATATATATATATATATATATATATATATATATGGAATCTGAAATTTCAAATATATTCAATGAATTATATAACATTGTGACATTCATCATAGCAACATAATAACATTTATAAATCTAAAATCAACGATCATTCATCGAATTATCATATAGAACATAGCATCAAATAAATCAAATTGAATCATCATAGAATAAGAACATAGGATAGCATCAAATGAGAGTTCAAATTTCAATTTCATACATTCATAGATATAATTCATTGAAACAATGAAAAGTATCATATCATCTATCAAAATGTGTAAAGACTACAAGTTTCAACAAAATGCGAAGTTAAAAACTTAAAGTATCATATCATATATCAAGATTCAATTATCATTGCAACAATGCTTCATATAATGTCAGAAGACTCGAAGTATCAAACTTCAAAGTCAAAATGAAAACAAAGATAGTATGTTGCTGCCCTTAAGATTTGGTCTGAGAATACTATATATTGCTCAGATTTACACTCTCAATCTGCAAATTTTCACCAAAGACTTCTAGAATTCACAAATAACTCTGTTCACATTCTAACAGCAGCAACAACAAATGATTAGTCACTCAAACATAACTTTGTTCACTTACACCAATCTATACACAACTTGCAAGGAATACACGATTTGGTATTTTCAATCATATGCTCAAGATTTGACATTAGTAATAATATATTTTAATATCTAGGGCTGCCTTGAGGTGTGGGGCCAACACAAGATTTAAAAAATAGCAAACATTTTATAAAATAATCTTACTTTTTGCCTCTTGCTTCTGGAAACGGCCAGCAGTCCCTGGGACAGTTAGGGGACAGCTTGGCAGTCTCCAGCCGTCCCGGGGACGGTCAAAGGTTTCTGAAACTTCCATTGATCATCCCTGAGTTTCCGAGATGATTTTCGAAAATTTTGCTTCATCGGGGACGGCTTGGAAATGTCCCCAGCCGTCCTCCCATCCTCGAAACTTGCCCATTAGGGGTGGAAACGCGTTTTCAAATAACATAGGTATTTTTTCTATTTCAACCAACAACTATTTGATCGTAAGACTGTATGCTCAAACATTTTAATGCTGTCCTTGGTAGGTGTTGTAGCTTTCAACAACATTTTTTTTGATGTTACATGATTATACATCTATAAGACTAAAATAATCAATTGCAATTCCCCCAAGTGTGACTAGGAATGACCACAACCAAGGCATTCATCAATTTACCTATTAACAACCAAATAGTTATGAATGTTTTGCAATGGTACCATTGGATCTTTTGACACATCATTAGTGAATCTTGACAACTTTTGCCTCTTAAATTTGGATTGGGTAGTGGAGTATTCAATGCTAGTTGTCTTTCTATATGCAACTGCATTGGTAAGATTCTCCTCAAGAAGGTTTGATCAAGACATTCATTTGCTCTCCTAGAATTCTCAAGCATGACTAAATTCTCAATCCTTCCTATTGTCTTACCAATTTGTGTTCTACTTTGGTTTCCTTCAAGATCCCCCATTGTAGTGTGATTATTTCCTCGTTATTCTCGGTTTGGTGTCTTTCAATGGCAATTCTATGATACCTCAAGAATTGTTTGTGTATGCTCCATTGCTTTCTTCTTCAATGATGGAGTTTTTAGGCTCTAAGTACATATATTTACCTCAACTTGAGGGGGCTCCGTCAACTCCTCCAACTTGGTAAACTCTTCTACAACAACATCTAACCCAAATTGATCAGCAAGGTCTAAACCTCCTTCCTCAATAATGGAAAGTAGCCCAACAACTTCAACCCACTATTCTTTTGTGAGCAATAAACTATTTCTTGAAGTCAACTGAACTTGTCAATTTATTTGTGTTGAGATTGTTGACTTGGTGGTCAGCACCTCCTTGGAGATTCATGACATGGCTTAACCGCCTCCCGTGGATCGGGTTAAATCTGGCATTTGTATCGGGCATTGATAGTTCGAGCTTTTGGTGCAACGGCAAATGATTCCTACAATTTGTTCCTAGTTGCGACTTTGACCTACTCTTTGCAACTTGTGCTACTACAATAAAATTGTTTTGATGGATTCCTAGATTTGGTTTCATCTCATAACCTTCTTGCTCTTCTTGTTCAATTATTCTAACAAATATTGTAGACTTCTAGGGCACAACATTGGTCTTCACTTCATTCTTCTCCCTCAAATACCTATCTTCATACAATGGTCATACTTGTTGTTTGCATACTTCATAGTCTCTTTTGACACAATGATATTGTAAGATTATGTAGTGCCTTATTAAAAATCGAGGCAAACTACCGAATTGTTATCAGCCTCTTTGTTTGTGACTTACAACAAATGGACTCTTAGGTATTTGGTTCCTTACTAACAAATCTTTGACATGCAGTCTAACTGAAAATTCCCACAAATACTTGAGGTACTAAGTGAGTTGATCTTCTCTGACTTTTGTGTATCAACTAGTTCTTGTACTGGTTGGCCCATTTACTCGTACAATTCCATCTTGTAGTGTTGTCACAAATAGTTATTGCCAGTAATGGCCCCAGATGTTAACAATCAATAAATCATTTATTGTTTGATAAGTTGTCAGTTTGAATATAAGTTCAAGGTCTTGAAATATTTTTCTAGATTTGACTCTGGATCTTTTGTGTCCAACGTTTCAGATCACAACTCTATGATCCATCATCAAGGAATGAAAGCATGGGAACAGAGAAGTGAAAAGATTTAGCTGACCCAAGTGCCTAAATAGAAGCAAGGACCACAAGAGTAGAAAACACACAAACCAAGGAACACCAAAGGAGAAAGCCAAAACATGTGATCCAAGATGTTGGACACAAACAATCCACACAGTCAAACCCAAATAAATATTTCAAGAACTTGATGAACTGTGGAAATTTCATGCTTCTTATAGGTTCAAAGTTCAATTTTGACAATGCAGAAAACGCCCCCAAAGTTCCATATAGCTATAGGTTCACTTGTACAATACATAAATATATTAAAAAAACTAAATAATTTATAAATGAAAAATATAATAGAAATTAATAATTAATATTTATAAATCTATAAATGTATGTATTGATTAAATATTAAATATTAAATAAACATATATATGAACTTAGAAAATTCTCCACCACGACCACCAAAAATTATCGACTAACTAGAATCCATGGGGATAATGAAACCAAAGCCAGATAAGAACAAGATAGGATAAGTTGTTTTGTTCATTAGGAGCAGTTACAAGAATGTTGGGAGCACCAAGGTAAAAAGCATCGTATTCCCCACAAGTCTTCACATTTTTGTGGTGCTAAACAACTTTTCAAAATCTTTTTAAATGGCAGTAGAGTATTTGATGTCAATGAACAACCAATAGAGTTGTTTGCAACAAAGAAATAGGCATGTGAACCCATTGCCACCAAAAGCTATTGAAATAGACAAGTTGACCGTGTTAGATTCATTTGCTTCCAATATTGACAACTAACAAGAAAGAAATAATAAGACCATGGTTATGGCCACCTAAATAGATCCATAGCGTTGTTTTTGGTGTGCTCATTTAACCACGGGAAATGACTCAAATCATTGTTGCCCTACCAACCATAGACGATATACAGCTATCATCTCCCCCGAGTACTCCTATTCTAAATAATGCAGATTGTGTGTATGATCAATGATAAGAGAGGAAGATCCATTCTTCCTTTATACCTATCGGTAGTGCCCCTTCACAAGGGATGCCACTCTTCCAAGCAGCCCCAATAATTATATTATCAATATAATTATTATATTGTCAATATTAATTTGATAATATTATCAAAATGATTATATTATCACAATAATTATATTATCACAACCTTTATGTTATCTATGTCGGCCTGAAGGAATCCAACCATAGCTACAATAACATTAACACTCCCTCTTAGCTAGGGAGGAATCCTTCTCGATATCTGAGTTATGTAGTGATATCCACCATGGCTACTCCTAGAGGGTGGATCCATCATGGCTACTCCCATGAATGGAAATGCAAATGAGCACAAGTGCTCATCACGGAATCACTCAACGTGATGTCGTCATCTCATCATGACATTCACCATGGCTACTCCCAAAGGGTGAATAAACACAAGTGCTAAGTCGTTGAGTCTCTCACATGACATCCACCATGGCTACTCCTAGAGGGTGGATCCACCATGGCTACTTCCAAAGGGTGGAACAAGGGCTTTCACCTCAAAATTCTCTCTAACAGAGAAGAATGCATTAACAAGGGCTTTAATCTCAAACTTCTCTCTCGCAAAGAAGAATGAATTAACAAGGGCTTGCACCTCAACCTTCTCTCTCACAGAGAAGAATGCATTATAGTACATCTCTAGAAATCATTGATGTTGAGACTCCCTCTCAGCAAGGGCTTCATTCTCCACAATTCCAAGCTTATCTCAAAAATGCACAAACTTTACTCTGGCAAGGGGCTTGGTGAGAATATCGGCCATCTAATAAATGCTAATGTACCTCTGTTGATGTTTGTGGCCTCTTCGGAAAGATCAAATCAATGACATGTATGCTAAGATGAATAATAAATAATATTATTTATTATTTATCTCAACATACATCTCATTAATTATTGTATTAAACTCTGAAGGAAAGAAAAGAAACATTTTTTTATTGTCCTAGAGGGACAACTTCATACTCTCCTAGAGGGACGACTTCATATTGTCCACAAGGGACGACTTGTGAATATTATATGAAATATTCTACGTCGATTCTGGTCGGCCTTTACCATTGATGTTAAGGATGTCTTCTCACATATATATATGTGACTTGTGTTGCGAATTATCCAAGATATCGAAGACATAACATGTCAAGGAAATTCGCTCCTTCAGCAAATCCAAATTTGATCATTGCAGCAGTCATAAACTGAATAATAATTATTCATTTCTCATACACATTAGAAGGAGATATATAGCTGAAGATGGAAGAACATTAGGCTCAAGGTGAAGAGGAATTACTTGCTACAAATCGGGTATTATCTTCTCCTTTTCTTTGTTAATTTCTGTCATTCCTATTTTCAGTCTTAAAAGCTATCTACAGATTATATTTTTCCTACATAAATCTGAATATATTAACAACCTCAATTGAATAGCATTCCTTTGCACCATATAGTTATATTTGATCTCCAAATGCTTTGACCTATCATGAAATACAAGGTTGGAGTATGCATCACTCTTGGTGAATCCCAAGCTCACCAAGTATCCATCTATCCAGGAATATCATGACCTAGGTGTCAGCATAAAGGCCTTCCGGCCTACATACATGGGACTCCATCCCATGAATCATAGTCCTCTTACTGCTACAATTTCCTAAAGAGGAAATCGACCATCATATCTCACTGATGCAACTTCCATCTCATGACAGAATTGGAGAAGTCATGGTCCAAATGGAAATATACCTAATCACTGGAGAAACCATCTTGACATGGTCCACTCCCTCTGAATTAATATGACCAAGATCTTCGGATGTCAACTGAAGTAGATCCTCTAGCTGCTCCCTCTGACACAGAAGCATACCCTTCTCACACGGTCCCAATCATGGAGATGTCTTGATTCAAGAATGCAATCAGGTCTGAATTGTCTCCAATGACACCAATGACAGGCGAATCAGTCTTCTCTGCTGCTGCTGCTGCTGCTGCAGAGAGTTTAGGACTTTCCTTATGCCGCATCACTTTATTCGAGTCATCCTGCAAATTCTTAGTCAAAGTATTGGACTGAGGTCTAGTCCATTGTGTTCCAAATTGTGTCCAAAATTGAGCATCCTCTCTTGATTCCTTTTGCAACAACTCTTCAATTTGGATGAGCAATTCTACTGTAGGATGCATTAGAGTTGAATCTGTTGTAATAGGTCTCCTCATCACAAACACATGATTATTTGTTCAATGATCACAACATTGTTCGCAGGAGTAGTTTCCTAACACAAATGTACTAGTCTAATTCCGTAGTAACATGAGTGAATGTAAATAAACTATGGATTTATCCCCAGGCTCCACATACATTGGTGATCTTAGGATTTCATCCAGTACTCCAAACTCCAATTGAGTGATCGCAGATCCTTATGTGAATATCAATTTTCTCTTGCTGCTATAATTATCCACTCAATCAAATATCCATTAGTATATATATTTCTCAGGAATTATGTTTGATGGCAAGATAAAGGTTCCTATAGGTATCTCAGCTATTGAGTAAAGAATATAAATCGCATTCTACAGCTTACTACTCCAAATACTGGCCATGGTCCAATCAGTTTTGTATACTGAATTATATTATTTGGCCACCTGAATCAATAACGGTCTCCAATTGTTGCCTATAGACAACTCCGTCCTTGATCCTGTTAGCTTTTGAACATTAATATCTTGTCTACCTCAATACTCCGTAATGTTTGTTAGCATCCAGTGATTGTAAACATATATATCTTTGTGTGATCCAATTCTCCAACCACGGCAATGATAACTTGAAATATCGAACCTTTGATAATATGCCTAGCGAATGCTTGTTACGGCATAGAGGAAATGTCTAAAGCATAAGTAATAGCTTCCACTTGTAAGATTGGTCCCACCAACAATTATGCAAGCCTTCAAATATATGTGTTTGAAATCTTACAATGCTTGAGAGAAGACTATGCTCAATGGACTTGTGGTAATTGACAGTGTCAGTATTGTATGCGGCTATATCACATGTGACAAACTTCCTTGTTTGTATCGCCCATGCATATCACAAATGTCAATACTTTAATGGGTCAGACGCAGAGGCGCAAGTCTAATTGCTGCCGGTTATAATCCTCAACTGATTCGACTGCGAGTGCCTCAAAACAGAACATTGGTTGGATAAGTCAGCAAAGGAAGCCCCTCATCGTGCCTGCATGAATCGCACAGATCGCCGTTGTGGTTTCTGTCAACTGTGATGAAAACACTTGAACCCTCATGTTTGTCGCCGGTGTCAGAACTTTCACCAACTGCCGCAACCGCGTTGTCGAACTACAACGCCACCGGATTGGGCTGAGCACTCATTCAACAAAGCGGGCAAGTCTAATGCGAATTGAACCACATGTTGATGCACTCCATGTGAAAACTGGGGTTGCATTTGGGCAACAATCTGGCCTTTTCGTTCTCCTTGAATTCGCAAAGGCAAACGACGCATACTAGGGCATCGTCTTTGAAATTCTCTGCGCGGTACACAAACATCGATAGGGTTTTGATCACAGATTTTTCAAGACCAACTCTGTGAAGCCTTGCCGGATCTTCGTCCCCTAAGAAAGCCAATTGGCGGTGGCGAGATGATCCACCTCACTGGCGATTCATTCCCAACGCCCGCTACCAGAAAAAAAAAACGGGTGTAAATATGCAACAAGAGGATGAAAAGCACAACTATGAACAAAACCACAATGGCTGCCAGCATGAATTTTCTGCTTATTGCATACGTCCTCTCACTTAAATCATCATTTTGGTTGAATGAATCATGAGGATCCATTGTCCAAGACTGCTTAGCACCAGAAAGATCCCTAAGATCGAGCTTCCCTGATACCATGTTTTTGGTGTGTTCATTTAACCACGGGCAATGACTCAGATCATTGTTGCCCTCCCAACCATAGATGATATACAACTATCGTCTCCCCCGAGCACTCCTATTCTAAATAATGCAGATTGTGTGTATGATCGATGATAAGAGAGGAAGATCCATTCTTCCTTTATACCTATCGGTAGTGCCCCTTCACCAAGGGACGCCACTCTTCCAAGCGGCCCCAATAATTATATTATCAATATAATTATATTATCACAACTTTTATGTTATCTATGTCGGCTTGAAGGAATCCAACCATAGCTACAATAACATTAACACATAGGGAACCTTGGGTACCTAAGCTAGACAACCTAAGGCAAATCCAAGGCATCTCGATCTCATATCAAGACCCAAACAATACACTACATAGACGCGCTGAACTTAACATAGGCTGTTTGAGATAAGAATAGTAATTCATACCCAAGAATGGTTCCACAAGAATGTAAAAATTGATGCTTTTTTAAAAGTTCATGTCTAATTACAATTTCAGCAATATAATGACCTATAAATTAGAGCCCCTTCCTTGTTTATAACTATTCCAGTAATTATCAGTTAGGTCTCTACTATTGGGTTGAACAGTTTATAACCATCAAATAACTTGCACTACCTTCACTGACAATTGAAATAACAAAACACAGCCTACAAGACTCATGATAGTCTGATGGTTCCAGAGTCCAAACAATCAAAAAGTGAGACAGTTTTATGCTTTTTGTCTTATCATAGCCTTGGTCTAAAACTTGGATTAGCCTGTTTACCATTTGATCTTAACCCCAATTGTGTTACACAAAATGGCAACCATAATCCACCCATAGATTGGACACCTTTGTCACTCTGCCTCATTCCACACTTGTGTTGCATCCAATACTACAATCTTACTCCAAGACTTGGGATATGCCCAATTATTTAGTCATACTCCTCTCCCGGATTACAAAAAATAGCATAGTCATACTGACATACTCTATTTATTGATTAAATTCTTTTATTGCACCTTACTCCACCCTTGAAATATTAGAGTCTTGGTCTAAGAGTGGGATACCTCCAAACAATACAGTCTCACTCCTCCCATGCACTATACCAAATGGTCTTGGTATATCATGGCTACCCCAAACATTTTTAGCAAATCAGCAGGTTACAACTAGATGGTACAACCTTACTACAAAAGAATGTTGCAAACATGCTGCACAGTCATACCACTCATGGCTTACATCAAGTGGTCTTATTCCCATAATGGGTTGACCTAGAAAATAGAATTTTAATTCATCTTCAGGATACATCAAATGATCTTACTCTAGGATTGGATTGCACCTCGATAATACAGTCCTGCACTTCTGGGTTACACCAAACAGTCTTACTCCAAGAGTGGATTGAAAGTTGAAACCTAACATAAGTATGTGACCATTTTTAAACAAGCTCAGCATTCACAGAATTCAATATTTCGTCATACATGTAAAAAAAAAGAGAGTAGGGAACTGACCCTTGTGGCCTTAGTAAATTTTTGCAAGAAATGTATTAGTCCATCGATTTTTAATTTTTTTGGACAAGATAGATTTGTCTAGTTTTGTGCCAATATTTCAATCATTAAAAAGAAATTCCAGATCTTTTTGAAAATTCAAGCTTTACGTTAGTTTTAGTAATTGCAAGTTGAAGGCAAATAAAGATACATGAACCAATGCCAAAAAACTATCTGTTCTCTTTTCTTTGGACACCAGTGTTTGCATTTTTATGATACTATGCAGTACCCATAGCATAGGGTGCCTGCTCAATACATGGGTCAATATGTGTAAGGCAGCTGACTCCATCCTCTGTGCTTAAGGTCTATGCCATAAAATGTTCCTGGAGATTGACCAGCAATTCACCTTTAATTCATATCTTGTCCTCTAATGTTCTAAGGGTATTACCTACTATGAAATTTAGGACTACCACCAGCCCTGTGCCCACAGCACAAAGATAAATGATCATGAGAATTACGTTTGCTGGTACAGTTGCCCTTATTATTATTTATGAGATGAACAATATCCAACATTGCTGGTTAGTGAGACATTATCAGTGCATGTTTCTGACACACCACCTCCTTTTGGTGTTTGTGTCTCGACTCTTATCAGCATTGTATTGATTCCCTTTATGTCTGGGTGAACAGTTACAAATGATCTTATGAAAAAGTCAGAATACCCAATCTAATTTCCTACCTTTTGCCATTGATTCACTAGATGTTTGCACAATTTCTCTTGCTAAAAGATTTCATTCAACCATATATCTTGATTCCTTCCCAAAATTAATGCAGGGTACGCTTCCATTATGGCCATCCGGATGTCTTTGATAGGATATTCCATATTACACGAGGAGGCATAAGTAAGGCATCACGTGTCATCAACTTGAGTGAGGACATCTTTGCAGGTAATTCCCTAGCCTATAGAACCTTTTGCTGCAAATTCTTACATAGGCATTCTGCTTTTATTATAAAGAATTTTTTCATGCTCATTGTAAGGTTTGGTCTAATCAGGCTTCAACTCCACCCTAAGGCAAGGCAATGTCACTCACCATGAATATATTCAAGTGGGAAAAGGTCGAGATGTGGGACTAAATCAAATCTCACTCTTTGAAGCAAAGGTAGCCTGTGGCAATGGAGAGCAGGTATTAAGTCGAGATATTTACCGACTAGGGCATCGGTTTGACTTCTTCCGGATGCTATCATGCTATTACACAACTGTTGGGTATTATGTCAGTACAATGGTAAGTAAATCTTACTAATTCTCAGATTTAGTGGGATGATAGTTTCAACTTTCAACAATCATGACCAGTTTCTAGCTGCTATATTATTTTTCCTTGACTAACAAGTAGAAGAGCAACAACAATATTTGATTCAGTAAGACTTAAAAATAAAATTATTTGTTTTGTTAATATAACAGCAAGTTTCTCTGAATTATGCAGTTGGTTGTGATCACTGTGTATGCATTTCTGTATGGGCGACTCTACTTGGCACTAAGTGGGTTGGAAAAGTCACTGATAAAACAAGCAGAAGTCAATGAGAATTATCCTCTTGAGGCAGCTCTTGCATCACAGTCTTTAGTTCAGATAGGCATATTGATGTCTTTACCAATGGTTATGGAGATTGGCTTAGAAAGAGGCTTCCGGTCTGCATTTGGCGATTTCATTATCATGCAACTTCAGCTTGCCTCTTTCTTTTTCACATTCTCTCTGGGAACAAAAACTCATTACTTTGGGAGGACAATTTTGCATGGTGGTGCAAAGTACAGGGCCACTGGACGAGGTTTTGTGGTGCGACATGAAAAATTTGCAGAAAACTACAGGCTGTATTCAAGAAGCCATTTCACAAAAGGCCTGGAGCTGATGATGCTACTGTTTGTGTACAACATTTATGGTGCAGCAACAAAAAATTCTTTAGCTTATATTTTTATAAACATTTCCATGTGGTTCCTGGTAGCTGCATGGTTATTTGCTCCATTCTTGTTTAACCCATCAGGGTTTGAATGGCAAAAGATTGTTGATGATTGGGAAGATTGGAGCAAATGGATAAACAGCTGGGGTGGTATTGGTGTGCCTGCAAATAAAAGCTGGGAATCTTGGTGGGATGAAGAACAAGAGCATCTTCGGTGTACTGGATCTCTCGGGCGACTATTGGAGATTTTTCTTTCCTTAAGATTCTTTTTGTACCAATATGGTTTGGTGTACAATTTAAAAATAGCAAACGGAAATCAAAACATAATTGTAAGCACTTGCCTGCTCCTCTTTTCATTTTTCTTTTACTTCTTTCTGTTCAACCAAACGCTCATTCTTAACACTAAATTGAACGTCAAACATTTTATCACCAGGTGTATGGGCTATCGTGGCTTGTTATTGTTGTTGTACTGCTGCTTTTAAAGGTAGGCTTTTGGGCAACATTTTCTTATTATCAAAAGAATTTCTCCCCATAATATGTTCTCATAAGGGTGAATAGAATGATTATATATGTATGACTGTATGTACACATACACACGTGTGTCTATGTATGTATGTATGTGCACATATGTATATGTATATGTACATTCTGATCAGGGTGAAGAGAATAATACAATATGTATTATACTTTCGTTATTAGGATGATGGGCGATGCATTCTTCATCCGTTCCTTCCTTACGGATCATCTATTTTGCAGGTGGTGTCCATGGGACGAAAAAAGTTCAGTGCAGATTTTCAGTTATTGTTCAGATTACTCAAACTTCTCCTTTTCTTCGGAACCATTGCAATCATTGTAGTACTATTTTCTCTACTTAAACTCTCTGTAGGGGATTTATTCGCCAGTATTTTAGCCTTCATGCCAACAGGGTGGGCATTGCTTCAGGTAAATTAACTCATGGACTGACATGCAACAAATAATGAAGATCTCAGTGGCAGAAAGGAAATGTAAGACCTAACTTGTGGTGATTTTTGTTCGTGCAGATTGCTCAGGCATGCAGACCAGTGGTGGTGAAGATTGGTTACTGGGAATCGGTGAAGTCCCTTGCAAGAGCCTATGAATATGTAATGGGGTTGTTCATTTTCTTACCTGTAGCAGTACTTGCATGGTTCCCCTTTGTTTCTGAGTTCCAGACTCGCCTGCTCTTCAATCAAGCTTTCAGCAGAGGTTTGCAGATCTCCCGGATATTGGCGGGTGGAAAGAAGCAAAATTGAATCATTCATTTTAGTAATGTAACTGTGCTTTTTGTATTTCTCTAGTGATTCTTTTGTGATTTGTAATCTTCTGCATGTCTCATATTGCAATAGAGACAGGCATTGTACTCGTATATTCTCGAGTGTAACTCTAAATAGTCTTAGGTTGATTTTTTATTTTTTTAATCTTCCTCTTACATTTAGTAGTGGCAGCTAAATGAATGTAAGGAAGACACCATCATCTTTTGAAGTTTAAATATTGTTAGCTGAAATCAAGTCGTCATCAAGATTGATATTATAATAACCAGGATTGCTCTCTCAAGGATATGAGCATAGACTTTGTGATTGATATTAGAAATAACCAGGATTGCTCTCTCAAGGATATTCTCATAGACTTTGTGAATGCTAACAACAATGCTTATTTGGATTCTTGAAATCTATTGTGTTTTTAAGTGTTGTGTTGATTATTCTCATGTTCTTCATTTTTATTTCCTTATGGCTAGCTATTTATTTTTGTTTTTTAAATGATTTTTTTTGTTGGTCCAATTTTTAAAACATAAGGACATGCATTAGTTTTGATACTTGTATCATGTACACTATTTTTTAAGACTGTAAACTTATTTATAATCAGTTGTTTTAATTGTTTTCTTTTGTCTTTATGTTAAAAAAATTGATGTTATTATCTTATGATGCTCACTTTCTTCATACTATGAAGTAAAAATGAATCTTTTTCATGATGTCAACATGTCTTAGAAGTGTGTATCTATAAGCTCACGTTATCTTTCCATGTTTCTATGCATCTATTCTTGTAAGATGGAATCAAGTGCAATGATGTTCTAGAGTGATTAATATGTGATTTGTGGTTATGAGTAGTGATTTTGTGAGAAAATTTATTAATGATGTGGAAAGGTAGTAAAAATTATTTTCCTCTTCATACTATGACCTGAAAAGACTAAAAGTGAATCATTTTCATGATGTCAACATGTCTTAGAAGTGTGTATCTATAAGCCAACATTATCTTTCCATGTTTCTATGCATCTAATGTTGTAAGATGGAATCAAGTGCAATGACATTTTAGAGTGATTAATATGTGATTTGTAGTTACGAGTAATGATTTTGTGAGAAAATTTATTAATGATGTGGAGAGGTAGCAAAAATGATTTTCAAAGAAAGTAATTTTTTTGAAAATGTAGTTATGGGTATTGCATACCAAATACTAGAAAAGTGTGAGAATATGATATAAGGTTTTAAAAAATAATATATTATATTGTTATATACGATGTTAAAATATTAATTGTATGAACGTATACTAGGAGAAGAGGGGTTAGATCATATAGTTGAGTAATTAATCAAACGAAAATGCATCAAAGAGGAACTCAACTAATTAACCAAAGGAAAAGTTCACCAAGGGGAGGATCTTGGACCAACCTATTATCTTACATATCTTGGATTTTGGATGGTGCCAACATACCCCAACCAAAAAGTGAAGGAAGAACAATCTCAACATTATCTAATATAAGGCCAACAAATTTCCCTTGGGAAAGAAATCTAGCCCCTTTTTTCGGAATATATACTATTTAATTCAATTAACACAATTGATTTCATTGATCTATTCTATCACATTTTTTATGAGGATATAGTTTATCCTTGCCATATTGATTCATTGTTGTTACATTAGAGTGTCACTAGTTAGTATTTCTGAGAGATTTTTGGTAGAAGTTTAGGGTTTAATTTTTGTGCTCTTCTATTGCAAGTCAAATTTTGAGCTTTCTAGTACAAATTTGAGGTCGCCATTAGATTCAAAAGACCCAAATTAGCTAATATCAAATTTCAATTTGTTAAAATTGGAGTAGTTGACCTAGAGCCCTCAAGAAAAATTTTTCCCTCCATGGCGATATGGGCACCATAATCACTTTGCATCTTAGAGGCAATTTTCAAACAATAATATCTCTTTCATCCAAGATCCTTTTGTGATTCGTAATCTTCTTGGCATGTATCCTATTGCAATAAAGACAAGGCATTGTACTTTGAATGTAACTTAATAATCTTTCTCTTACATTTAGTAGCGACAACTAAATAAATGTAAGAAAGACATCATCATCCTTGTAGTTTCAACATTGTTTGAAATCAAGTTGTCAAGTTTTTAGCTAAATCAATTTATGATCAGAACGATTAGAAATAACCATGATTGCACATTTAGTGGTGGCAACTAAATGAATATAAAGAAGACATCATCTTTGTAGGTTCAACATTGTTAGGTAAAATCAAATCATTGATTTTTTAGCTAAATAAGTTTATGATTAGAATGACATCAAGATTGATACTAGAAATGATTAGGTTTTCTCTCTGAAGGATATGAGCATAGACTTAAATGATTTTGTGGATGCTAACTATAATGCTTCTTTGAATTCTCGAGTCCTATTAATTTTTTTTTTGCTAGTGTGTTCTTTTTTTTTGAGTTATTTGTAGTGCTCACCCCTAGTTTACTTTTTAGTTTTATATTGTCAAACTCTTTTAGGCCACTTTTATGTGTGTGTTGATATTTCAATTTTATTATGTGGTTTTAGATGTATAACATTACGTGGTGATTTGATATTGGTTAATTATGGGATTGATACTCCTAAAGAGTTATTTTGTTGTCATTAGTTTTGTTAAAGTCATGTTGATTGTTAAAGTCATGTTGATTGTCAAAGTCAGTCGGTAAAGCAAATAAGTCAGTCAGTAAAGGAAAAGATAGTTTCGGTAAAGGAAAATAAGAGACAAGCACTGAGCAAAGCAAGACAGGCATCGAACAGTTACCGAGTCACAATAGTTACCAAGTCGAAGAGCAAGATAGTTACCAAGTCAAGTATACATGTTACCGAGTAACACAAGATGACATAACAGATTATGTTAGATACATTGAATCTGACACCGAGCATAAAATATTTTATAGATTTCAAGAAGATCATTTGGTAAAACATTGGAGATATAAACAAAGATGATTTCACATGATTACGAGGTAAGATCCACCAATGGAAATTAAGTGGAATATATACATTGGAGATGTAACCAATGCTAGCACCGTTTAAGGAGAAAAATCTAGAACGTTTACATTGCTTCTTGATTAAGTATAAAAAGATCGGTGTTTGATGATCATACTGAGTAGAGTTGGAGAGAGTACAAAGAGCAGGTGATGATCAGACAGAAAAGAATGTGAAGGTGATGAAGAGCAGAGAAGCTACCGAGTAACAAAACAATTAGAGAAAAATTGTGAATGTGAATCAGAGTTGAGGCTACCGAGTACATAAGTTAAATTGTGAATTGAAATGTAGGATGAGGTAAAATGATATTGAGCATCTTGAGTCTGACAAGCATTTGTTGATACATTACTATAGACATTTTTAATACTAGTTTACAGTGTAATCATAATTGTAAAATCCCTTCACCGTGTAGGTCCTAATAGGTCTTAATTTGTAAATCCTTTACAAGGGTACATCTCTTATATTAGAGTTGTAAAATCCTTTAGCAAGGTAGATCACATAAGTCTTTGTACTCCTAGCAAGGTAAATACTCTTGACAGAGTAAGTTATCAAAAGTAGCTAAATTTTTATGCTCTAGCCGAGCAACCTTTTTATTGCAGTAGTGAAGGATTGTGGGTACCATCCCCACCACAATTTTTTCCCTCTAACCAAGGGTTTCTGTGAGAAACTGAGAGTGAGGGTGAATCAATTAAGTCTAGTTATCCTATAGTCCCAAACACTCTCTGATGTATAAAACAAATCTTTTAAACAATTTAACCAACTCGGTAAGATATCAATTGTGCCTTTATGTTCATCTACCGAATAGTAGTAAATTAACTAGTGTATTTACCGATCAATCCAGTTATAGTAATGTGTAAGGTAAAATAACAATTCAATACATCCATACGCATAAAACTTTAATTTTTAACATGGAAACCATGTTATGGGAAAAAACATCTGGGACCGGTAACCCAAAATATTTTCACTCTTCTGAAGTGAGCTCAGTTAAGAGACAACCCTATTAAAGGTTACAAAACACACTGTAAGGTGTGACCTGGTTAGAGGATTTGTCACTAACAATTCTCCCTTGACCAAACATTCACTATGGGGCCAACAAGAAAACAATCAACATTCATTGAATGTCATAGTAAAATATAAAGATGGTTAAGTCACACTCGGTTAAGAGATTTATCTCTAGCAATGGTTAGAATGTTACAATAATGATCTTATTCAAATACAACTTTTTTTGCATATTTGTAGATCTATGCTAAGCTCAAAATACCTCTAGTCAATAATCTCAATTCAATCTCTTTATTTCCTCCAACTCTATTCTACTCGGTAATTACTTTCTCTGATGCTTGGTGTTGTCTGCAAAATTGCTTTATTCTATCTTCAACCATTTTGACTAGTTTTGCATGAATGCAATCTTCTCATGTGAATTCTCCATCAAACTTAATAATGAATCGCTTGTCTCCTTTTATAGACATCATAAACCATTTTATTTCCATCCATATATTTTGCCTCTTAATATTCATCGTTGATTTTGTCACTTTAACCTTCCTCGGTAGTTGTGTTGTTAACACGTTTCAATCTCCTTCATCCAATCATCCTTGAATTTTGTCAGTCGTTTGATCATCATAACACACATTATCTTTTACCTTGAAATCATCATTAATTGTCCAGCTCATAATCTTTAGTTAGCAGTCATTAGTTCCATTTAAATCTTTCACTTGGTCAATACCACATCAAAGTAACTTGGTTAATATTGTACTCGGTATATACTACACTTGCTCGGTGTACACTGTTTCAAATCGGTGTATACTGAATTCTTTATTTATTGACCACATAAACTTGTTCACTCTTGATCTTCAATCCATAACATAATCATGTAATATAATCAAATAACTAACATAATGTTATGGACTCATCAATAAGTTACCCAATGAATACCATATCTATATCTTTCTCATCCATCTCATCTTCATGTAGATATCTCATTCCTACGCCATTATTTTCTTCTTAAGATGTTTGTAACCATCATGATAAGTATAGTCAAAACTAGTTGACATCAATGACAATATATTAACTAATTTAATGTCTCACATATACCTTAGTAGCTCGATGATCATCAATCATTATCTTTCAAATAATCAATCAATTGTCAAACTCTTCTTTAAGATATTCAATCAGTTGTAGTCTATCAATCTCTCCCTTTGGCATTGATGGTAACACAATATGAAATATGTCATATAATACCAAACATTTGTTCTACAACTCTGTATGCAAATTGTGTAGCTCGATAAGCTCTCCCTAGATTATAGTTAATATGTTTAATCACTACATGACATCAATACTCTCCCTTTTCGTTAGATTTTGTTCTAACTGGTATCTCTTTGTTATTATATCTCCCTTCCTTCATGTAATCATCTCTCCATGTAGATAAATATTTCATGTATATTTCTCTCTCTTTGACAACAATGCCAAAAAAAAAATAAACACCTCTTCAATAGTCAAATCAATATCTATGTTATTCAGTTCAGATCTAGTACCTTGCATGTACTGATGTGCAGTTTTAGTTTATCTTTCAACTTTCAGTTTTCACAACCTTAAGAATCCCAAAGTGTGAACATTATGCATCAACATCATTAGATATTCTAATAAAGTATAGGTTGATGCAACCTCCTAATCACCTTAGTGATTGTTAGACAGGGGATGGACCTCTAGTCTACTCCTCAAGTATTCAAATGTGTCTTCGGTAAGGGTTTAGTAAAAATATCAGCAAGTTTCTCTTGTGATTTCACATACTCCATTCTTACTTTCTTCTCTTATACTTGTTCCCTCAAGTAGTGATACTTAATATAAATATGCTTTATCTTTGCATGCATCACTAGATTCTTAGAAATATCAATTGCACTTGTATTGTCACAATATATTATCACTGAGTCAGTGATCTCCTCATTCATACCTTCCAGTAGTTGTTTTATCCATACAATTTTTGAACAATTAGCAATAGCAACAACATATTCTGCTTCTGTAGTGGACTAAGAAATGCATCCTTGTTTCTTACTTATCCAAGTAACCAATCTTTCTCCCAAAAAGAATGCTCCACCAGTAGTGCTCTTTATATCATCAATGTTTCTAGCCCAATCCGCATCTGTGTAAACTTTCAATTCAAAATTGTCTTCTTTCTTGTACCATGAACCATAATTTTTAGTGTTCTTCAAGTATCTCAAAGTTCTTTTCACAACAGTCATGTGTTATACTTTAGGATTAGCAAAAAATCTTGCTACAATTCCAATCGCGTGTGCAATATCTGGTCTACTATGCACAACATACATCAATTTACCAATCATAGATCTATACAAGGTCTGATTTACCTCGGTTAACTTGTAATCCTTTTTTAATTTTTATCCGGTGACCATAGGTGTACAAAATGGTTTTGAGTCCTCCATACATAATGTCTCCAATACTTCTTTGATATACTTTGATCGTGTGATGTATATGCATTCATTCCGTTGTAATATTTGTAAGCCAAGAAAAAATTTAATCTCACTGAACATTGACATTTCAAATTCTTTCCTCATTTCATTAGCAAATGATTTGCATAAATTATCATGTCCTCCAAATATGATATCATCAATAAAAATTTCAGCAATAAAAATCTTGTCATCAGTTTCACCTTTCAAATACAAATTGTTGTTATCACTTGTTCTAATAAATCCAATATTGATAAGATAGGAATGCAGTCTTCCATACCATGCTCTCAGTGCTTGTTTCAACCCATATAGTGTTTTGTGCAACTTACATACCATACTCTTCAGATTAAGATCAACAAAACCTTCAGGTTGTTCAATGTATACCTCTTCTTAAAGTATCCCATTCAAAAATGCAGATTTAACATCCATATGATAAACTTTAAATCCTTTGTAAGTAGCATAAGCAAGCAATATCCTTACTCCTTCAAGTCTAGCAACTGGTGCACAAGTCTCACCATAATCAATACCTTCTTCTTGTGCATAAACTTTGCATACTATTCTTGCTTTATTCCTTGTGACATCTCCATTCTCATTCAATTTGTTTCTGAATATCCTTTTGTTTCCAATCACATTTTTTCTTTCGGACTCGGTACCAATGTCCATGTCTAGTTTTTCTGTATTTTCTCAATCTCTTCATTCATTGTCTTGATCCATTCATTATTTTCCAATGCATCTCTAACAGTTTTAGGTTCAAATTCACAAACTAAGCATGTGTTGTTTCTCAACTTTCTTTGTGTCATCATTCCTTCTCCTTTATCTCCAATTATATGATCTTGTGGATGATGTCTCCTTATATATCTAGCAAGTATAGGTTTAGTTCTATGTTCTTCAATGTGTTCTCCACTCAGTGCATGATCATGATCTTCATCGGTAACAGTTTGTTGATTCTCGGTCTATAAAGACTGATGTTCGGTAGCATTACCCCATTGCTCGGTAACGTCATATTGTTGCTCGGGTAGAGTGTTAGGTTCCTCAATCTAAACAAATCTACCATACTCTTCAGGTTCCCTTTTAATTTATTCATCATTCTTCTCAACAAATTAATCAACTCTCACATTTACACTTTCAATCATCTTGTTAGTAGATTTATTTAAACATTTATAAGCTTTACTTTTAGTAGAATATCTTAGAAATATTCCTTCATCACCTTTTGAATTACTAAAATTAGTGAACTCATCAAAAATAAATTCACCACCTCTATCTGATCTTAGGTATTTCAGTTCTTTACCACTTTATTTTTCCACCTTAGCTTTATACCACTTAAACATTTTGAAAGCTTCAGATTTTTCTTTCAAGAAACATGACAGTCATCATTATAGAGAAGTCATCAACAAACAAGATAAAATATTTGTCTCCATAATAACTCTGAGTTCTCATAGGACCACACAAGTCAGTATGAACTAACTCCAAAATAGCATTATATGAAAAATGTTTGCTCTTAAAACTAGATTTTGACATTTTTCCCATTTGACATTGTTTGCACATAACATGGTCAGGTTTAGATATGCTTGGTAAACCTCTAACTTTTCTTTTCTTAGTGATCTTAACCATGTTGTCAAAATTCATATGACATAACCTCTTGTGCCATAACCATACATCTTCATTTTTAGCCAACAAATAAGAAGTCTCGGCATTGTCAAGATAGAATAAATTACCTTTTGATTGTTCACCAGTACTGACCAACTTTCCAGTCTCATCATAGATTTTCACCTTTCTTTTCTTAATGCAACTTAGTGACCTATATTATTTAGTTGTGCTACACTCAATGGATTATAATTAAGTTCTTTTACCCAATATGCATTCTCACATCTAATCTTATTGTTCAACAATATAGACCCTTTTCCTAATTTCACTAGACAAGGTGTATCATTTCCCATTTTCACAGATCCACCATTATAATATTCAAGGTATTCAAATTTCTCTTCATCACTAGTCATATGATGTGTACAACCACTATCAATAACCCAAGTATCATTCTTGTTAACTTTAGAAATAAGTGATGTTTCAACATACCTTTCTTCTTCTTCATAATATTATTTTAAAGCCACAAATACCACTTCTATGTCTTCATCAGTGTCGGTGTCATCATCATCATCTTCAACTAGGTAACATGCCTTTTTTCCTTTATCTTTGTAGTCTCAGTTATCTCTCTTGTTATACTGTCAATTGCCTTTGTGATTTTTTTATATCTTTTGTCATACTTCCTTTCATTTGATCTTTCATTTGTTTTCTCATCTTCTTTCCTATCAAGACATCTAGCAGCAATATGACTAATCTCTTTACATCTAAAGCATACCAATGGTGGTTTACCTCTATATCTTCCTTTACCTTTTTGTAATCTTCTAGCCATTAATTCTTCAAGTTCATCCTCTTCACTTTCACTATTACTTTCATTTCTTATTTTATGTTTGCTGCTTGATTTACCAATTTTCAGAGACAACATAAATGCATATTCAATAGTAGGAACAATACTATTGTCATAATTGTTCAAATAAAATGCAGTCAATCTACTAATTAGACTATCAAGTGTAATATTATTACCAAGAGTTGATCTCATTTCATGAATTGCATAAACTATTATAATATAGGCAGGTAACAAGGTTCTTAGAATTTTTCTTACCACAATGTCTTTATCAATAATTCCACCTTCTCCTTAGATAGCATTCACAACCTCCTTGACTCAGTTGTTGTATTGAGATATGTTCTCACCTTCTTTCATTTTCATGTCATCAAACTTTCCTCTTATACTTTGACCTTTAGCCCTTAGCACATTCACATCTCCTCCATGAACTAGTGCAAGCTTGTCCCACATCTATTTAGTAGTTTTACATGTCTTGACATCTTCAAATTCAGCATATGATAAGGATGAAGTAATCTATATCATCATACATTGTGTTCATTTCTTTCTCTCATATGATCAACAGTCAAAGGTCCAAAGGGTAAGATAAACTCATTTTTCAAATAGTATGTTGCAGACTCACCAATCCTTGATAGATACAATTTCACTCTGCTTTGCCATGTTGAGAAGTTGTCTTTGTTCAGATTTGGCACCTCTCTCTTATACATCTTGTGATCTTTTACTTAAGTCCTTCAAACTTTCCTTCAAGCACTCTATGCTTTGATACTAATTGTTAGATAACTAAGAGGGGGTGAATTAGTTAAGTCCAGTTATCATACAATCCCAAACACTCTCTCATTCCTTCACCATTATTTCCTTCTTAAAATGTTTGTAACCATCATGATAAGCATAGTCAAAACTAGATGACATCAATGACAATACATTAACTGATTTAATGTCTCACATATACCTTGGTAGCCCAGTGATCATCAATCACTTTCTTTCAAATAATCAATCAGTTGTCAAACTCTTCTTTAAGATATTCAATCATTTGTAGTTTATCATAAAAATTATGGTGTTATGAGTTATGTTTTCAAGTGTTGATTTATATATTTATTAATGTTTCATAAAAAGTTTATAATTCAGTAAATGGTTATAAAAGTAGATAAAAGTTTTTGCAGTTCTGATTCACTCATCCCCTCTCAATACTTAACTTTCCATTATTAATCCAACAATATCATATGTTTACAGTTAGATGATGTTAGTTACTTTGATGATGATTATTTATATGTTTAAAATATTATTTATGTTTATGATTTTATTTACCCTATACTTGCATGTGTATGGCTATTATGTATGTTTTCACTTTTTTGTTTGACGTGTTTGATATGGTTGAGGGACAGAGTTGTAGTTACCTTCTTACGGGATCCACATGATGTCATGATCCCTGTCATTACTTGTTTAGCCGATAGGCTATTTATGGGAGCTTTGCTCCCTGAAAAAAAAAATTCCTACTAGAAAATTGTCAACACTTCTCCCATCTTTTTTTCCAATCATAGACTCAAATACTATTTTTGAGTTATTTTTCTTGTCATATTTTTGTGATTTCTAGCCTTCATATTAGTTTCCAATTTTCACTCCTAATCTTATGGCTTTTAGTTTATAAAATCAAATTCCACAATTGAATGCCCTGTAATTTTATTCGATGACCACATTGTAATTGGATTTTAGTTCAGTTATTTGGTGTTACCATGGGTTTTGTCACCGCTCTTGAGTTATAGAAAACTAAAAGAATGAAATTATTCTGAAATGGCATGATACACCTCTAGTTTCATCTTCCTCATGGAGATGTTTTGTATAATATTTATCATTGGTGATGGAAATGATCAATTGCAAGGTTTTGAGTGTTTGTCGACAATCTAATCATTGTTTGAATCTCCTTCAAGTTTGTGAGTCGATCATGACTGCACCTGTCTTGAGCTTTGATAGGGTTTTTAAGAGCAGTCATCTTGAATTTTGGCCAGAGTTAGGGTTTATAGGAGCAACCCTGCAGAGCTTTGATAGTAAAACTATGAAATACATACATGTACATGTTTGTAACAAGATTGCAACAATTTTTTCTATAAATAATTGAAATATAATGATTTCTTCAGATTTCTTGTTATATTTTCCAGGCTATTGTTTTTCACAGAGCCGTTGTATTCCCAGAGCACACAATTTTCAATTTCTCTAGGTTTTTTGTAGTTAGTATAGTGAATGTAGGAGACAAGATTTGATACAAAAACTTTTGGCCAAAATCTTCCTTAAAAAAAGGACCTTTCATATTTTTCTTCTTATTACACCAAGTTGTCCTCTAAGAAGTTAATCAGAATCCTATGAGATTTGATGGAAAAAATAATATAATCCTTTTTTTACCACGCTCGACATATTTTTCGGAATGGATCTTTGAAATGAGAGATTCTAATGATATTTAGGAGACCAAAAAATTTATGAATTGCACATTTGAATATTACAATTGTAGGAAGATTTTATTTTTATTTGTCTCATATTTTGATCATAATAGGGTTTTGATTATTTATCTTGTGAACTCTGCAAACTCTGCACCATTCTCAATGCCTCTGCTTAGGGTTTCATTTGTTCTTTAATGCAAAGTCTATCCTCTTTTTCGTTTGGGTACAATGGACAACACATCACAATTTTGAAAGAATCTCGTGATAAGTCATTTGCCACCATTCTAGTCAATTTTATTTTTCTAAATTGTATGAGATGAGAATATTTTTATTCTATTTTATTCCCTTTCCAACGCTTAAAATCTCTAAAATTTCCAGATTAACTTATTTTTTTAACTTCAAAGAGAATAGATTGAAGGAGCTGCTATAGGAAAATTATCTCAGTTCGTCTCATTTCCTTGCTATGGTAGGGTTTAACAAATTTTCCCTACAAACTCTTCCTTCTGGGGGTTGGGACCTACAGATAAATGAAGCCACTTGCCATGGTTTCAATTTTTTTTTAAACTTTTTGTATAAGAGAAGGGGTATATTGTCATTTCTAAAATTGATATGATATATGAAAATTTGTGTTGCTTCTAGAGTTAAAGTGTGTGAGAATATTTGACATCTACATTTTAAATCATATTTTGTAATAACTTCCCACATTCAAATGATGGATCATAAAGTATGATTCAAAATGTCCATGCAAAATCTTCTCACTCAATTGAATCTAAAAGTGGCACATATAATAACATAAATTATAAAAATTTGATATCTCTAACATAAAATTCTATTTTACAAATTGTCATCACTATTACTTCACAAGGTTGAATGGTATTTTGTGTTTCATTTACCGTTATATTTGTTTGTTATTAATCATATGAAAAAAAAACCAATAACATATTTGACACTTATTTGAACAAATATAAATTGCAAGAAAACATCATAAACTAACGATTAAGTCCATCGGCTCATTTGTTGAACATATAAAAGCGCACAACTGCTAGTTATATATATGTATGTACATTCTTGTCTTTTATGTAGGTTTGTAGGTATCAGGCATCAACTTCCCTAAATTGTCAGGATGAATGTTCCTTATCACAAAGTCTCAATGGTAAGAGAGGGGAGATAATATTCAGATCCAAATCCCAACCTAAACCATTTTATTGTCCTAATATAGTTGACAAGTTTGTGATATTTTTGTACTTGAGTATTGCCTCACCTAAAAATGGGTGGAAAGAAGCAAAATTGAATCATTCATTATAGTAATGTAGCTTCTATTTTTTGTCTCTTGTGATTCTTTTGTGATTTGTAATCTTCTGCATGTCTCATATTGTAATAGAGACAAGGCATCGTACTCTTATTATTCTCGAGTGTAACTCTAAATAGTCTTAGGTTGATTTATTTTTTAATCGTCCTCTTACATTTAGTAGTGGCAACTAAATGAATGTAAGGAAGACACCATCATCTTTTGAAGTTTAAATATTGTTAGCTGAAATCAAGTCGTCATCAAGATTGATATTAGAAATAACTAGGATCGCCCTCTCAAGGATATGAGCATAGAATTTAATGATTTTGTGAATTCTAACAACAATTCTTATTTGAATTCTTGAAATCTACTGGGTTTTTTTTTTGTGGTGTGTTGTTTCTTCTCATGTTCTTTCTTTTTATTTCCCTATGGCTAGCTATTTATTATTGTTTTTAAATGATTTTTTTGTTGGTTCCATTTTTAAAACATAAGGACACACATTAGTTTTGATACTTGTATCATGTATACTATTTTTTAAGACTATAAACTTACTTTATAATCAATTATTGTTTTAATTTTTTTCTTTTGTCTTTATGTCAAAAATTGATGTCATTGTCTTATGATGTTCACTCTCTTCGTACTATGAACTAAAAAAACAAAAAATGAATCATTTTCATAATGTCAACATGTATTAGAAGTGTGTCTATAAGCCCATGTTATCTTTCCATGTTTCTATGCATCTAATATCGTAAGATGGAATCAAGTGCAATGATATTCTAGAGTGATTAATATATGATTTGTGGTTATGAATAGCGATTTTGTGAAATTTTTTATTAATGATTTGGAAAGGTAGTAAAAATTATTTTACTCTTCATACTATGATCTATGATGAAAGGAGTTAAGGGAAAACCTAATCAGGATCATAACATAAAAGACCTCAAGAATTCCCCTTCTGTACAAAACATGTATTTTTCACATTTTGGTGGTAAATGCTTTTCATGCAATAAGTATGGTCATAGAGCTAGTGATTGTAGAAGTTGGATTAGAAGTCATTTAGCTAATGTAAAGTACTACTTTTGTAATAAGTATGGACATATGGCATCTGAATCTAGTAGCAATATAAAAAAGAATGGTTGTATAGATGAACAGTTTGTCAAATATGCTAAAACTTTTAATGGACATTGTTATACCTACAAGATGCATGCATAGACACAAAGCTACTTAGTGCGGGATGAACAAGAATGTTGGAAGAAGTAAAAATAGAGAATATGGAGAAAGACCACAACTAGGTCTGATATGTTACATCTACAAAAAAGTTGGTCATATTGTAAAATTCTACATAAGGAAAATTGGAGAAAAAGGTGCTTTGGTAAAGAAGATCTTGACATATTTCATTAACATTGTTCACAAATATTATTTTTTTCCATGTAAGAGTAGTTTGGAAAAAAAACCTTAATAGAGAGAAAGATAATAGATGGAGGACCTTCAGCAGCAATGGTCATGGTGATCGGGAGGGAAGAACCAGTTTCATCGTCACAATGGAGGATGGAATGATGGTGCACAGAGGCAGAGCATATGGCCCTTCAATCATAGAGGCCAAGTGCCTTTCAATAAAGGTTCTCAGGATCAGGTTGGAGGTGTCAAGGATGCACAAAACAGATCGGGTTGGTATGGAAGGAGATGGGGGAAGAACGTGACTGGCAGAAGGGGTTTTCAAGGCCAAATAATGATAGGAAAGGACTTTAGGTTCCATCAAATTGAAGAAATTTTTTGGAGAAAGAAGCCAGGGGGCAATGTGGAGTTGGCTGCAAGACCTAGTAAAAGGAAGGTGGGTTTTTCTTCAGAGGATAGTAATACCTTTAGTGTTTCTTCTTATGTGGATGTAGTTCTAAATAACCCTCAATGGATGGAGGAGAGAGCCAGGTTGGAGGATCAAGCCCTGATAATGAAATGGCTTGGACCCTGGCTATCTTTTTCAAAGGTTAAAGCCTGGTGTGAAAAGAGTTGGCAAAGCTCTTTCATCTCTTTGAAAACTTTGTGTAATGGTTTCTTCTTGATCATATGTGCATCTAAGGAAGATAGGGATTGGATCCTTTGCAATGGACCATTTTTTATTGATGGTAAAGGCCTATTTTTTAAGAAATGGGCGGTTAACTTTAACCCGAAAAAAGAGTCTGTCAAGGAAACTTTGATTTGGTTTATGATGGATAACCTCCTAGAGGAATATAGGACTGATGAGACTATCAGGATTTTGGGAGAATCTCTAGGCAAATTTGTAAGATGGGAGGAAGTGATCAATGAGGTTACCTATGTTGTTACGCCAAGAGTTTTGGTTTGGTGACAAACTTTCTATAAGCTCCCTTCTCATATCACTATCCATACAGATAAAGGTGAATGGAGGCAGGTTTTGGTAGTGAATGTGGATGAGCATGATGGAGTGGAGCAATATGGTGAGGTCTCCCATTCACTTGAGAAAGGTAAGAAGTCTATGGACTCTCTTTTGAATCATCACCTTCTTCAGTTGATAGAAAAGTCTCAAGGTTTGGTGGTTCCTTCTCTATCATATTCTTCCCCTGTGGAAGATCTTGTTGTAGTGGATAGAGATGTTGATTTTTAGATAGACCTATGCTTTCAGAAGTTGATAAGATTTTTTTTCTGGCCTTATTCCCCATCATGGATTCAGACCAGGATGTATTGTCGACCCAAAAGGTTAGTGATACTCCCCTTTATGCTTGGCATGCTAAAAATCCCTCTAAGGAAAATGATTTTTATGATGCTTCTCTTGATGGGAGAATGATGCTTGGCTCAACAGAAGCCAAAGAGTTTCAAGGTTGGGTGGTGAAGCAGATTAGCCCTTCGACCTTTCTATAAAGAGATATGCAGCTTGAGGATCAGTTGGTTCTTCCTGAGATGGCTGGTATTCCTATTGATTCTTTAGATGAAGATAGAAGTGTTCACTCGAATGTAGATGATTTTTTTGCTAGTGCTGGTTCATTGTGTAAATCTGATAGAGGTGGTTCAGGTTCTAGAGTGAGAAGAGAGACTATTGATGGTAGAATCTCTCCTATCAGGAATTCAAAAGGTCTTTTTGCAGATGTCAGAGACGGCGGGGGAGACCTGATAGTTGCCTCAAATTCAGGTCATTGTCTAAGTGAGGAAGAAGGGGAAGATGATTAGATGAGATGCCACTTAATCCACAAGTGGTGATGACACACTTTAATAAATGGGGTATGGACTTCATAGGACAAATTGACCCTCCATCAAATGGAAAATCTTACATCCTGGTATGCACAAATTATCTGACAAAATGGGTGGAAATGAAAGTAATGAAAAATGCCATAGATGAAAAAGTAGCTAAATTCTTGTATGAAGACATTTTTACATGTTATGGAGTCCCAAGAGAATTAGTCACAGACCAAGGATCACAGTTCACTTCAAATTTGATCACTAATCTGATGAAGGAGTATAGCATAAGACATCAGAAGTCTAGTCCTTATCATCCGCAGGTGAATGGACAAGCAGAGGTGACAAATAGAGAAATAGAGGCAATATTAGCAAAGATAGTGCAATTGCATCGAAGAGATTGGAGCAGTTGGTTAAATGAAGTAGTCTGGGCTTATCGTACAATATGGAAGACCATAATAGGATTCATGCCATTTGAATTGGTGTATGGAAAGGCGGCAATGTTTCCCATAGAATTTGAACACAAAACATTGTGCACAGCTCTGGAGTTGAACATTGATCTTCTTGTAGCACAAGCAGAGTGCCTTCTCCACCTCAACTCATTGGATGAAATGTGAAAGTCAGCAATGGAGAGGACAGAGCTAATCCAGAACCAAAGGAAGAGGTGACATGATTAACACATCAAGAATAAACACTTTCAAGTAGGTGACTCAGCTCTATTGTACAATTCTCGATTTAAGAAGCTCCTAGGAAAGCTGTAGACCAGATGGCTAGGGCCATATGAAATTCAATATATCTTTGATAATGGGGCAGTCCAACTGACCACACTTGATCCAGTCCAATTTAAGCTACTTGTCAATGGACACCACCTACGCCTGTATCACAAGCCTCAAACAAAGGAAGAATTCTTGAAGCAGTTCATCACGCAAAGTTTAACAGCCCCTCAGGTAACAGTTCCTATAGCAGAAGGTGAAAGCCTTCTTCCTGCAGCCTCACCATAACATGCCTTCAAAAACTCCCATAATAAAACTTTATTTCATATGAGGTATATTTCTTCATTCACTTTTCTCTCTTATTCTTACCAACTCATCTCATTCCTCTGTCTACCACCCACTCAAACTCCACATCACCCACAATTTCTATTTTAATGCTTTCAATAAAACACCACGTCAGCACTTTCATACGGCCGCTGAACTTGCAACTCTCACTGGCTCACATTTGTGTGTATGATAATAAATTGCCAGGTACAACTTTTTAAATCTTTTCTCACTTTTAGCGCATAGGTTTGAATAATTATATATAGTACTACATTACATGTATGATATATGCGTTGAGCCAGTTTCCCATTCTCATACCAAATTTATCAAGTGAGGACACTTGTCAAAATTTTGTAGGGGGCAAGGGAAGTGTTATTCCTAAGTCACCCTAGTCACATCACTATCACATCAAAGTTGTACTTAGGCTGTGTTCTATTAATTCTTTTAATCCGACACATCTGTCATACTTTCAAATCTGAATTTCTGAGCTTGACATGACTTGAAAGGACCATAATTAAATTACAAGATAACTCCCACTTAAGACTCTGATGTCCTCTATAATCAATTCCATTATTATTTTTCATGTCAAGCATAACAGAGGTAATGTAAGCAAAAATCGGTATTCTCAAGAATAGCAATTAGGATCTCAAGAAGAGTGTATTTGCAGAGTCTAAGAGGACCCAAGATTAACAGTGAATTGGAGAGCAGAAAAATTGAAGACTGGGCATTATTAAGATGGGGGGGAAATTATAGAGACATGAACTAGTTGTCCATGGTATTTTACTATCAGATGTTGAAGCAGTTCGCCGAAATAATGCAAGCAGTTGGCTAGGGTATTTCCTTTAGTTGACAGAATTCAATGACGAGGTTGTAGCAGAATTTATGGGCACCTTTGAAGAGGGACAAGAAACTATGTTGGCTTTAATAGTTGTTCTTACTGAGGAGAGAATTGCAAAGGTCACCAGATTACCAGTCATTGGAGAGCACTATCCTAACGAGCATGACGCCAGGTCATCTCGAGCTCAATTCTCCCAATCGGGTGATCCTCTGCTTGAAATCACTAAGAAGGGATGCAAGAGGTTGTCTCTTCCACCACCATTTCCAAAATTTTCTAACCACATTATCAAGTATTTAACTTGTGAAGGAAGATTCTCAAACCTTCATGCCCACCATTTCAAATTGCTTAGCTGTTTAAGGCATAATGTTCAGGTTAATGTTCCTAATTTTCTCTATAATATGTTAAGCATTAGTGCCAAGGAAATACAAAAGGGTAATGAAAATTCCATAAGCCACCATGCCCTAGTAAAGCTTTTGGTTGAAAAATCCCTTAGGGATGTCTCTCCCATGTCCTGGGCAGAATTTGTTCAGTTTAAAACCTTGCAGCCCCAAGTAAACCCTGTTTCTCAACCTTTTGTGAATGAAGTAGAGTCTTCTAGGCCCAGTGAAGAAACACCTGAAAAAGGAGAAGAACCTAAATTGTCCACAGAAAACAATTCTATTGATCCCACTCCAAAGAGTGATACACCTACTTCTTCCATGAAGAAAGGCAAACAGAAAGTTGAACAAGAAATCCCTAAACTAGAAGGTGAAATTCAAAACCCTGCAGTCCAAATAAATAAAAGAAAAAGATCAAGTCATGTAGCATCTGTTCCTATAGCATCTACTCCTGCAGCACAAAGACCAAAAAGATCCTGCCAAACTAAAACTACAGTGGTTGAAGAGGTAACTATACGTAGAAGCCCTCACATGCAAGGACAAGTGCCTTCACCTTCCCTTGGAAATCCAAATGTTTCAGTATCAAAACCTAATCCAGAACCCTTTGTTGAAAATATTTCTGATGACTCCCCTTTGTGGGCAGAACCTCAAAATATGGAAGAATCTCAAAATGTGCAAGCACCTAATAGTAGTATGCCACAGGATGATCAAGGAATGCCTGAGTCAAGCCCAGATGTAGTACAAGACAACATTCATGTGAATGTTCAACCTACTCCTCTGCAGCACCCTGTATATTCCAATGTCTCCATTATACCCTATAGATCCACATGGTTCACTGAGTACTTTTAGCAAGTTGCCAAAGAAAATAAAAGGAAAGCTCAGATGTAAGAATTTCCCTCACAAACAATTCAGTTTGTACTCTTTAACCTATACAATCATTTTATTTTTCAAAAGACCTAGTGGAGATAGGAAAGAGATCAAATGCAAAAAGAGATATTTGATAAGGATGAGGAAATTGAATCTCTTAGGGAGCAGCTAAAGAAATAAAAATAACAAATGGATAAGGCCCTAAAATTAGCCGATCAGGTCATAGCTTGTCGACCACCACCTAGGGTATATGCTATTTGTTTAAAAGAACAATTTCTTTTGTGTCAACTTATCATGACAATGAAAGGTATTGATTGTGAGTTCAAGTCAGCCCAAGATTTTTATGGAATATATCAAACTCTTCCTCCATGGTAGTAGAATTTATTATGTGAGCTATATTTGCACAACTTTATCATCCCACATGAAACAAAGTGGAACCCTTTTCTCTATATAGGGGATATTCACTTAAGGGCTCTAAAGTCATGGATGCATAATGAAGCAAACTATGATAGAAAGTTGAACAATTACAGGGATGTAGAAAAATCTGAACCCTTACCATTAAGGGCTGAGTCACATAAGCCTGATGTCCTTTTGAGGGATTGACTCAATTTGACCTATGGGAAATAGAAGCCTGAAATCTGAGAGAAAGTCTTTGCATTGAGAGATAAGGTCTACAAAGACTATCAGACATTACCCAATTTTACATCCCAAAGAGCTCTTTCAAGGGTAGGAAATCGGTGGAACAGATTGCCAGAAGCTTTCAAGAAATCAAAGCCACACAACCCAATTAACTTTGAAGCAGTTGTGCACAGAGTGATTGAATATATGCAGTTGGGATGACAGGTCAAAATGGAATTATGGATGCCTTTATCCTTCCAACCACCTGCACTCTTCTGGCCCATATACGACATCAATGCTACTAGATTGGATCAGTTGGTTGAGGAGCACCAAGGAGATTACCTGGAAAGAACAAGAGGATTTTACTACACTTTCAGGAGTGGAAAGAAGGGGAAGATGATTGTCGGTGATTTCAGAACCATAGCCAGGAAATACAATGCTTGAGGACAAGCATTCTGTTAGTATGGGGTAGATGATGAGACAAATTAATGTCTCAATTTTGTTATAATCTTCATACTTTGTTGATACTCTTTATGTTCTGATAGATATTTCCAAAACATTTATGACTTATACCTATGTGAACTTATGCTAAGTACAACTTAAGCCACAAAGCCTATGGGTAGCTTGAATGACATGTTTTGCTGACTATTATAAATATAATGCAGTACTTCATATAGTTATTTTAAGTTGTGTTCTAACATTTGAGTAGGGGTTGAAATGTTGACTTGCATATATGTACTGAATGTTACTAACCTTTTAGGTAAATAAGGAGCAGTTCGAAGAGTGGTGAAACCGCATTAAAGAAGGAGCATTGGAAGACCAGTCATGGTGAAAGAATTCAACATGGTTTCAAAGGATATGCCATGCCTAGAAAGGAGCTGTTGTTCTAGAGAATATAGGAAATGAGTCTTTCTATATTTCCTCAGAATGGTTATTATGTTATTTTCAATAATTGTAATATGTCATGGTTATTTTACCAACTCCTTATTTGGTGAGGTTTAATCAGACTTTAATGTTATGTTTTCAATAAGTGTCAATCCTCTATATAAAGGGATTTGATCAACTTATTTAGGTAATGAGAAAATATAGAATGGTGTGTTCAATATAGTAGAATTTGTTCTTCTCAGTTCTTAATGAGTTATTCAATTGCTATGTAACTAGTTAAGAAGAATTAATGGAAGAGTGATTTTGGATTATTTCCTGTGTTAGTAGTTAGCAAAATCCAACCAAGGGGGCCCACTTGGGAGGTGGATTAGATTAAGATAGATTAGATTTGCTTCCTGCATTTTCCCTTCTTTCAAGTAGAGTTACTGTTTTACTCCTGCAACATTACTATTGTGGATGTTCCTGCAGCACTTGCAGAAGATAGACATAGTGAATGTTTTGAGTTGTTAGACAGGCTTAGATTCATTTTACAAGCTTTCTGTCACATTTCCATTAAAGAGTTGAGTGCGTTTAATTTCCTACAGTAATAGCATAGATTCCTTTCATGCATTTTATCTTCCTGCAGCATAGGTGTTATGACTCCTAAAGGTACTTAGTGCACAAACTGTGCTGTCCCATTTCAAGTCTATGTCCCTGGGTTAACAATCTAAATGCATTTCATGATGGGAATAGGTAATCCTTAGCATAGATATATTACCCCTGAGAGAGACAATGACATGATTATCTTTACTTATTGTGAGACTGTTCATTTTTGGCACCGTTGTCGGGGATGTTGTCAAACTAGGAACCTTAATGAGTCCTTTTTTTTTCATATTAGTTTCTTGTTTTAACTTTAAGTAGAGTGGTTGTGAGCTTTCTTCACAAGTTATCAACTTACTAGCATGCATCAAAGAAGGTGAGATGTTCATGGTAGATTTCTTCCAAAAGAACCTGTTAAACTAAAAGAAGAATTTGAAGAACTTGAGTTACCATTTCTCGACGCAAGTCCTAAGTTTTCTGCATCATCTTCAATAGAAGAAGACACTCATGAAATATTTTACCTCTATCCTTTTGCAGAAATATTAGCCAGTTTCCATAATAATCCTACTCTAGGACCACCTGCTGTCCAAAACCCTCCAGTCAACAGTACTTTCTAGCCACAGTTTCAATATCCAACACCTCCAGTAATGGAAGCTCCTACATTTCCATTTCCTATTGCAAGTCTTTTCAACAACCCTAATCTTAAGAACATACCTGCTTCAGCATTACCAAAGTTCTATGGCCTCATCATAGAGGATGTTGACACCTTTTTGTTTGAGTTTGACATACTGTGTCAAAGTTTTGACTACAATACTGACAGTCATAAGCTTAAGTTGTTTCTAGCAACACTAAAGGAGTCAGCTCTCAGATGGTTCATGGGCTTAGGTGCAAATGTAGTAGAAAATTGGGATGGGATGAGAGATTTATTTCTAAGTATAAGGAATACTGCAAGGGAAGTGATTCAAAAGGAGATGACATCTTCAGTATGTCACAAAGGGAAGATGAGACATTAGAGGACTACATATCACGCTTCTTATTTAATTTACAAAAGAACCCGCAACATGCATTGCAGGAGGATTCACAGAAGCTGATTTTTCTAAGAGGAGTGAATGAAAATTGTCTTGAAGCTTTGGACCTCATGGTTGGAGGAGATATATCTTAGTCTTCCTGGGATGACCTTCAGAAGATTTGTATGAACTATTCTAGAGCAGCAATCAAGAAAGGAAGGGGATTTCTCTCAATGGTGGTTAAAGGAAGTGGCTCTGGTATTTCAAAGATAGAGATTTCAAACCTGTTGTCAGACTTCAAGAAAGACATCATAAATGATGTTGCCACACACCTAGACATGATGACTTCCAAGAGGAAGCATGTAGATGTAGAGGAATAGCTAGCTGAATACTATCCTCATTGCCACAAACAAAAGAAGGATTGCCAATGCAAATTGGTCGCAAACCTAGAGAATCAACATCTTCCAATTAAATACTTAAAGATAGAAGGAGAGGATGAGCAAGTATTCTTTGTTTCTCAACATCGGCCATGGGCCACGAGACAAGGCATGCCTCAAGACCCATTACAAATTTCAAATCCTTATAATAGTCAATGGAAAAATTGTAATGTCGAAAGTCCTCCACAGTATAATCAACCCACTTGGAATAATGCTTGGCCAAATAATCAACAGAATCAATGGTATCCTCCACAATAATCCCAATGGCCACAATTTCCAAACCAATGACAACAACCACAAGGGAATTGGCAGCCCACTAATCAGTGGAGAGGACCTCAGCAATGGCCTAATCCAAATCTTGGATATCCACCTTTACCACCTCCAACAAATATACCTGCATGTTAGGAATAAGGTGTCTCAACCTTGGATAATTCCTATTCTTATTATTTGTTTTGTAAAATGTATTTCGTGCAAATAATATAATTAAGTGTGAGTGCAAATGTCTAGTTGGCATGTTGATGTGTCACTCCACTTGATGTGTCAGCATCTTGAATTGTGTGTAAGGAGATCATGGCTGAAATGGTTATGATGGATTCCTATGACACGTAAGAGCTATGTCTGGAAGATTCAATGACAGGTGAAGACATATGGCAACTGATACGGCTATCTTTCAAAGTTGCCCTAAAAAGGGAAGTGCATGATATAAGCATTTTTAGGGTTGCGAAGATGGGAGAAGTAAGTGTATTGTTGAAACATTTTAGGCTACCGCGATTTGTCTTCAAGAGTTGGAAAATCTTCTGAAAGAACTTGCATGGCAAGTGTATTGTAAATTGTAATAGTTTTGATTAATACACTGAGCAGGTTTTGGAGTGCTAGGGTTTTTACCGAAAGGTTTCCCTAGGGTAAATCATTGTGTTATTCTCTATTTTTTGTATGCATGGTATATGGATGCAATATCATTGTTAAAGTAGTTCACGAATCTGAAATTGTAAGGATTTAAAATAATTTGCACAATACTTTCCTTTAGAGATTAGTGTAGAAAGCTATTTCAGCACCTGAGTTTCCTTACACTACGATAATGCCACCACCTGCAAATACAGGTCCTCAAAAGTAAACATAGTTACCTGCTCAACCACAACCGAATCCCAACAGTCAACAACCACAGCAGCAAATTTATGCTACTGATACTTAGTAGTACCCTACCTATGCACTTAACATAGCTGATATACATTTAAGATCAGGTACTACCTTGCCTGCACCTGAATCGCCTCTTATCACTGAAGTGCCAGATCTTCCTGCAACATCAGTACCAATTCCAGATAATACATTGCCAAATATTGTTGCCCCAGAGAATGTTCCCAACATAGTTGATGCAAAAATAAGTTGTAGATAAGGGAAAATGACAATATCAGATGGGCAAGCCACTAAGAAACTAGCATTGTATCCTCCAGCTCAACCACAACCATATTTAAGTACACCTATATGGCCAGATTTAGGAGATGGAGAAGAAGAACTAAATTCTATGGTTCAGCTCATGATGTTACATAGGCAATCTTTTCTAAAGCTACAAGAGGAAGATGAAGTCATTTGGAGCATTCTTAATAATGACTGTGTTGTAATCAAAGATGTATCTGAAAGTTTTGTATTGGAGTTAACTACATATGAAGAAAATTTTGAGAACTATGTATTACCTTTAGAACCCAATATTATCCACTAGTTGCTACCTAGTGAAGTAAACACAAGTCCTATCTCTAAAGTATCCATGCTTGACCTTACAACTACTATTGAGCATTCTAAGGGTCATAATCTCCATGTGAATAATAAGCTACCTTCACAACAAATGGAGCAACTAACCAAACTGCTACAAACACATGATAAAGCCTTTGCATGGGACTATGGGGACATGAAGGGATTAAGCCCTACACTATGTACACACAAGATTTATATAAATGAAGGAAGTCTACCACTCTGTCAACCTCAAAGGAGGATTAATCCAACATTAAGGGAGATAGTCAAAACTGAATTACAAAATTTATTAGATGTTGGCTTTATATATCCTATATCTGATAGTAAATGGGTATCACCGTTGGTTATAGTACCAAAGAAGGGGGGTAAATGGAGAATCTGTGTGGATTATAGGGAGTTAAACAAGGCTACCAAGAAAGATCACTTCTCCTTACCATTCATTGACCAAGTACTTGATACTTTAGCCGGTAATAAGTATTTTTCCTTTCTTGATGGATATAGTGGATAAAATCAGATAACTATTGCTCCAAAAGACCAGGAGAAGACTAAATTCACATGTCCATGGGGGAAATTTTCATATTATGTATTTCCATTTGGGCTATGCAATGCTCCAACAACATTTCAAAGAGCTGTAATTAGTATTTTTGCTGACATATCACATGATTGTATGGGGATAAATATGGATGAATTTACAGCATTCAGAGTGACATTTGAAGAGGCTTTGAAGAATCTTGAAAAGGTGCTAATTTGATGTAAGGAACATAATTTATCCCTTAATAACAAGAAATGCTTTATAATGATGCAGGAAGGAGTAGTACTTGGGCATTTTATTTCAGCAGCAGGAATACAAGTAGACCTAGCCAAGATTGAGGTACTTCTCACGTTACCCACACCTACTAAACCAAAGGATGTAAGATATTTTTTAGGACATGCTGGCTACTATAGGTGCTTCATTCATAATTTTAGTCAAATAGCTAGTCCTTTGTATACATTGCTTACCAAAGAGGCTGAATTTCTATGGACACTAGCTTGTAATGAGTCCTTCCTGCAGCTAAAGAAACTTCTAACCACTGCACCAGTCCTCAAACAACCAGATTGGTCTATCTCATTTCATATCCATACAGATGCATCAGATTATGCCATAGGTGTTGTGCTGGGACAAAAACCTACCAACCTTGACAATGCAATTTACTATATCAGTAAAAGCCTCCATGGCCCTGAATTGAACTACATAGTTACTGAAAAGGAACTCCTATCTGTAGTTTATGCATTGAAAAAATTCTGAGACTATGTCACAGGCTATCCCATTTTTGTTCACACTGATCACTCAGCAATAAAATATCTGATGAACAACCTGCTATAATAGGAAGACTGGCAAGATGGCTCTTACTATTGCAAGAATTTGATATAACAATTGTTGATAAGCTAGGGAAGGCCAATGTAGTTGTTGACTACTTGTCTAGAATACAAAATGCTAATGAAGACACTACTCAGGTTGAAGATACATTTCTAGATGAACACCTGTTCCACATAGCAATCAAAAACCCATGGTATGCAGACATAGCCAATTATCTTGTAGCAAATAAGATGCCCCCACATTTTTCTCAGAAGGACAGGAAAAAGCTTACAGAGAAAAGCTTTCAATTTTTATGGATAGATAACAATCTATTTTACACTGGTCCAGATCAGATCATGAGGAGATGTGTGAGAGAAGATGAAATATATGACATACTCCATGCTTGTCATGACAAGCCATGTGGAGGTCACTTTGTAGCAAAGAGAATAGCCCTAAAAATATTAACAACATGATATTATTGGCCAACATTACACAAAGATGCAGCCAATTATACAAAAAAATGTGATAAATGCCAAAGGATGAGTCGTCCAACAAAATCAGATGAGATGCCACTTAATCCATAAGTGGTGATGACACCCTTTGATAAATGGGGTATGGACTTCATAGGACCAATTGATCCTCCATCAAATTGAAAATCTTACATCCCGGTATGCATAGATTATCTAACAAAATGGGTGGAAGTGAAAGCAATGCAAAATGCCAGAGATGAAAAGGGAGCTAAATTCTTGTATGAAGACATTTTTACACATTATGGAGTCCCAAGAGAATTATTCACAGACCAAGGAGCACAGTTCACTTCAAATCTGATCACTGAGTTGATGAAGGAGTATAGCATAAGACATTGGAAGTCTAGTCCTTATCATCCGTAGGTGAATGGACATGCAGAGGTGACAAATAGAGAAATAGAGGCAATATTAACAAAGAGAATGCAATTGCATCAAAGAGATTGCAGCAGCCGGTTAAATGAAGCAGTCTGGGCTTATCGTACAACATGGAAGACCACAATAGGATTCATGCCATTTGAATTGGTGTATGGAAAGGTGGCAATGTTGCCCATAGAATTTGAACACAAAACATTGCGCATAGCTCTGGAGTTGAACATTGATCTTCCTGCAGCACAAGCAGAGTGCCTTCTCCACCTCAACTCATTGGATAAAATGTGAAAGTCAAAATTGGAGAGGACATAGCTAATCCAAAACCAAAGGAAGAGGTGAGATGATTCACACATAAAGAATAAACACTTTCAAGTAGGTGACTCAGCTCTATTATATGATTCTCAATTTAAGAAGCTCCCAGGAAAGCTGCAAACCAGATGGTTGGGGCCATATGAAATTCAATATATCTTTGATAATGGGGCAGTCCAACTAACCACACTTGATCCAGTCCAATTTAAGTTGCTTGTCTATGGACACTGCCTATGCCTACATCACAATCCTCAAACAAAGGAAGAATTCTAGAAGCAGTTCAGCACGCAAAGTTTAACAGCCCCTCAAGTAACAGTTCATGTAGCAGAAGGTGAAAGCCTTCTTCTTGCAGCCTCACCATAACATGCCTTCGAAAACTCCCATAATAAAACTTCATTTCATATGAGGTATATTTATGCATTCACTTTTATCTCTTATTCTTACCAACTCATCTCATTCCTCTGTCTACCACCCACTCAAACTCCACTTCACCCACAATTTCTATTTTAATGTTTTCAATAAAACACCACGTCAGCACTTTCATGTGGCCATCAAACTTGCAACTCTAATCAGCTCGCATTCGTGTGTAGGATAATGTTACAAGTAGTAGTTGTCGTTGCACCAAAAGATCGACCTGTTAATGCCCGATACAACCACTAGACTTATAGAACATAAGAGGCTGTTAAACCATGTCATGAATCTTGAAGGGAGACATTGGAGGTTAGTCCGACAATCCCCCCCTCAGCGTCACTCGAGGGGATTCAAACCTATGACCAAGCTCTGATACCACTTATTACAAGTAGTAGTTGTCATTGCACCAAAAGATCGACCTGTTAATGCCCGATACAACCACTAGACTTATAGAACATGGGAGGTTGTTAAACCATGTCATGAATCCTAAAGGGAGACATTGGAGGTTAGTCTAACAGATAAAAAATTGCCAGGTACAACTTTTTAAATCTTTTCTCACTTTTAGCGCATAGGTTTGAATAATTATATATAGTACTGCATTACATGTATGATATATGCATTGAGCCAGTTTCCCATTCTCATACTAAATTTATCAAGTGAGGACACTTGTTAAAATTTTGTAGGAGGAAGGGGAAGTGTAATAACTTCCAAGTGTTATTCCTAAGTCACCCTAGTTACATCCCTGTCACATAAAAGTTGTACTTAGGTTGCGTTCTATTAATTCTTTTAATCCAACACATTTGTTGTACTTTCAAATTCTAATTTCTTGAGCTTGACATGACTTGAAAGGACCATAAATTAATTACAAGATAACTCCCAATTAAGAATCTGATGTCCTCTGTAATCAATGTCATTATTATTGTTCATGTCAAGCATAACGGAGGTAATGTAAGCAAAAATCGGTATTCTCAAGAATAGCAATTGGGATCTCAAGAAGAGTGTATTTGCAGAGTGTAAGAGGACCGAAGATTAACAGTGAATTGGAGAGCAACAAAATTGAAGACTGGGCATTATTAAGATGGGGGGACAATTATAGAGACATGAACCAGTTGTCCATGGTATTTTACTATTAGATGTTGAAGCAGTTCGTCGATTTAATGCAAGCGGCTAGCTAGGGTATTTCCTTCAGTTGACAGAATTCAATGAGGAGGTTGCAGTAGAATTTATGGGCACTTTTAAAGAGGGACAAGCAACTATGTGGGGTTTAACAGTTGTTGCTACTGAGGAGAGAATTACAAAGGTCACCAGATTACCAGTCGTTGGATCGCACTATCCTAACAACCATGACGCTAGGTCATCTCGAGCTCAATTCTCCCGACCGGGTGATCCTCCGCTTGAAATCACTAAGCAGGGATGCAAGAGGTTGTCTCCTCCACCACCATTTCTAGAATTGGCTAACCACATTATCAGGTATTTAACTTGTGAAGGAAGATTCTCAAATCTACATGCCCACCATTTCAAATTGCTTAGTTGTTTAAGGCATAATGTTCAAGTCAATGTTCCTAATTTTTTCTATAATATGTTAAGCATTAGTGCCAAGGAAACACAAAAGGGTAATGCAAATTCCATAAGCCACCATGCCCTAGTAAATCTTTTGGTTGAAAAATCCCTTAGGGATGTCTCTCCCATGTCCTGGGCAGAATTTGTTCAGTTTAAAACATTGCAACCCCAAGTTAACCCTATTGCTCAACCTTTTGTGAATGAAGTAGAGTCTTCTGGGCCTAGTGAAGAAACACCTGAAAAAGGAGAAGAACCAGAATTGTCCCTAGAAAAGAAGTCTACTGATCCCACTCTAGAGAGTGATACACCTATTTATTCCATGAAGAAAGGAAAGCAAAAAGATGAACACGAAATCCCTAATCTAGAAGGTGAAATTCAAAACCCTGTAGTCCAAATAAATAAAAGAAAAAGGTCGAGTCATGCAGCATCCGTTCCTACAACACAAAGACCAAAAAGATCCCGCCAAACTAAAATTGCAGTGGTTGAAGAGGCAACTGTACGTAGAAGCCCTCGCATGCAAGGATAAGTGCCTTCACCTTCCCTTGGAAATCCAAATGTTTCAGTATCACAACCTAATCCAGAACCCTCTTTTGAAAATATTCCTGATGACTCCCCTTTGTGGGCGGAACCTCAAAATATGGAAGAATCTCAAAATATGCTAGCACCTGATAGTAGCATGCCACAGGATGATCAAGGAATTCCTAAGCCAAGCGTAGATGTAGTATAAGAAAACATTCATGTGAATGTTCAACCTACTCCTCCGTTGCACCCTGTATATTCCAATGTCTCCATTATACCCTATAGATCCACATGGTTCACTAAGTACTTTCAGTAAGTTGCCAAAGAAAAGAAAATGAAAGCTCAGATGCAAGAATTTCCCTCACAAACAATTCACTCTGTACTGTTTAACCTATACAATCATTTTGTTTTTCAAAAGACCTGGTGGAGATAGGAAAGAGATCAAATGCAGAAAGAGATATTTGATAAGGATGAAGAAATTGAATCTCTTAGGGAGGAGCTAAAGAAATGAAAACAACAAATGGATAAGGCCCTAAAATTAGCCAATCAGGTCATAGCTTGTCGACCGCCACCTAGGGTATATGCTATTTGTTTAAAAGAGCAATTTCTTTTGTTTCAGCTTATGATGACAATGAAAGGTATTGATTGTGAGTTCAAGTCAGCCCAAGATTTTTATGGAATATATCAAACTCTTCCCCCATGGCAACAAAATTTATTATGTGAGCTATATTTGCACAAATTTATCATCCCATATGAAATAGATTGGAACTCTCTGCTCTATATAGGGGATATTCACTTAAGGGCTTTGATGTCATGGATGCATAATGAAGCAAACTATGACAGACAGTTGAACAATTACAGGGATCTAGAAAAATCTGAACCCTTACCATTAAGGGCTGAGTCACATAAGCCTGATGTCCTTTTGAGGGATTGGCTCAATTTGACCTATGGGAAACAAAAGCCTGAAATCAGAGAGAAAGTCTTTGCATTGAGAGATAAGGTCTACAGAGACTATCAGACATTGCCCAATTTTACAGCCCAAAGAGCTCTTTCAGGGGTAATAAATTGGTGGAACATATTGCCAGAAGCTTTCAAGAAATTAGAGCCACACAACCCAATTAACTTTGAAGCAGCTATACACAAAGTGACTAAATATATGTGGTTGGGATGACACGTTAGAAGGGAATTATGGATGCCTTTATCCTTCCAACCACCTGCACTCTTCTAGCCCATATACGACATCAATGCTACTAGATTGGATCAGTTGGTTGAGGAGCACCAAGGATATTACCTGGAAAGAACAAGAGGATTTTACTACACTTTCAGGAGTGGAAAGAAGGGGAAGATGACTATCGATGATTTTAGAACCATAGCCAGGAAATACAATGCTTGAGGAAAATCATTCTATTAGTAGGGGGCAGATGATGAGACAAATTAATGTCTCAATTTTGTTATAATCTTCATACTTTGTTGATACTCTTTATGTTTTGATAGACATTTCCAAAACATTTATGACTTATACCTATGTGAAATTATGTTAAGTACAACTTAAGCCACAAAGCCTATGGGTAGCTTGAATGACATGTTTTGCTGACTATTATAAATATAATGTAGTACTTCATATAGTTATTTTAAGCTATGTTCTAACATTTGAGTAGGGGTTGAAATGTTGACTTGCATATATGTACCGAATGTTACTAACCTTTAGGTAAACAAGGAGTAGTTCAAAGAGTGGTGCAACCGCACTAAAGAAGGAGCGTTGGAAGACCAGTCATGGTGAAAGAATTCAACATGGTTCCAAAGGATATGTCATGCCTAGAAAGGAGCTGTTGTTCCAGAGAATATAGGAAATGAGTCTTGCTATATTTCCTCAAAATGGTTATTCTGTTATTTTCAATAATTGTAATATGTCATGTTTGTTTTACCGCCTCCTTATTTGGAGAGGTTTAATCAGACTTTAATGTTATGTTTTCAATAAGCATCAGTCCTCTATATAAAGGGATTTGATTGACTTAGTTAGGTAATGAGGAAATATAGAATGGTGTGTTCAATATAGTAGAAGTTGTTCTTCTCAGTTCTTCATGAGTTATTCAATTGCTATGTAACAAATTAAGAAGAATTAACGGAAGAGTGATTTTGGATTATTTCCCGTGTTAGTAGTTAGCATAAGCCAACCAAGGGGGCCCACTTGGGAGGTGGTTTAGATTAAGACAGACTAGATTTTCTTCTTGCATTTTCCCTGCTTTCAAGTAGAGTTATTATTTTACTCCTGCAACATTACTACTGTGGATGTTCCTACAGCACTTGCAAAAGATAGACATAGTGAATGTTTTGAGTTGTTAGATAGGCTTAGATTCATTTTACAAGATTTCTATCTCATTTCCATTAAATAGTTGAGTGTGTTTACTTTCCTACAATAATAGCATAGATTCCTTTCATGCATTTTATCTTCCTGCAGCATAGGTGTTATGACTTCTAAAGGAACTTAGTGCACAAACTATGTTGTCCTGTTTCAAGTCTACATCTCTGGGTTGACAATTGAAATGCATTTCACGATGGGAATAGGTAATCCTTAGCATAGATATATTATCCCTAACAGAGACAATGGCATGATTATCTTTACCTATTATGAGACTTTTTAGTGATTCTTGGCTGAAATGGGTGGAATGTTGTATGTCAACTCCTAGAATTTCGGTTCTTGTTAATGGGAGTCCTCAAGGTTTTTTTAAGACAACGAGAGGCTTAAGGCAAGGTGATCCTATCTCTCCCTTTATTTTTATTTTAAAGGCTGAAGCTTTTGGGAGATTGATTGCTTGGAAAAGACAATTAGGGGTTTGGAAAGGTATTACTATTGCTAGAGGTGTTGACCCAACTACACATTTGCAATTTGTAGATGATAATTTCCTCATGGGGGAAGCCTCTTTAAGAGAAGCTAGGGTCATTAAAGCTTCTTTAGACTCTTTTTCTAATGTCTCGGGGCAATATGTCAATTGGAAAAAGTTAGATATTTTCTTTTTTAACACTAATGTTGGGTTAAGTAGACAAATTTGTAACATTTTGGGTATGAAATAGAGTGTCGTGCTAGGGAACTTTCTTGGGATCCCTCTTTTTGAAGGTGTTTGAAAACCAAATTTATGGAATGATCTGACCGAGCAATGTTTTAGGAGGATGGAGAGTTGGAAAGGGAGATGGCTTTCATCTGATGGACGTATACTACTCCTACAAACTGTTATTTCTGTCATACCCATTTATTTAATGAGCTACCTCAAGATCCCTCAGAAGGTCTTGGAGAATATTGAAAAAAGGATGAGAAATTTATTTTGGCATGGAAATCAAGAGGATTTTAAGTGGCCTCTCATTTCATGGAATAAAATATGCAAATCGAAAGATATGGGTAGTGTTGGGCTTAAGGATTAGAGGAGAATGAATCTTGCTTTGGGTGCTAAACTAGTGTGGAATATCTATGAGGAACCCAATAAGTTATGGGTTAAGATTGTCAGGGCTAAGTATCTTGGTGCCTTAAATGATGAATGTATTATGAGAATTAGAAATCCTCCTAGAGGATCGACTGTTTGGAATTTTATTTTGGATTGTAGGAAGGTTATTAATGACCATACTTCTTAGAACATTGGGGATGGAAGGAAGGACCTATTTTGGAAGGATTCATGGAATGGTTATCCCCTAGTACTCAATGAGGCCAAGTTTGTAGAGCTTAGTAGATTGATGACTGATTTATGGGGGGATAAAGTTGCTAATTATCTTGAGTGTAAGGATTTTGGTTTTGGCCTGGTCTATGTGTGGAAAAGCTTGGACCATCTTTTTCTCACTAAGGATAAGAGGTGTTTGATGTTGGAGGTGTTTGAGTCCAGAAACATTTTTTTTATCCTTGGTGGCAGATAGGTTGGTTTGGAATGCTTCTTCCTCAGGCTCGTATTCGGTGAAAGTAGGATATAAGGCCTTGGATCTACAGGAGGAGATGAAGGGGTGGCCTGTTAGTCATTGTTGGAATAAGGCTTGTTTACCCAAGGCTGGCTCCTTTGCTTGCTTGGTTGTTAATGGTAGGATTTTTACAGGGGAAAGATGAAGAAGATTTGGCTTTCATGGTCCTACTATGTGTGCTTTATGCAATAATGCCTATGAGGATGTGGATCACTTGCTGCTCCATTGTCCATATGCATATGAGTGTTGGAATTACATAAGATCCAAATTAAGTTGGATTGGCCCCCTTCCTAAGTCTGTAAGGGAAAATTTTGAATGTTGGCCCCTGCCCAAGACAAAGTCTTCCTTGGCCCCTCTCTGGTATGTGTGTCCTTCCATTATTTTTTGGGAGTTGTGGAAGGAGAGGAATCGAAGGATATTTCTTTATAAAATTGAGCCTGTGGAGAAGGTGAAATTGAGGATTTTTGTGTCTATTGAAGAGGTGATGAAAGCTGCTATATTTTCCCAACAGGGGTCATTGGTTTATAATGTGGAGGATAGGAGAGTGCATGCATAATGGCTAGGCTTGAAGCTGCAGGATGGCAACCTGTCAAAGGATAGCAAGGATTCTTTGAAGAGGGTGGATATTAAGTGGGATCCTCCAGATGATGGGTGGGCAAAGATTAATTTTGATGGGGCTTCTCATGGTAACCTGGGACCCTCTAGTGTTGGGGTTGTTGCTAGAGATAGGGGTGGAAATATGATTTCCTTTGCTGCTCAAAAATTGAACATTGGCACAAATAATGAAGCTGAAATGATGATAGCTTCGCTTGCTGTTTGCCTGGGGATTAAGTTGAAGGTTGTAAAGTTGCATCTAGAAGGGCATTCACAAGTTATTATAAATTATTTAAGCAATCGGCAAATGAAAGCTTGGCACCTTACAAATTTTGTGAAGGTTATTCATGAAAAGCTATTTTCTTTTGAAGATTTTAAATTGAGTCATATTAAGTGGGAAGGGAACCGGGAAGTTGACGTGGTGTCCAAGTGGGCAATAAGTTTGGAAAAGTTGATGACATATATTTTGATGACTGTGCTGATTGGGCAAGGATGATGTAATTGGATGAGACGTGTGTTAGTTGTGGATGGGTCTGCTAGTGTGACTGCTGACGTAGGTGTTGATGTCATCAGCGATGTTATAGTTGAATTGTATCATCTTTTCCTCCGGAGATTGGCGATGTTCTTTAATGATTTATCCCCTTATTTATTTGATGTTTGTGAGCCCCCATTTGATGGTTTGATAGATGGTATGAGGGAGATGTTTGGAGAGTGTGGCAGCTTTAATGGCTCTTATGGCTTTAAATTGGCTTGTTTTTGTGCAAACAGTGGTTGTGCTCTGCTCTTTCTAATTTTCTACAAGTGTGTTTGCTCTTTGTGGGTGCCCTTGGAGGCCTCCTTTTCAGTGGGGGACTGTTAAACAACAAAAATCTTTTGAGGGTCTGGTTAGTAAAGAGAGAATGATGGGCTTGCTGGTTCTAAAGGATGAGGGGGTGGCTTTAGCTTCTTTGGAGGTGCTTGGGACACAATTCCAAGAGAGGAGGCACAAATGAAGGTCCAATGTGGATGTTGTTTTGATGGTAATAGCCTGGGTGTTGCAGGTTGGTGAGCCAGAATTGAAGGTTAAAAGGCTGGCTAAGCATCTTTTTGGCAATGTCCTGTTAATGTGGCTTCATTCTATTTTGGAGTGGGCTTATCCTGGCCTAGGTTTTAATTACTCTGAGTGCTTTGAGGATGAAGTTGATGGGATGAAGTTTGGCAAGGTCCCTTTTTTACGTTGGTGGGGCAAGGTAGATAAGAAGGCCTATTGTGAGGATGTTGGGCGGAAGTTGGAAGGCTTGAAGGTTTCTTTGAGCCGAGCTGGGGCTAAGGCAATAAATTATGATCAGGTTGTTTATGTTGACATCTTGAGATGAAAGAGGGGTCATTGTAGAGGGTGGGTGAATGCACCTATCTAACTGGTGTTGATGGTTTTGGTTTTTTGGTGTTGATGGTTCCGTTTGCGTGTAGGCATGTCGGGGTTTTTTTTTGGCTCACACCTTGGTCTGGTGAAGCCTCCTCTGAAGATGGGTGTTGATTTTTGGCTCTGTGTCATGGGCTTCATTGTTGGTCTTAGCTTGAACGTGGACAAGCGGAAGTGTTTTTGGGTGCCTAGTTAAGGGGTTCGAATTCTCGGCACTATGCTATGGCGGGTGGTTTTATGGTAACTGGGTTAGGCCAGTCTAATGGTTTTTTCGGTTGAAATCCATGAACGGATTTGATGTAACTATGAATCTTCTATAATTATTACTTTATGATTAATAAAATTACTATATTATAGATTAAAAAAAAAGATATTGACATTGGTAAAGAAAAAGAAAAAATGTAGAAATTATGGATAAAAGAATCAAGTACAATAGAAGAAGGTTCTGAAGATGGATCTGCACCCTCTAGAGGTGCTAATTTTTTCTTCTAATTGAAAGTAAGTGTTGTAATACCCCAAAAATGGGCTATAGGTTCATTAACCTCTTACATCAACAATTCGATCAAAATTGACATCGAAGTCCTAACCTAAGGCACATCTGCACATCAGTTTATCAAAAACCTAATTGATTGTCTTAATTCTGCATCGGGGAATATTCCTAATTTATCATAATTATCTTTAATTGAATATTATTTGGCGATAAATGTTATTATTTATTCTAAAGTTGATTAATTGAATATTCTGAATATTTAATTAATTAGATTTAATTGCATTTACTCCTAATTAATATTGTTTTTATTTTGACAATAAATCAAAATTCCTACAAACAATCAATTGAATATTTATTTAATTGATTTAAAATCAAAGTTATCAAATTTAATGATTTAATTAGAATAAAGTTTGATTTAATAATTGATTAACCCATAAATCAATTGTTTTAATTCAAAAATTAGTTAAGTGGAAAATAACTCACTTTATTTATTAAATTAATTCATATTAAATCATGCACAATTAGAAAAGCAGTTAACTTTAAATCAATTTTCAATTTCAATTTGTTAACTTTCTAAACTCAACATCTGATGATGAGTTGAAAAAGAGAACTAAACTCTATTTTGAGATAAAAACTGCTTTTGCAAGATTTTATGAGTTTATTTATTCTTAATTTCTTGTTAACTCAAAAATCAACCTGAGTTTATCAAGAGTGATTTATGGTTTTTCTTATGCATCCTCAAACCCCGGATTTCTATAAAAACAAGACTCAACTCTTCACAAAGAAAATCTCTCAAATTTGCACAATTACTCTGGTGAAATTACATATGGAGAATCAAGCTTTTGCGACAGGCAACTTTGTGAGATCAATTCATAGTTTTTCATAGCTTTGCATAGATTTTCATATCAATTCATATCATTCTTAGATTAAATCTTCATATCATTTTCAATCAATTCTATCTTAGATTCATACAGTTTTTCATCCTAATTGCGTAGAAAATACAAAAATATAGATTAATCTGCATTCATTCTACATTCATCTTTTAGCATTCTCACTGATCTCCGTTTGAATCTGAGAATACCATACTCTTACCTACTAGAAGGCAGTAAATTGCCTAGTTAGCTATATTGTTCTTATTTGCGGATTTCTTGATTTGCTAACCTCTAATGTTTTACTGAAGTGTTGTGTCCCCAGCTAGGTACAAAAGATAGAAGACAAATGCTCAAAAATTGCTAAAAATAGATAAAATCTATTAAGCGCTCTGCGAGGAACTCAGGTATTATGTTCAATCTAATAACATTTCAATTTTGGATATAAAACAAACTCTCACGTGTCAAGCTTGTGTGCCTTTCTAGCTTTCATAATTCACATTTCAATTTTGGGCTATAAAACGAACATAGATTTGCTTTTTGCATATCTGTTACACATAGTAAATAGGCCCTATGAACACTATTTGTGGATGATCTTGAGAGAGTGGGCTTCATTCGCTTGTTCATGCATGCGAAGCTCTTCTTGATGACAGATCCCCTTATAGGTAGGGAGGATACTGTGATTATCTCACATTCTACTGGGTTTGGTCCTCAGCTTTTGATCGATACGTTTTCTCTCTGGAGAGATCGATAGACATAGTTGTTGACATCACAAATCTTGGTGAGATAATTTCAGTCTTAGCATGTCAGATTAATCTACCTGTTGTGTTTGGGTAAACGTGATAAGGTTAGAGGATTATGCTCTAATCCCTTTTTGGGTAGTATCAGAAACTCAAATCCTTGGATTTGGACCAAGTCCCCATGTGGTATCTTTTGTGAGTCACCTTTAGAGAGGGTTAACCATAGTGGACATTCCCTTTATTGGGTCAACCACGTGGATGGAACCTCAAGCGGTAATAGCCATTTTCATCGTGGTAGCAACAACCACTATATAAATGTCTTTGTGGAAGAAATCTCCACAAGTGTGGTCTCTTGTTGGGCTGTCGGATCTCTCTAGCAGCTCCTGATTGATTAAATTCTCAGACTGTGTCAAAACCCCAGTGCACCTGGATTGGAGTTCTCCCTCTTGAGATCACAAAAGTGCAGAGTCAGACCATTACTAAAAACCCTAGCGAGGCCAAATTTTTCATTTTCTAGGACTATGTGCGTTATTGAAATTTTTTTGAGAACATACACACGTAGCATTCCTAGGGATTAGCACAATAAGTCACTATTGCTTGTTCATGTGCAAGGTTGCTATTGCCCTTGTTCATTTTTTTAAGACAATTGATTGCTTGAACTCCCTTGCTTGTTGTTTTACGTGCCTGGTATCCATTTGGTTATTAAAAACAAACTACACCTGAGATGAACTATCACACAGATCTTCAAACCTGGACAAAAAAATTTGCAAACAATCTGATACTAAAAAACTAAAAAATTGCAAATCTAAAGAAAAAAATTATTTCTAGTGTCAAAAGTCATCTCAAAACTCATATCAAAGCTAAAGTCAAAGTTGTCAGAAACCCTCCAGAATTTGTCAAAAATCTAATTTTTATAACCTACTTCTAGATTCTGTCAAAATATTCACTGTGTCAAGAACAAAGCAGAAACTAGAAAGAATCCAATCTATTTTCCTAAAAGTGGTCTCTTGAGTCTGATCTAGCCTTCTAATCTATCGATTTGAGTCTTTTCCATCTTGTGTCAAAACCTTGTCAAAATTATCTTCAACTCAATCTTGAAACAAAAATGGCTAAGTGTTGCGAGCTCGTGTTCGCCATCTTTTGGGTGTCTACCCATACTACTAGGGCATAGTATCCTTCATTTACATCTAATCTATCTTCAATCAATCCAATCTTCACAAGGTTGCATCATTTGATCTTCTTGAATCAAATAATTCCTCAGATGTCTTCATCTTGCTCTTTTGCTTCACTCGAGGTTAATGGTGGAAACCAGAGCTTCATCACGAAAATAAAGAGAACAACCCAAAATCTCTTCAGAGACATCTTCTATGATTTCTCAGACCATTCATCAATCCTATGAAACTAGTAAATTTGGAGAAGACACTCTTGGTAATTTATTCTTGAAAGGTGGTTACATCACTCCTCCTGCATCAATCCATGCAGGTCATCAAATAACTCCTCCTGCATCAATCTACATAGGTCATCAAGCAACTCCTTATTGATCAATCCCTGGTAGTTCTCTTAACAACACTATGTCTCAAGGAGGAGGAGCAAGCCAAGGGTCCCAAGGACATCAATCCCAACATGGTGTGGATCAAGAACCCACACCTTATGAAATTGCTCGCTGTCAAAATGATGATGCCTTCAAGAAAATGATGAGGCATTTCTTGAAGGAAGATAGAGAGAAATACTTCCTAGAGTTAGCTCGTCAAGGAGCTAAAATTCCTCTGAACTTTAATGTCAAAGATATCATCACACATGAGGAAGAAAATCCTATCATAGCCATGATGAAATAGATGCATGCCATGCAAGTCAAGCTCAACAAGCTAGAAAAAGAGAAGGAACCTAAGGAGTTCTCCATGGAGGCCCTATGCCCTTTTCCATTTGATAAAGACTTGTACATGCCACCATTCCTGAAAAGAGTGGAGATGCCTAAAATGATAAGTACGATGGAAACTCTGATCCTCAAGATCATGTTAGAGAATTTTGTGCTCAATCTATGGAATTCATGCACGAACCAACCTACCTCATGCATCTTTTCCCTTGATCTCTAGGTGTATGGTGAAAAAGTGACCACACTTCTATGAATCATTACATGCAAGGTTGCTCAACAATGAGGCCTCACAAAGTGACTCATAGCTCTCTATGCATGGAGTTGCAAGGGACTTTGATAAATTTGCTCTCAGCTAGAGCTACAAACTAGTGACCTTGCTAGTCAACCACACAATGAGAGATTCCAAATCAAAGACAAGGGCAATAATGCCAATATCCCCAAGTTGAATCAAAGTATGCAAATGCAATGCAAACTAATATGAATATGCAAGATTAATCTATCAAAATGAAAGTACAATGCAACTATGAAAGGAAATAGCAATGGATTACAATTCTCCTAATTAAGCTATGTGAGACTAAACTATTGCATAAAAGGAAACTAAGCTAATATGCCATGATTATGCAACTAAACAAAGGAAACATGCAACTAAATGAGATGAAACAATGAAAAGTAAGTCTTCAAAGCTTATATGCAAGAGTGTCTTCAAAGAGAGCTCCAAAACCTACAGCATAACATTAGCATAAAAAAAAAGATATCTCAAATGAAGAAGAGAACTCTCCTTTTATAAGAAATGAGGTGAAATGGACCATTGAGATTAAGAGGCAAAAGACTTAATCAACGGTGGAGAAAAATAGAGGCTTGATCCTTGTGCACAAATATCCTCCAATGAGAAAATAAGAGTTGACTTTTGTGTCCATATAAGACAAAAAGTGTTTTTCTTCTTTTTATAAAATAAGAATAATGCTTTATTTGTGCAACTTAGGATAAGATGAAAAGTGGGGGCTTTTTATTTATTAAAAGGGGAGGAAATATTCCTTTTGAATAAATAAAGACTTTAGGATAAAATGGTTAGCCCAAGGCAAATAATCAAAAATGATGAAAAGGATTTGATCAAGGATATTGATATAATTGATAAAATGTTAATTTTTGAAAATATTGATTCAGGGATTTGACAAATTGCTAAATGGGGGCCCAAAATCTAGGTGACCATTTTAGGGTGCATACATTTGCCCCTCTTTGACTAATGTGAGATCAATTCGGGAACACATGCAGTCAAAGAAGAATTGAAATGTGAGATCAATTTGGGATCACAAAACAACCCAGATGTGTGTTCATTTTGGGAACACATTAGGACAAAAATAAGCAAAAGCTAAAAGACAAGACCAACACCGTCGCTGCTAGGTGCAAATCAAGCCTTAGACAAAACTGTCACCGTCGCTGCTAGGCAATAATCAAGTCTGAAAAATAGGAGATAAAAATTGAAAGACAAAATCACCACCATTGCTGCTAGGTGATAATCAAGTCTAAAAATAAGAATCTCAAGCTGAGCTGAATGATAAAGCTGAATCAAAGATTAAAGCTGATAGGTACTGCCCCCTCGGAATCGAAATCGAAATCAAATAGAGGAGAACAAAAAATTGATAAACTTGATCAAGTCACAATAAATCATAATCGAAGGATGGAGCATGATAGGATAACCATCAAAAAGTGAAGATATGCCCCAGGTTGACAAGGTTTGACTAAAAAAGATATAGGATAAAGATTAAGTCAAACCTCGGAGAGAGGAAGCGAAAGGGGTGAATGAAAGACTAGAAGTTTGGAAGACATGGAAAGGAAGAAATTTCATCAAAGATCGAAGAATTATGCCTCAAAAGGTTAGTCAACTATGTAGAAGAAGCCTGGAAACATGACTCGGATTTTGATTTTGAGTCCAAAAGTGGATAGAAAATGATGTGATATGAAAGACTAGAAATGAAAGATATGATCAAGAAGAATCAGAAAATGAGCACAGTTGACCAACTAGTCCATAGATGATAAAAAGGAGAGCTCTCTCCATATGCAAGATGCAAAAACTAAACTATGATGAACCTAAGAATGCAAGCTACTATGAAAGTGGTTGACTTGCAAGGTCACAACGCCTATAGACATCTAATTATCATCATCGAGCATTATTGGTAGCGTCATAAGATCATACAATGCACACTAGCATAACTATGTGGATATGAATATGATATTTATCAGATAGAAATGTGGAAATCCCATCTAGGCATCAAAGACATGTAGGTCCAGATGACTAATGCAGTGAGATCACCTAAATTTTGATATGATGAGATTATGCTTGTATCAAGACATATGAAAGTTAGGATAGCTAGAAGCATGCACTCGTAAAAAAGTCAAGGATAATACCTTGTCAATCCCTAGTGTCAAGTAGGACCAGCATAAATGCTCATGACAGTTAGGATCAACAAAATATACCCATAAGCAGATAAAGAAAGAAAACATGTTCTCATACCCTCATTCTTCTAGGTATGCATCATCGAAAACTTCTCAGGGAGAGACCACTCATCAAAGAAATCCTCATAGATAGCACACAAAGAAAAATAAAGTCAACATATCTCAAGCGATTTGATTGTCTAAGTGCGTGTGTGTTGGTCATAGAGTCAAACTTTGAGGATCAAATTTGCTAATGAGCGATATTGCATCATACTTAGACTGGTGGGTAAGACATCTGATAAGTGTTGAGAAACACTCGACGCTAGGGTAGTGTTGAAAAACACAGTTTGGGGTGGTGTTGAAAAACACCTGTTTGTGAAATGCCCCAGGAGACAAACGCACCTAAAGGACCTATGCTAACAGGTATGCCCCCTAGACAAAAATAAAGACCAATTCCAGACCAAGTCAAATAAGGTCAAGGCATGATGGAGAAAGGTTCAATGTCGAGGACGCATGCTAACAAATAGGAGTGCAAAGGCCTCAAGTAGCGCCTGTTTCCAGGTTTTCACCACTTGGAATCTTTTTTCATTTTTTGATTTGTTTTCTTTTTTGGTATTTTTGCTACCAAGGCGCCTGTTTCCAGGTTTTCACCAAGGCACTTTTTCTATGTTTTTTATTTTTTATTTTTTAAATTTTTAAATTTTTTTGTATTTTTTTCAGGACTTTTTATACTTTTTAGGATTTTTTCAGCATCATATATCATTTTTTTTTGGTATTTTTTTTCAGGATCCATAAGATATATACAAAGGATGCCCCCAGACAAAAATAGGCATCAAGGATAGAACTTCTTGAGGTGCAAAACATTGATAGGATCAGGGAGCTGTTCTCCATCTTCATTCGACAGTAAATATGCACCTGTACCAAAAGCTACTGTAATAATGTATGGTCCAAGCCAATTAGGTTCGAACTTGCCCTTTTGTTCTTTGTTCTATTGATTCTTAGGGTTTTCCCTCAAAACAAGATCACCTATCTGAAATTCCCTAGGGCGAACCTTCTTGTTGAATGCTTTGGACATATGCTTCTGATATACTCTCATGTGATCAAAGGAAGCCTTACGCTTCTCATCTAGAAGTTCTAGTTCTTGTAACCTCATGGCACGATAATCCTCATCTGTAATCAAACCTTTGAGAGAGATTCTAAGTGAAGGGATCTCTACTTCTAAAGGTAATACTGCTTCAGCGCCATAGGTAAGTGTAAAAGGAGTAGCTCTTGTAGGTGTACGAATGCTAGTTCTATAGGCCCATAATGTTGGATTGATTTGCAAGTGCCAATCCCTACCATTTTTGTGTACTGTCCTATGAAGAATCTTAAGAATGGTTTTATTAGAAGCTTCTGCCTGTCCATTTCCCTATGGAAAGTAGATGGAGGACCAATGTTGCTTGATTTTAAACTTTTTGAATAAATGCTTTAGGTCCTTGTTCTTGAATTGACCTCCATTATCAGTAATAATCTCTGAAGGCACTCCAAATTGGCAAATGATATGATTCAGGATAAATAGTGAGATAGTCTTGCCCGAGGCAACAAAAAGAGGGACTACCTCTACCCATTTTGTGAAATAATCAGTAGCTGTGATGATAAACTTATGCCCACCTGATGAATTGGGGTGAATTTGCCCCACAAGGTCAAGGGCCCAGCGCTGAAATGGCCAATGAGAAATAGAAGGAATTAGCTCCCTACCTGGAGCATGAATCAGGTTTCCATGTTTTTGACATTTCTCACAAGACTTAGAGAAAGCTACTACATCTATTTGCATTGTGGGCCAGTAATACCCCAACCTAAGCAACCTTCAGGCCATGGCAAGACCATTGGAATGTCCACCACAAATGCCCTCATGGATGGCTGCTAACGCTTGGTTGGATTCCTCCTTTTCCAAGTACCTAGGAAGTGTCCCATCTAAACCCCTCCTATATAAATCACCGGAGATTAGGGTGTGGTGAGAGGCATTACGAACAAGGTTTCAACATTTAGAATGGTTGAATGTGTCAGTGATGATGCCATCATAGAGATATGAATAGATAGCACCATATCGGGAAGACTCATGAGTGACCAGGGTAAAAATGACATGGCTTTCAGATGAGTCAAATATGGGATACTGTAGCTCTTCCACTAGGAATTCAAATCTTGATTCATGTTGTTCCAACTGAAGGAGTGAAGCTAATGTGGCCATAGCATTTGCAGCTTTGTTCTCTGTCCTAGGGATCTATTGAAATGTCACAAATGTAAAGTAACGTCTCAATGATTCAACCATCTTTTTGTAAGGTACCAATTTATCATCCTTGGTTTGATACTCCTCATTGACTTGGTTGATAATTAACTGAGAATCCCCAAAGACATGTAACTATGTTATGTTCCATTCTATAGCCATTTTCAATCCATTGGTCAAAGCTTCATATTCGGCAATATTATTTGTACATGGGAATAAAAGTTTGTAAGATTTTGGAATGTTGTACCCATGTGGAGAGACAAATAATACTCCAGCACCTGATCCATTTTGCATGTGGGAACCATCAAAGAACATCTTCCAAGTGCAGGTAGTCATATACAATATGTGTTCATCTGGGAATTCTACCTGAATAGGCATACTATCCTTAACTAGGAAGTCAGCTAATTGGTCAGCAATAGCTTGCCCTTTTATGGCCTTTCTTTCAATGTACTCTATGTCAAATTCAGATAAAACCATCATCCACTTGGCAAGCCTACCCATGAGGGCAGCCTTACTAAGCAAGTACTTAAGAGGATCAATTTTTGCAACCAAATGTATAGTATGAGCAAGCATATAGTGTCGCAAATTTTGGGAAGCAAACACTACTGCCAGACAAGACTTTTCAATGCTATTATAATTGATCTCATAAGATACTAGAGTACGACTAATGTAGTAAATGGCCCTTTCTTTCCTAGTATCATCTAATTGAGCCAACAATGCCCCCAAGGAAGACTCTATTGCTGAAATGTATAAAATCAATGGTTTCCCAGGAATAGGCGGCATCAAAATCGGAGGATTAGCCAAATACTATTTTATTTGATCAAGGCTCTTTTGGCAATCCTTATTCCAAGCACATGTGGCTCCCTTATGCAATGTTTTATTGAATGGTTGTGCTCTATCTGCAAGCTGTGAAATAAACCTCCTTATGGATTGGAGTCATCCCTGAAGACTTCTCATCTGACTAACATTTCTTGGAGGTGGCATATCTAATATAGCTTGGACCTTTTCAGGATCAACCTCTATTCCTTTTGCTAAAATTATGAATCCTAGGAGTTTACCTGAGGCAACTCCAAATGCACACTTTTTTTGGATTCAATCTAAGCTGAAACTATGCCATGAGATCTAGAATTACTTCCAGATCGTCGAGGTGTGTATCCTATTTTCTAGAGTTAGCCAAGGTATCATCCACATAATCTTCCATGTTCTTGTGCATCATATCATGAAAAATTGTGGTCATAGCTCGTTGGTATGTTGCTCCTGCATTCTTTAGGCCAAATGGCATGACATTCCAACAATAGGTTCCCCATGCACATGTGAAAGTTGTTTTCTCTTGATCTTCGGGAGCTATTTTTATTTGGTTATAACCGGAAAATTCATCCATTAAAGAGTATATCTCATAGCCCACAGTCATATCCACTATCATGTCTATGTTAGGGAGTGGAAAGTCATCCTTTGGGCATGCTTTGTTAAGGTCTCTAAAGTCTGTGCATACACGAATGGATCCATCATGCTTTGAAACTGGAACAATGTTTGAGATCCACTCGGCATAATTGATAGCTCTAATAAATCCTACACTGAGGAGTTTTTCTAATTCAACCTTAACAAGGAGAGCTATGTGAGGATGCATTTTACTCAACTTTTGTTTGACCAATTTTATTCCTGGAGCTATAAATAGATGATGCATAATAAGATTAGTGTCAAGCCCTGGCATATCTGAATATGTCCAAGAAAAGTTGATTTTCTTCTTTTGCAAAAACTTAGTATATGCTTCTTTTTCTTCAACTGATAGAGACTGAGCTAGGTGCACTATTTGGGGAGCCTCTTCTGTATTCACATTCATTGTTTGTGTAGGCTCAATGAGAACTGATGACCTGTCTTGGAAGTAACTTGGCAAGTTATTAAGTACCCCATCCTTAGGTGCCTCAAAGAGGTTTTCACCCTCAGATACATCATTTATTTTTACTATTTTTGGTTTTAACACCACCACAAAGTGGTTTTCGCCATCAAACCTATTTTTCTTTTTTTCTTTTTCTTTTATTTTTAGACTGAGGTACTTAATATCAGGCTCTGTCATACTTGTTGTCAGTTCATTGGTGGAAGAGACTATAGGTTCAAGAGCATTCAGATAGCAGGCAATTTCGTAGTCATTCTGAAAAGTGAGGAGTTTAGGCTCTTGATGTTGCTGAGACCAGTTAATTAGGTTGTAGTGAACAAGGGGTAAGTCAATGATTGGTTCAACATTGTTTATGTGGAAGGTGTTATCTCTAGTGACCATACAATCGGGATTCATCAAGTCCCCTCCTAAGATACTCGAGTCAAGATTTGTCCTACCAAATGAAGCGTCGTCCACTAAGGCAATTCAAGGAGTCCAATCCTCTAGTCCTACACTAGGCTCATTGGTCACATCGGGTTGAGTACTATAACTATGGACAACATCCATGTCCAAATCAACTGTTGCATCTGAAAGTGAGTCCCATTCAAACTCATGTGAGTCTATTTCTGAATCATTATTTGGGCCTTGTGATGTAGAAGCCTCAAGATTGGGAAGAGTTTCCCCTTCTCTAATACTAGCATTGTTACTATCCATTGCAGCTAGGATAGCAACACTTTCCATTGTCAATCTAGCATTCATATAGTCACTATCCGTCATAGCTAGGATAGGAGTACTATCAGTTGTCAAATCTTTTGGATCTCCCCAAAGGAGATTTGTTGAAGGCACCCAATCATCAGACATGTCTTGTTGATTAGAAAGATTAGGTGTGTAGTTTGAGTCATTGTCACTATTTGTCGCAGCTGAGACAGGGACACTTTTTTGTTTCTTATTTTCAAAAACTAAGCCAACTGTTGACTTATTCCTTCATCCAAAAGGGGCATGGTTAAGAGGTTCAGCCTTAGCATCCAACCTATGACTAAGGGGACCATGTGCTGGATAACCCATATTCTTGACCAATGTATACCCTCTCCCATAAGCTCTAGGGGAAGGTGCAAAATTCTCATTATGTAGGTATTTCTCTTCTCGGTAAATCCAGTCCCTAACGACAACCTCTTCTTTTTCCTCTTGAATCGAAACTGAGGATTCTACAAACTTATCGAACAATGTCATGGTTGAAGATGAGGGCTTCATTTCTTGAGAAGGTTTTCCATAAGACCTAGGGGAAATTGGAAATTTTGTGAATGAATCCATTTTGTAATCCCCCATACCACGATCTATGGTCTTAAATTTATTCTTGCATTGTTCAAATGTAGTATCAAAAGTGTTAGCCTCCCTATTCAAAGGAACGTGAGACCCTGCTGAAATTGTGTTGACTGACAATGTGCTATCCCCGGGTATGTAGACTTCTATTCCATTGTAAGGGAACTTTACACACTGATGATAAGTAGACGGGACCACTTGCATCTCATGTATCCATGGTCTACCTAACAAAATATTGTAAGCCAAAGGACCGACATCAACAATCTGAAACAAAATATCTTTCTCTACAGGACCAATTCGGATAGGAAGAACAGCCAATCCTTTAGAACTACATTCTACTTCATCATAAGCCTTGATAGTTATCTTCTTCCTTGTATCAATGACTTCTTCTAAATAACCCAAGGCCTTCAATAAGCTCAAAGAACAAATATTAAGCCTAGCACCCCCATCTATCAACACGCGCCTCACACGGGACTTGTGGATCATAACCTCTATATGAAGGGCCAAATTGTGTGGGTGGCTTAATGACTTGTCATCTTCTTCTGAGAATGTAAGGTAGTGAGGGCTGGCCAAGTGGTTGACCATATTCTAGAATTGATCTACATCTATATCATTAGGGACATTAGCTGCTTGCAAAGCATCCTCGAGGACACGCTTATGCCTGGGGGACAATTCCAAAAGCTCAAAAATAGATATCTGCGCTAGTGTGCATTGTAATTGACCAATAAGGTTATAGTTCAAATCAGGACCAATGGCAGATTTAGGGAGAGCACCTTTTGACATGGGCTGCTTAGATTTACTAGAGCTAGGACCTCTAATAATAATGGGAGCTTGAGACTGACTCCTAGTGACAGCATTGAGGGGTTGAGACATCCTTCGTGAGTGAGGACCTCTTAGGACCACAATGGGTCCTTCATCAGGCATAGGAGTCATATCCACATCATATCCATAAGGGTCTTTCCCTCTCATCATGTTGACATTATCATCAGCAACTTCGAGCATGTTAATAACATTCTCAGCATTTGTGTAGGTGTAGTTAATAGCAGCCTTGCCATTCTTATTGCTAGAATTCTCTCCTTTCTCATATTTGGGCAAGGGTTCTTTAAAAGATTTGTAATCCGCATTAGTGGTTAAACCATCAACTTGTAATCATCCACTTTCAATAAGATCTTGGACAAGATGCTTAAGTTTAAAATAATTTTCTATATCATGTCCAATTCCATTGTGAAAGACACAAAAAGCCTTCTCATCCCACCAATGAGGCTTAGGATCTGGTATGCAGTGCTTTGCAGGATCTTGGGGGTGCGCCAAATTATGAGCAATTAACATCTTGAAAATGTCTACATAGGAGTCCCCAAGTTTGGTAAATTACCTCTTTTCTATTTTAGGTCTTGCTTGATACTTGAGTTTATTCTCTTGTTGTGCTGAAGATGTTCGCAACTTCATGGCTTGGACTGCATTGGAGAGATTAAGAACTCCTTCATTCTTAGGTTGAGATGAGTCAACAACTCCGTCATTGACCACTTGCTTATTCTTGTTCCAATAAGGGTTCTTTTTGTCCTTATTACCATTAGTGTTGTTGTTTTGGCCATTGTTGTTATTAGTTGGTTTAGCCAAAATTCCGTGTTCTTTTAGGACATCCTCTATGCGACATGCCACTTCTACCATGGTATCAAAAGAATTAAATGGGATCTTCCTGACCTCATACCTTAGCTCTAGTATTAAATTGCTCACAATGATGTCTATGCTTTCTTCCTCAGGAATTGTCCTAGGATACTTTGAGCATAACCGTCTCCATCTTTGCAAGAAGGTGACAAAAGGTTCTCCTTGATTTTGTTTGAGTTTGCACAAATCAAGCATTGTGACTAACCTAGATAGATTGTAAGCAAAATGTTGGACAAATCTTTGGATAAGTTCTTTAAATGTCTTCACTGGAGGAGTAAGGTTGGTGAACCACTCCATAGCTTGACCTTTTAGACTCCTTGGGAATAATCTCATTAAATAGGAGTCTTCATGATGAAAAGAAAAGTTCATTATATAAAATTGTCTAACATGGTCATGAGGATCACCAATGCCATCATATTTGTCATAAGTTGGGAACTCAACCTTCTTAGGAAATTCAATCATCACCACACTTTTTTCTATAGGGTTGGGACATATGGAGTCCAAATTAAATGTGCTCTTAGGAGCCCTCATCCTTTCTATATCCTTTTGCATTTGCATGATCACCTCATTGGTTGAAGGATTCTATTTTTTAATCTTTTGGTGGACATCAAAATTATATGGGACCTTAGCACCTTTGTTGATGAGACTTTCTAGGAATTGGTCCTTGTTTTGTTCCACATATGCTTGAAAAGATGGTTCTTGTTGCATAGTCATAAAATCCATTTTATCAAAGTTGGCATAACTTCCTCCATGTCGTGAACCATGATGTGCTCATTGGGAGGGTTGTTTTGAAAGTCTATGAGGTGACAGTCTCCTTTGGTGATCATATCTTGAAGTCCTTCTTCCTCTAGGACTTGTGGACCTTGAGGGCATCCTTGACCTTCTTCTAGGACTTGGTGAAGGGGTAGATGGGGGTGAGTTGGTCCCACTATTGGTACCCCTCCTATTAAATCGATTTTGGAGTTGTTGTGCATAGAGCCTATCTTCTTCTTCTTGGGTGACTCTTTTTCTTATGTCCAATAATGCACGTTCCTCTTCCTCTAGTTGTCTAAATTTCTCCTTTTTGGTAGCTTGTTCATCTAGATAGGCTTGCTTCTCCCTTTCAATGCTTTTCAATCTTGTATCTACATATCGAGAGGTATCTTTAAGTGGAGAAGATTGTCTCGAATGCCTTATTGCATTGGTTGCGTTGATGTGGTGGTCACTAGACTCGTTGTTTTGGTCCTCGTGTTGTGACCCTGAATCTGAGTTAGTTTGCCTATAATGTCTCTCAACTCGTTAATGAGCATCAAAATACCTTGTGTTGTTGGGGGGTGACCCGGGTGGACTAGCATGAGAAGAACCACCATACACTCTGGTACTCCTATGTCGTTGGAAAATATCCTCAAGAGTTTGATTCATGGCTTCTCTTTGTTATCGAGTGAAAGTGTAACTCATGTCCATACTTGATGAAAGTGGTGCTAAAGAGGTGCTCACTTCACTAGGATTACCTTTTGGATTAAAACAAACCTCAAATTCACTTTTAGGAGATTGATTGAAAAGGGGTTCTTTTCCCTTGTGCTGTTGATGAGTCTTAACTGGTGGTAACTAGCTAAAGACAACAGGGGGTCGCTTCCCTTGATTGACTTAGTACCTTGTTGTAACTGACATGAAAGAAAGAGATTCTTAATGATGGGTCAATCTCTCAAAGTGTCAATTCCAACCTAGGATAATTGAGATTCTCTATTGTCCAAAGAGAAAATGAAAAGATAGAAAATAAAAGGCATCATCAACACTGTCAAAGAGGTGCTTCAAATCAAAGGGTGAATACCCTTGCACTTTTGAATCAGGAGGTTGGACTTAGCCAAAATTGAAATTGAAATTGAGATATATGAAAAATGATTTGGACAATAATAGGATTAGAATTCTCCAAGAGTGTAATCAACAATTTTGAAGACAAACTTTTCACTAGAAATACCTCTCTAAGTTGACAAATTATTTTCAAGGTAACCTTATAAATCAATTGAAATGATCCCTAGAAGATTAAAATCAGAAATTTGTAGTCAAAATAGGTCTCTAATAGCAAGGTCAGATAACCTACTAAAAGGCCAAGTCGTACTAAAAGCAACTCAATGACTGAAACTAAAAAATACTATTGAAAACTTCTAGGCGACAGACTCCAGGCAGACCAGGCGATATACCTAGGACCAGGCGATACTTCGCATGATGCCAGATGATAAACCTCAAAAATGGCAAGCGACAAACCTAATAAATGTCAAGCAACATAGTCTAGTGCGAACTATCATACGATATTTCTCTCTTAAGCAAGCGATACTGATGCAGTTTTTGACCAAATGTGTGCAAAATTTTGAGTTTTTAAGGTCTGATTTCAAATATCTGGATCTGAGGGTGAAAATGTCAGATTTCAATCATAAATTTAATAGCATTTGGATAGGTTTGCAAATAGTAGGGGATCAAACATGTCTTCAAACACTTGAAACAAGGGCAAAAGCAACCTTGCCAAGACAAACACTTGTGATATCAAAATTAAAAAAGCACCCTATGAATGCTACCAATTGTTTGTACGTAAGAATGTTTACACTAGTTTAGCACATTCGAGGACACTTCAAGCAATATCTACCTACAAGACAAGGCTCAATACTTACCAACTTAGCCCACAACTTGATGCCCCCTTGCCTCACACCAAGTGGTTGCCCACAAGAGATATTGGCTTTGTCGTGGAAGTGTCAAATAACACAACCAAAGGAACACATATGGTGAGTATCTTGGGGTGATCTGGGTTAGTCCACTTCGATCAATCCTTGCACTAAGAAGATAAGCGGCTAAATAATGGTGGCTTCTAACCTATGGTTCTTAGTAAGGGCTTCCATTCATAACACCCCTCTTGCTCCTCATAAAGGACTAGGACCTCACGGCCTCAAGAGTACCTTAAGCATTCTTGCTCAATGCTTTCCCCATGGTCGCAATCCCATGAGCTACTCACATCAAGCAAAGATAAGTGTTATGTCTACCAAGGTTTTGTGTCCTTAATAGCCTTGAGATTATAGTGAGACGAAATAGCCGGCAAAAGGCTTGTCCCCACTTGGGTCGTTCCTCTTGATTGCTCAAGAGCAGGCCCACTAAAGGATCCTAAACTAAACAAAGAATGGATAATTTTTGAGGTTCAAGGTTTTTGGTTCACCACAAGGGTGAAGAGCATACTCCCCTATCTCAAAACTTTTCCCAAACACACCAAGCAAATTCAATTACCCCCTTGCTTCCAAAACCTTAAGATGGGTCAAGATTTTCTGGTTCACCTAAAGGTGAAGAGCATACTTCTCCTACCACCTCAAAATCTCTTTCACAAGGTATTAAAGTTCCTAAAACAATTAGTAGATGCCACACTTGAAAGGGAATAAATCACAAACACTTGAAATTTTTTTCTTTCTTTCTTTTTGGCTTTTGATTATGCTTTGGGCAGCCCTGCAAAAACCATTAGTAGCCCTTTAGCATGCAATTTGTGGCAATATCCTTCAAGCAAAACCCCTACAACCACAACTTGTTAGACAACTAGGGTTAGGGAAATCAAAATCTAAATGAAAGTGACGCAAGAAACTGATTAATCTAAACTAAGAAATGTAGGTTAGACCTATCTAAATGCAATAAGAAAATCCAACAAACTAAATGTGATCAGATTCGGATAATAAAACTCAAATTGCAACTCTCTGTCAAATCAGGTGATATACCTCAGAATTCACTAGAATCGCGCGACACAATTTTCTATACCTGAGTGATATACCTCAGTTTGGGTGATACTCTGCAAAATAGTCAGGCAATATTTTGCACAATGCCAGGTGACAGACCAGAATACAGACATGCAATTCTTCCTCTACGCGAAGTGTCGCACCCATATACTGAGAAGTGTCACGCGATAATCCTGAGAAGTGTCGCGCGATATTCTGAGACAGAAAATAGAGAATGCAAAATATCCAAAAATTAATCCGAAAAATAATGAAAATGCAAGAAACTAAAGGACAAAGTCTATCTACTCTACCCCATGGTGGGTGCCAGAAATGTATGGTGAAAAAGTGACCAAACTTCTATGAATCATTACATGCAAAGTTGCTCAACAATGAGGCCTCACAAAGTGACTCATAGCTCTCTATGCATGGAGTTGCAAGGGACTTTGATAAATTTGCTCTCAGCTAGAGCTACAAACTAGTGACCTTGCTAGTTAACCACACAATGAGAGATTCCAAATCAAAGACAAGGGCAATAATGCCAATATCCCCAAGCTGAATCAAAGTATGCAAATGCAATGCAAACTAATATGAATATGCAAGATTAATCTATCAAAATGAAAGTACAATGCAACTATGAAAGGAAATAGAAATGGATTACAATTCTCCTAATTAAGCTATGTGAGACTAAACTATTGCATAAAAGGAAACTAAGCTAATATGCCATGATTATGCAACTAAACAAAGGAAACATGCAACTAAATGAGATGCAACAATGAAAAGCAAGTCTTCAAAGCTTGGATGAAAGAGTGTCTTCAAAGAGAGCTCCAAAACTTGCAGCATAACATTAGCATAAAAAGAAAGATATCTCAAATGAAGAAGAGAACTCTCCTTTTATAAGAAATGAGGTGAAATGGACCATTGAGATTAAGAGGCAAAAGACTTAATCAACGGTGGAGAAAAATAGAGGCTTGATCCTTGTGCACAAATATTCTCCAATGAGAAAATAAGAGTTGACTTTTGTGTCCATATAAGACAAAAAGTGTTTTTCTTCTTTTTATAAAATAAGAATAATGCTTTATTTGTGCAACTTAGGATAAGATGAAAAGTGAGAGCTTTTTATTTATTAAAAGGGGAGGAAATATTCCTTTTGAATAAATAAAGACTTTAGGATAAAATGGTTAGCCCAAGGCAAATAATCGAAAATGATGAAAAGGATTTGATCAAGGATATTGATATAATTGATAAAATGTTAATTTTTGAAAATATTGATTCAGGGATTTGACAAATTGCTAAATGGGGGCCCAAAGTCTAAGCGACCATTTTAGGGTGCATACACTAAAAGAGTCAGCTATTCATTGGTTCTCAAAAATGCCTCCGGCCATCAAAACTTTTGAGGAGTTAATCAAACTATTCTATCAACAATACTCCTACAACATCCAACATCTGGTCACCATAATCGACATTTGCAATCTGAAACAAAACTTAGGAGAACCATTCCTAACTTTTCTCAAACGATGGAGGAAAAAGTTTTCTCTATATGCTAGATCGATTCAAGAAACTGAGAAGCTGGAAATTTTCATCAACAATCTTGTTCCAGAACTCAACTACCATTTGCAAATGCAAAATCATACATCCTTTGATAAAATGGTAGAAATGCAATCAAATTTGAGAAAGTACTTGTATGAAAAGGAGACATATCACTTCAAAAGGAAAAGTATGAATTTGGATCTAGTTCTAAAGACAAAGGCAAAAATCAGAACAAGAATAAAGGCATCGTCATAGATGGCGTTGTTGATAATATCTGTGCCCCATCTAAGGCACCCACTTTCAATCTCATTGTTGGTACCCAAGCTATCAAATCCTTAGAGGTGAAAGCAATAGAGTCTAACAAGAAGCCATCCGACTACAAACCTTGGGCTACATATCCTAAACAAAAGTTTATTCCTCTTGGAGAGTCCTTGGAATCTACCATGAAAACTCTGTTGTCCAACAACATCATCACCTTTCCTGAGATAAAGGTATTTGATCCTGAACCTAAACCAAAATGGTGGAGAGAGAATGATTTATGTGACTTCCATCGCAATAAGGGTCATAAAACCAATAACTGCATACGCTTGAAACACATCATCCAAGACAAAATTGATAATGGAGAAATCATAATTGACAATCATAAGAGCAATAATGATCATACATCATTCAAAGAACCATTTCCAAAACATAATCAAGGAGATTCATTTTCTCAGCCGAATGTGGGTGCTAAATCTAATTATGCCTACTCTAGAAGCAATTTTGTCATCAATATGGTTGAACCATGCCTATCTAAGCGTTGCAATGTCATCACAATTGTAAGAAAAGATAAAGATAATCAATTAGCAAATGCAGTTACTCAATCACAAGCTCAGGTGCATCTACAAGGATAAAATTTTGATTCATCAAATGTCCCTAAGATGCCTTTCAATCTTTCATCTGCTTCTAAATAGAAGGCTACCTCTAAATCATCAAATCCTAAAGACACGAGGCCAACATCATACAATATTGTCCAACAACTCTAGCATACAAATGCAAAAATCTCCATGTTTGAGTTGCTTCGGATATCTCCATCTCATAGAGCCATTCTAGACAAAGCTCAGTTCGGATCCAATGTTCCTAACAACTTTGATTTATATAGATTCCAGACTATGGTTGGCCATCTAACTTCTCCCCAGTATATCTCCTTTTAGAGGAAGATGATAACTCCTTGAGTCATCTGCATAACCAACCCTTGCACATTGAAGTCTTAATCCAAAACCATCATGTCAAACATGTGTTGATAGATGGAGGTGTTGGTCTCAAAATTTTTTCTTACAACTTAATTACACAACTAGGATTATCAGAAGCTACCATTGATCCTAAAAAGAAGATAACTATCAAGGCATTTGATGAACAAGAAAGATCTTCCAAAGGAACAATTGTCTTACCTATCAGAACATGTCCAGTTATCAGAGATATCACTTGTCAAGTTCTTGATCTAACTTTGGCTTACAACATCCTTCTAGGGAGACCCTAGATACATGAAATGAGAGCTATTCCTTCCACATACCATCAATGTGTGAAATTTCCTTATGAAGGAGTAGAGGTGACGATTCCAGTGGACCTATACACAACTTGCAATGTATTGAAAGAAAGTGTTGATAAACTTGTTCCTAATAACAAAGAATCTTCCACTAAGCAATAAGACATTGCTTCAACATCCAAGATGGAAGACATTGCTAAAGAAGTCAAAATTAAAGACAATGGTATGGGAGAATACACAATGGAACTAGTTTTATCTCTCACATCTCTCCCGTTGTCCCCAAAGTCTTATGGACAACCATCTAAAAAAGTGAAACCCACAGCTAAAGAATCCTAGGTCATATTCAATGGAAGCTTTGTCATAGAACAAGTATCTAAACAAGATTTTGAGGAGGAAGAAGCTATGCTTGCATGTTTATACAAGGATGAGTCTCAATCCCAATCAATCCATAAATGTGACTCCACTTCAAGCAAAATTCCTTAGAAGTCATATGGACCAGGAGACAAATTGATCACAAAAATGGGATATACTGGAAAAGGACCTCTAGGACTACAAGGTAAGGGCCTTCTATCACCTCTTGATCATTGTGGCCGAACAAACAAGAATACAACATGTCTAGGATATTAGAAGAAGCCTTTTTATCTTAGCAAAAACTCTCCACATGTCTTAGAACAGATTGAACCGTCAACAACAATTCAACAAAGGAAGAAACACCACAATTTGAAAGTGATGATTCAGACACTACTGATGAGCTCATTCCTTATGAGCGTTTGCCCAAAGAAATACTAGACCTCCTTAAAGATGAAGAGAAACCTAAAGAGAATATCAATGTAGTAGAAATACAATAACCTACTATGGAACAAAAGATAGTTACACCACAAGAACCAGATGATCTCAAAGGAAACCAAACAAACAAGGAAGAAGGTGGTAGCTATTCTGAGATAGATTCTCATGAGTATGAATTCAAATCAGAATCTAAGGGTAACCCTTCTTGGGGTATTTATCCTGACTTTACACACATTCTCAGATTTCCTAGAGGCATAGATGAGGAATCAAATGACTATGAATGGGGAGTCATTCCAAAGGAAGATGAGCTTATCACAGAAAAACATATTGATGTTGTTCACTAATATGCACCTAAACCCAATGTAATTCTAGAGAAAAATAATGAACTTAACAAGTCTGATCCACTGATGGCTGAAGTGGAATCCCACAATGACATTGAGCCTATTCACAAATTGAACATTTTGAGTTGTAATATCACCTTTTAACTCAAGAGCCAGGTTAGGACCAATGATGATAGATCCATATTCATAAACACTATTTCCCAATCTTTCACCACTTTGACTATCCAACATCCCAAACTTCTTGACCAAACCTCCACGAATCCAAGCCAAGGTATCTATACCTTTCCAAATGACTATGCCCTTTCTTGCTACCTCAATGTAGTTAAGCCTATGATGACTTCCATCAGTGAACCAAGCGTTAGCATGACATAGTCAGACATCAAGTATTTTAATCAAAAGAATAGAAATAAAAATAAAAAGAAAAGGATTTTTGAGGGTGAAAAATACTTTGTGGCAGTCTCATAACCTACAAAAGTAAAAATAAAAAATGATGTATCTAAAGGTGAAAACCTCTCTAAGGTGCCTATGGATGAGATATTTGATGTCCTTCCGAGTCATTTACAGGACAAATCTCCAGTGTTGATTGAGCCCACTCAATCTATCAACTTGGGTACAATAGAAGAACCACAAATGATTCATGTTGCACAATCCTTATCAGAGGAAGAAAAGACAGCCTTCACTACATTTCTAATAGAGAAAAAGATCAAATTTGCATGGAAATATTCAAATATGCTAGGGTTAGATCCTGATCTTATAATGCACCATCTATCTATTGCTCCAGGAGTTAAACCTGTTAAGCAAAAATTGAGAAAGATGCATCCACATGTTGCACTCTTGGTCAAAGCTGAATTAGAGAAACTACTAAAAGCCGAATTCATCTGTGTTATTGATTATACTGAATGGATTTCAAATATAGTGTCTATTTCCAAACCAGATAAATCAATAAGAGTATGCACAAATTTTAGAGGTGTGAACAAAGCATGCCCTAAGGATGATTTTCCACTACCTAACATTGATATGATAGTGGACATGACTGCGGGCTTCGAGATGTATTCTTTAATGGATGGTTTTTCTGGATACAACCAAATAAAAATTGCTCCAAAAGATCAAGAGAAAACTGCTTTCACATGGGTACCTTCTATTGGAATGTCATGCCATTTGGGCTTAAGAATGCTGGTGCTACATATCAAAGAGCTATGACATCTATCTTTCATGACATGATGCATTGAACTATGGAGGATTATGTTGATGATACTTTAGCAAAATCTATGATAAGATCTTAATATCTAAATGATTTGAGAAAAATACTAGATTGAATGGAGAAGTTTAGTCTCAGATTGAACCCTAAGAAGTGTGCTTTTGGTGTCACTTCTGGAAAGCTCTTAGGTTACATTGTTTCAAAGAAAGGAATTGAAGTAGATCCAACAAAGGTTAAAGCTATCATGGAGATGCAACCTCCCAAGAATGTTAGTCAAATGAGAACATTACAAGGGAGAGTATAATCTATTAGATGCTTCATATCTCAGCTAGCTGACATATCATAGCCTTTCACGATAACATTATATAAAGGTGTGACTTTTGCATGGAACGAGGAATGTGAAAAGAACTTTAATGATATCAAGAAACATCTATCAAATCTTCCTATTGTGATGCCTCCTATACAAGGGAAGCCATTGATCTTATATGTCTCTACCACAGATACATCACTGGGGGCATTACTAGCACAACATGATGAGAACAAGAAGGAAAGAGCTATGTACTATATCAGTAGAACATTGGTAGCATATGAGAAGAACTATTCATTGATTGAGAAATCTTATCTAGCTATGATCTTTGCATCATAGAAACTGAGACACTGCATGTTAGCTCATACCACACATTTGGTAGCTAAGATTGATCCACTAAAGTACCTACTAAGCAAAGCTGCCTTCACAGGTAGACTAGCTAAATGGGTGATGTTATTAAGTGAATTTGACATTGAATATGTTGAAAGAAAAGCTATCAAGGGCCAAGTTATTGCTGATCAACTGGCTAACGCACCTTTGTTTGATGATACACCAATGCAAATGGAACTCCCAGATTCCTCTATCATGAATCTTTCTTCTAGAGCATGGAAGCTATTCTTTGACGGCTCCTATACACAGAATGGATCTAGAGCAGGCATATTGTTCATCACACCTCAAGAATACTCGATCCCTAAAGAATTTGGAATAAAGTTTCCTTGCACAAACAATATTACTGAATATGAAGCTCTCCTTAATGGCATGAAGATAGAAATTGAGCGGAGGATAACAAAACTACACATTCATGAAGACTCACAACTTGTAATACACCAAGTCAATGATGTGTATGAAATGAAAGATGGAAAGCTAATCCCATACAAGAGAATGGTAGCTGATCTAAAGAAATATTTTATATCTATTACATTTGAGCAAATTCCTAGATCAAAGAACAAAGTTATTGATTCTATGGAAATGCTATCTACTTTACTACAGTAGCCCGAACATGAGCTACACTACGAGTTCCTGGTGGAAGCACTATCTTATTCTTCATATGATTCCCCTAAAACCTGCATGATCTGCACTGTTGTTGGTCATGATTCATCCCGATACAAAAACCTTTTTTCCTATCTCTAAGATCAAATCATTCCTGATACCTTCAACTACCATGAGAAATGATACCTTATCTAAAACGCATCCCAGTATGTCATCATTGGTCACGATCTGTACAAACGAGGTCTAGATGGTACACTCCTTAGATGTTTAGAATGGGAAGAGTCTCAACATGCATTAGAGGAAGTCCACGAAGGTATATGTGGCTCACATTCGACTAGTTTAACACTAGCTCAAAAACTTATTAGGGCTGGGTACTATTGGCCTGAAATGGAAAAAGAGGCTATCAAGTTTGCTAAGAACTGTCAAAAGTGCCAAGTACATGGCAACTTAATTCATGCACCAGGGAGAGATCTAATTCCCTTTACTACACAATGACCTTTTCACCAATGGGCATTTGATCTTATAAGAGCCATACATCCTCATTCTTCTAATGGACATACCCATATTATTACAGCTATAGACTATTTTACAAAATGGGTAAAAGTAGTCCCTTTGACTCAAGTAACTGATAAACAAATTTCAATGTTCAACTTGAACTACATCATATGTCAATATGGTATTCCACAATCTATAGTCACAGATAATGGTGGTCAATTCAAGAATAGAGACTTAGATGATTTATGTGCTAAATTCAAGATTACACAACATTGGTCATCAATATACTATCCTCAAGGGAATGGACAAGCAGAGGCTTCAAACAAGAATCTATTGAAAATCTTACATCGCACAATTAATAAAACAGGAAGAGACTGACATCTCATGATCAATCCAGCTCTCTGGGCCTATAGAACAAGTATCACAATGCCCACTAAGGCTACACCATTTGCTTTAGTTTATGGGTCTGAAGTGGTACTGCCTATTGAAGTTGAAATCCCATCACTAAGAATCAGAATGCATGGTCTAGTAACTAATGATGACTACAGAGTATCTAGGTTGCAAGAACTTGAACTACTAGATGAGCGCAGACAAGAAGCGTATGATCATCTTAGAGTATATCAGAAGAGAATATCTAGAGGTTACAACAAGAAAGTTAAACACAAAGAATTTTAGGTTGGCGATCTAGTATTGAGAGAGAATCCTAAAAATCAGTCACATAGAGAGCGCAAGGGGAAGTTTGAACCCAACTGGCTGGGTCCCTTTGTTATCATTGCTACTTTTGGCTCTAGAGCCTATCAACTCTCAACGACTAAAGGAGAATAGCTCCGAGAACCAATCAACATTCTCCATCTGAAGAAATTCTACGCCTAAGGCATTCAGTATTAAAAAATGTCTTGAAAAAATCATAAAAATTCCTGAAAAAATGAACATTCTGGTGAAAACCTAGCAAATAGGAACCTTGATGTATCACAAAAAAATAAAAAATATCAAAAGTACAAAAAAATTGAAAAAAACAAAAAAATGAGAAAAAGAAAAAGTGCCTTGGTGAAAACCTAGAAACAGGTGCCTTGGTAGCAAAAATAGAATCCCTGCCAAGATGGTGAAAACCTGGCAAATGGGTGCCACTTGTTTCACAACGCTCCATCTATTAGTACAATCTTGGTCTTTCCCAGCTTTCAGTCTACTTTAGTCTGTATATATCCTTGTTTCAATAAAGTCAGTCTGTACACCAATTGGAAAAAGCTTCTGTCTCCTATGAATGTTTAAACTTGGGGGCAATCAAAGTCATATCCTACAGTCTTCAGTATCTCAGACGCGTCATATCTAGTCAGGGTCCTTTGAAGCTACATCCGAGTCAATCAATCAGTCTCCTCTCTAGAAAGGATTTTGCATCTACAACAATGCAAACAAACATCAACAACAAAATGAAAACAATCTATGCTTGACTTTCTTTTATCTCCTTGTATGCTTACTAATTCACATTGAGATTTTTGCATATTGTGTCCTTTCGAGCTCTTTAATGATGTCCTTTACAGGATTTAGAGAGTGATGACTGGGGCATAATCTTTTCTTTGTTTTTTGCTTTGAGTGAAAATCTAATAACTTTGGAAATTCTGGATTGAAATGGTGTCCATCTGTAAGAGCCTCCATCACGTATTGGATGGCCATGTGGACCTTGACCATTGATACCCAAAAAATTCAAGGAAGTTTGATCTAGCTTACATTTTTTTGAATGATTTCTCAATCCTATTGTGAATGGCTATTATCCAAGGATGTGAACAATAAAGGGTCACTGTGGGTAATTCACATTGGAGACAAGAATGAATTCTACAAACTATTTGGCGTGTTTGTTCTGCAAGGCATATCCAGGTCATCACGACTTTTATGTTTTGATGCTTATACAAATTGCTATATCAAAATGGACATGATATTCAGGTTATCCTGTCGTTGGTGCCTTGGTGCTTATATCTAATCTGACATTCTGAAAAAATAAAATCAATATTCATATGTCCATGGTTGTCTAGCCAGTGGGCGTTATATTGAATTTTGAGCATACAAATCGATATTCATATGTCTATGGTTTCATAACTAGTGGATGTTATATTGACTTAT